>JAQJZF010000005.1:91509962-91994962 GCA_028537955.1 Microtus californicus
AAGCTGGACAATCTCTACTCCAAGCCCCTGTGACAATCTGTTCAAACACTGGCCTTTTGACTGGTGGATGGTTTGGGTCACTTAAGTCAATGTGTTGATATTAGTTACAAGGTGTTGATATTAGTTACAAGGACTGGTTCAGACATAGAAGCGGGACCAGGAACAGCTATTAAAGAGGGCTAAGACAGCCCAAGATAAGTAGTATTTAGGCTCTGGACCCAAATTGTAGTTGTAATCTTACACAACATGAAATAGGAAGTGGATTGGCTAATCTCAGGAGGGGATCTCTGTAAGGGAACAGTCTCTGGGCAGCAAGTCCTGGCTAAAGAAGATGCAGCCAGTACTTTCTCCACATGCTGAGTTTGCTGCAGGTCATCCATTTGTCAATAACTATACTTCAGCCAGAGGAAGGCTTTGGCATTAAAGAAGTCAAAATGTCTCTATTTGCACATGATATCATTGTATACATACATGAACCTAAAAATTCCAGCAGGAAACTCCAACACCTGATAAAAAGTTACAGCAACATATTTGGATACAAAATTTAATCATAAAGTAAGTTGCCTCCCTATATACAAAAGGCAAAAGGACTGAGAGAGAAATCAGGGAAACAGTACTTCTTGCAATAACCTCAATTAATATAAAATATTTTGGAGCAACTCTAATCAAACAAGTGAAAGACTTGTATGATAAAAACTTTAATTCCTTGAAGACATAAATTCCAAAAGATACCAAAAGATGAAATGATCTCACATGCTCATGGACAAAAGGATTAATACAGGAAAATATGGTCACTCCACCCAAAACAATCTACAGATTCAATGCAATTCCCAACAAAATTCTTCTCAGATCTTTGAAGAACAATTTCCATTTATGTATGTAAACACACACACACACACACACACACACACAAAAGAGAAGAGCTAAAACACTCTTTATGATAAAAAGAATTGGAAGAGGTAGCCCCATCCTCAATCTCGATGACCTACCTGGCTACAAGGTACACTGGCACAATTGTGACACAAAGCTTCTGGGGGTGACTAACCATTGTCTGACTGAATAACTTGATTACTGGATGTAACCAATGTCTGACACTATTTAGGTGCCCAAGAACCTGAGTCTAGATATGTCTAGGATGTAGGAGAAACCAAATACTGGTCCTGGAAAAGGAATGTAGAAATAAAAGTTTCCCAGTGACATTCTGCTATACTCGTACAAAGAACAATGCCTTCCTCAGCCATCATCAGAGAAGCTTCCCCTGCAGCCAATGGGAACAAATACAGAGACCACAGCTGAACTATGTGAAGCCAAAGTCCTGCATGAATGTGCACTGTTGACACTGGCGCCAACATGTGTCTCACTCATGTTGGTTTACATTTATCAGTGTAGGCATGTTGAAACATTCTTATATCTGGGATAAAGTCCACTTGATCATGTGGATGATATTTTTGATGTTTCTTGTATTTGGTTTACAAAAGTATTTTATTGAAAAATTTTGAATCTGCTTTTATAAGGGAAATTGGTGTGTAATTCTCTTCTTTGTTGAGCTTTTGTGTGGTTTGGGTTTCAGGGTAACTGTGATTCATAAAATGAACCAGACAATGTTTCTTCTGCTTCTGTTTTGGGGACTAATTTGAAGATTGGCATTAATTTTTCTTTGAAGATATGATAGAATTTTGCACTGAAACCATGTGAAACCCTCTGATCCTGTAGATTTTTATTTTGGAGACTTTTAAAGACTGCATTTATTTCACTAGGGATTTAAATTATTTTAAATTCTATATCTGATCTTGATTTTACTTTGATAGTGGTATATATCAAAGAAACGATCAATTTCTCTTAGCTTTTCCACCTTGGTAGAGTATAGGTTTTTTAAAGTATGTCCTTATGATTCTCTGTATTTCCTCAGTGTCTGTTGTTATGTCCTTTTTTCATATGTAATTTTGTTAATTTGGATATACTCTCCCTGCCTTTTAGTTAATTGAGATAAAGATCAATCCATCTTACTGATCTTTCTCAAAGAACCCAACTCTTTTTTTAATTAATTAATTAATTTATTTTTTAATTAAAGATTTCAGTCTCTTCCCCGCCACTGCCTCCCATTTCCCTCCCCCTCCCCCAATCAAGACCCCCTCCCTCCTCAGCCCGCAGAGCAATCAGGGTTCCCTGCCCTGTGGGAATTCCAAGGAACCCTCACCTCCATCCAGGTCTAGTAAGGTGAGCATCCAAACTGCCTAGGCTCCCACAAAGCCAGTACGTGCAGTAGGATTAGAAACCCATTGCCATTGTTCTTGAGTTCTCAGTAGTCCTCATTGTCCGCTATGTTCAGCGAGTCCAGTTTTATCCCATGCTTTTTCAGACCCAGGCCAGCTGGCCTTGGTGAGATCCCAATAGAACATCCCCATTGTCTCAGTGTGCGGGTGCACCCCTTGAGGTCCTGAGTTCCTTGCTCGTGCTCTCTCTCCTTCTGTTCCTGATTTGGACCTTGAGATTTCTGTCCAGTGCTCCAATGTGGGTCTCTGTTTCTGTCTCCTTTCAACGCCTGATGAAGGTTAATATTCAGGAGGATGCCTATATGTTTTTCTTTGGGTTCTCCTTATTTAGCTTCTCTAGAATCCCTAACTATAGGCTCAATGTCCTTTGTTTATGGCTAGAAACCAAATATGAGTGAGTACATCCCATGCTCCTCTTTTTGGGTCTGGCTTACCTCACTCAGGATAGTGTTTTCTATTTCCATCCATTTGCCTGCAAAATTCAAGAAGCCCTTGTTTTTTACTGCTGAGTAGTACTCTAATATGTATATATTCTATACTTTCTTCATCCATTCTTCCATTGAAGGGCATCTAGGTTGTTTCCAGGTTCTGGCTATTACAAACAATGCTGCTATGAACATAATAGAGCATATATTTTTGTTGTATGATAAGGCCTCCCTTGGGTATATTCCCAAGAGTGGTATTGCTGGGTCCAGGGGTAAGTTGATCCCGAATTTCCTGAGAAACCGAAACACTGATTTCCAAAGTGGTTGTACAAGTTTGCATTCCCACCAGCAATGGATGAGGGTACCCCTTTCTCCACAACCTCTCCAGCAAAGACTGTCATTGGTGTTTTTTATTTTAGCCATTCTGCCAGGTGTAAGATGGTATCTTAAAGTTGTCTTGATTTGCATTTCCCTGATCGCTAAGGAAGTTGAGCATGACCTTAAGTGTCTTTTGGCCATTTGAACTTCTTCTGTTGAGAATTCTCTGTTCAGCTCAGTGCCCCATTTTATAATTGGGTTGATTAGTCTTTTACGGTCTAGTTTCTTGAGAACTTTATATATTTTGGAGATCAGACCTTTGTCAGTTGCGGGGTTGGTGAAGATCTTCTCCCAGTCAGTGGGTTGCCTTTGTGTCTTAGCAACAGTGTCCTTTGCTTTACAGAAGCTTCTCAGTCTCAGGAGGTCCCATTTATTTAATGAGGTCCTTAATGTCTGTGCTGCTGGGGTTATACGTAGGAAGTGGTCTCCTGTGCCCATGTGTTGTAGAGTACCTCCCACTTTCTCTTCTAACAGGTTCAGTGTGTTCGGACTGATATTGAGGTCTTTAATCCATTTGGACTTGAAGAACCCAACTCTTTATTTCATCATTTTTGTATTGTTCTCTTTGTTTCTAGTGTATTGATTTCAGTCCTCAGTTTGACTATTTCTTGCCATCTACTCCTCTCGGATGTGTTTACTTCTTTTTGTTCTAGAGTGTTGTGAGGAGCGGCAGGCTGCTTCCCACCACCCGGCTAGCTTTACCCAAAATAATTACACGAAAATTGTATTCTTTTAAACACTGAATGGCCCATTAGTTCTAGTCTCTTATTGGCTAGCTCTTACATATTGATCTAACCCATTTCTAATATTTTGTGTAGCACCATGAGCTGACTTACCAGGAAAGATCTTAACCTGCGTCTGTCTGGAGTGGAAGAATCATGGTGACTGACCGACTCTGTTTCTTTCTCCCAGCAATCTGTTCTGTCTACTCCGCCTACCTAATTTTCTGTCCTATTAAAGGGCCAAAGCAGTCTCTTTTTTGAACCAATGAAATTAACACAAAACAGAAGACTCTCACCCATCACTAGAGCCTTCAGGTGCACTGTTATGTTGATAGTATGAGACCTCTCCATTTTTTTATGTAGGCACTTAGTACTTTGAACTTTCCTCTTAGCACCACTTTCATTGTGTCCCATAAACTTGGGTATGCTGTGAATTCATTTTTTACTCAAGTCTAGAAAGGCATTAACTTCTTCCTTATTTCTATTTTGTCCAGCTTTTCATTGAGTAAAGAGCCATTCAAACTCCATGAGTTTTAAGCTTTTTATTGCCGTGAATACACAGCTAATATGTAGTGCTAGGAGTTATTTTAAATGTCTTATGTTTGTTGAGACTGGATTTGTGTCCAAGAATGTGGTCAGGTTTGGAGACATCTCCATAAGGTGCGGAGAAGGTCTATTGGTTTGTGTTTGGGTGAAATGTTCTGTAAATGTCTGTTAGGTCCATTTGTTTTACAGCCTATTAGCTATCTGTTAGCTGCAGTATTCCTTTGTTTAGTTTTTGTCTGGATGACGGGTCTATTGTTAGAGTGGAGTACTGCAGTCTTCCACTATCAATGTGTGAGGGTCAATATGCGATTTAAGCCATAGTAGTGTTTCTTTCATAAAACTGCTTTCCTTTGTGTTCGGGGCAAGGATATTAAAATTTGAAATGTCATCCTGGTGGATTTTTCCTTTAATGAGAATGTAGTCTTCTTTCCTATATCTTTTGATTAGTTTTGGTTTGAATCTATTTTGTTAGATGTCAGAATGACTCCACCAGTTTGCTTTTTAGGGCCATTTGCTTGTAATATCTTCTTTCTACCCAATATCCTCAGGTAATTATTAGGGTTTGTGAGAAATCCCCAAGAAAATATCAACAGTCATGTATGTAATTTCAAGAGTGCTTCATGAATTTCAACATTGGGGTGCCACTCCGGGACTCCCAAAGATTACAAGCTCTTTCTAAATGGAGTTAGGGAAAGTCCAGTGAGGAGGGATTAATCAGGGGCTGATGGGTGGAAGAAAGATTAGTCTGGGGACTGATTGGTGATGGCTGAGTGGTGAGAGGCCTAGTGATTAGATACTTTCTGGTGGCAGGGTAAGGAAAGGTGTCTCTAGCTTGCAGAAGTTTTGGGGCATCTCCTGAGGCAGTATAAGTCTTTGGGGACATGCGGAGACAACAGAAGGGTGGTGTCTACTGGTTGGTTGCCCTCAGGTTGTGGTTTTTCTGAGGACTGTTTAGCTTTGTCTCATTTTAGTGGAACAAAAGTAAGGCCTGGTCTCTGTCTGGCTACTAGGAGGTCATAGTCGGCCCCTCCCCCTTCAGTAGGGGGTTACATTATCTTTTTGTAGCTAGCTTCTTAGCAAAGCACACAGAGTAATGGATTTCATTGTGGCAGTTTCATACCTATATGTTATTACACTTTTTTATAATTTGTCCATCCCTCACCACACATACACCATCTCCTATGGTCCCTATTACGCTCTAGTTGGTTCCCCTCTTTCTCGACACAGTGCCCCTTTCTACTTTATTGCTCCATGTATTTTATTATCCTTTCTTTTAGATCTTCCCTTACTACCTCTTTTGTTATTAAACTCTTAGTTACCTAGTCAATACTCATGAATTATTAAACAAATAAACGACTATGTTGAAGTATGTCAGCCTCACACTGGTTAGTACTGTATAAGCACAGTAATTCAAAAACACACTTTAAAGTCCAGATTAGAATAAAATAGAGATGGGTACATTGACTATTTGTTTGTAACTCATCTGTATTTCACTCTATGCTTACCCATATTTAAATCCAGAATATAAGGTCTACTAAAACATAAGTGAGATACATGAATATAAGAAAAATATGAGTAGTAGAAGAAAGCAAACCATAACTTTGTTATATTCTTAACACTTCAGAATGTGCAAGGTTTAATAAATTGGTGTGACAATGTGGTTAAATATCTACATACTCTATAACTTAGAAGACGGTAGAAATGTCGGTAGGTTGGCAAATGGTACTGATGTTTTCACCACAGTTGCCATTGTTGTAATTCCCCAGGCGAGCTACGCTCAGGGGCTTTCTGGGGAATCAACCCAACAATTTCCAGGTGAGAGGGGCCGTTCAGCTAGCCGAAAGGGAAAACTCACGATTGAGCCGTCAGGGGCCGTGTTCAAGCAGATGGACTACTGGGTCTCGTTGTGGAGTGGTCCTCCATCCTGATCGTGCCCCCGAGCGAGGAGGGAGCTCTGGGCAAAGCCGAAGCTCCGGCCCCAAGAGTGGAGATCTGGGGCTGGCGGGTCTCCCGAGTCGTTTCGGCACCAATGTTCTTCTGTTCTTCTGCTTCTTGCTTGCTCTTCTTGTGCCGGAGAGAAGGGCAAAAGAGAGAGAACAGAGGGCTTTCCAGCCTTTTAAAGGGTTCCCCAGGCACCTGCATCAAATGCCACATTCTGCACCTGCTCAGCCTTTGTGTGGACTGCTAGGGGCTCCTGGGAAATGTAGTTCAGCATGCGAGCTACACTCAGGGGCCTTCTGGGGAATAACAATCGTGGCAGTAATTTAAAGGGATCTGGTAAAACAAGGCTTTATACATCAGTATGTATGATATTTGGGCATACATGTTTTCAGAATATGAGCACCATTATTAGTTATGGCGCAAGCATTACTAGTGGCAGATTTTCAGGCTGTACAGCCATAAATTATAATGGAACCAAGTGCTGGTTCTCTCTTAATAAGAGGGCTTGCTGCTTGGGATTTTGACTGATTGGCACATTCTATCATCATCAAACTTATAATAATTCAAAAGCAAATTATCCTTAATGGTGGGTGTACCTTGATGATGTGCATCTGAGAGAGGCACATAAGATCCCCACATTCACCTGCCTCTTCAAAGGCTCTCTCTAAATCTGCTGCTGAAGACAGACCCTTCTATTAGCAAGCCAGCATCAGGCCAGCAGAGGAGAGGAGGTTTCTGGGTGGGGACCAGGGACTCTGGAACCAACTCTAGGCTCTACCTGCTTTCCAGTGACAAGTGCAGGTCAGCTCTGTCTTGACTTCCTGCTTTCATGTCCTCTCATCAAATGCTTATGCATTCATCCAAGTGCATCATGGGTACACACTTTCCCGCCGTCTTCCTCCTGTGACAATGAATACACAATCAATGCTGATTGGAGTCAAATAGGGGCTGTGACAGGAAGAGGAGCAGAGCCAGCCTAGCTGGGGACCATAGGAAGATACTCACATGGACACTCAGGGTTGAGCATGTTGGTGTGTGAAGGAGCCATAGACATCAGTAGAGATGGAGTTCCAGACAGGATGCATTACATGTACCCCGGGGAGGAAAGCACCCTGAATATTTAAGGGAAAAGTCCAACATGGATAGAGTACACTGAGGGAGAACTGGACAGAGGAGGCCAAAATGGGTCCCCAAGGCTCACACCCCTCAGGCAAAGCTAGAGTCATTATGTGTGTGTGGGGGGGGCAAACTCTGACCTTATTTAGGAGGGCACTGGAGGAGGATGTTGAGTTGCTGATGAGGAAGTTGTTGATGAAGATGGAATTTTGTATTCCCCATCTGATGTGTCGCACTCCCTCGGTATTGATTTTCCAATATGCTTACTGTAGGTGCAGGGGGCTGGGCCATTTCTGTCACCTCCTCCTGTGAGGTGATGTGCTCTAGGCCTTTACCTGGACACAGTGTTCTGCAGGACGAGAAGGCACAGAGTACAGAGTGACTTCTCAAAGTATACTCTGAGAAGAACTTTGCTGGAGTGGCAGTTTTGTTCCTGAGCCAAGGTTGTAATTTTAGTTTTCTTCCTAGATTAAGTACTTCATGGGAAAAGGAAATTATTTTCCTTTGTACCCACTAATATATTCCCACATTACAAGAATGTGTGGTTCGTGGAAGTTCTCTAAATATTACCTGTTCCCATGTGAGAGGTGAAGAAATACAGGCAGAAGGCGACACAAATGCTTTGTTTTTCCATAGTCTCTTCTTTTGTTTGACACACAGTCCCATAAACCCTTCATCTTCTCTGCATGTGAGGTACTGGTGACATGGCTACTTGCTGCCCAGTTTACAGCACCCTGCATGGAGATGGCAAGCCTGGCTGTAGCAGGAACTCCCCAATCTCAAGTTTCTCTTGGTTGGAGATCACCAGGAGCATGTCACTGGGTGGCCTGCAGGGATAAGAACACTTCAAGGTTTAACACTGTGGTTGTTTGAATAAGAATGCCCCCCTCCCAATAGGCTAATGTATTTGAATGCTTAGTCATGAGGGGGTGGAACCCTTCCATAGGAGTAGAAAAATAAGGGGGTGTGGCCCTTTAGGAGGAATTTTGTCACTGTGGGGAGGCATTGAATTTTCAAAGTTCACACTAGATTCAACCTATCTCTCTCCCTTTTTCTACCTCCCTCCCTCCTTCCCCCCTCCTGCCTCTCTTTCTCTCTCTCTCTCTCTCCTCCCTGCTCAAGATATTTCTTAGCTGCTTCTCTGAAAAATCCCTGCCTACCTGCCTCCTGTTATGTTGTCTGCCATGAAGATGATGGACTAAGCGTCTCAAATGGTAACCAAGTTCCCAGTTAACTGCTTTTATTTTACAAGTGTTGCCCTAGTCATGGTGCCCCTTCACAGCAATAGAAGGGTGACAATGACAGACACTCTGCAGCATATGCTGGCTGTCATTGTGAATGTGTTTGTGTAGTTTGTAGGCTTTTTTAGACCTGAAGTTACAGGTGCTTTTGAGCCGCCATGTGGTTGCTGGGAACTGAACACAGGTTCTTTGCAAGTGCAGCAAGTGCTCTTAATTGCTGAGACATCTCTCCAGCCAAATAGTCTGGTTCATAGCCTTCACCACTATCCATCCACCAACTGCTGAGCTGCCTCTGAGACCTGACCTTCCTGCTGATTTGCTGGAAGTTCCTCTAGTTGGCTTCAGTGAAAAAATAAAAATAAAAATAAAAAATCTTCTGCATTACATCATCTAGTAGATACTTCAAAGATCAAAATATATATTCATTGCTGTTTATTCTTCCGGCAAAGCAATGGATTTTAGAATGACAGTTTTGATCAAGTTCTTTTCCAATTTAAAAGTTTGTACCCCACAGTCTTGTCTGTTGATGGGCCTCTGAATAACAAAAGGGTAAAATCCATGAGTGTTAGGCTAATTTGAAACTGTGGGATTATGAATTCTGTCTCAAGTGCAGCAGATGATTGTGATCCAGGCAGTAGGTGTCATTGGCCAGACCTGCATTTTTTGTCAGTCCCTTAAGACTGGAAAAGGATGATCAGTCTGAGGCAATTAAATGCTAACTTTTTTGGCCCATGTCTTTATCCACTTTTTGGCTAATAAAGTTTGTATTCGCGTGGCCACCACACAGAGCCAACTATAAATCGAATTCTTGTGTATCCTGTAGGGTAAAATTGCAGGATAACCCTGTAGCCATCGCTTCAGCCAATCACAGCACTGATGCTTCTGCCAATCACAAGCAAACATTGGTGGGACTTGCTGCCTGCAGCCAATCGGGCTGTTTCTGAACTGTTTGAAGCTCTTTGGCAGTTTAACTGCCAAGTCTGTCGTGCTCCTGGAAGTGGGAGAAGTTAGACCTTCTTAATCTAACTGCTGTCAGTTTTCCTGTAACTATCCCCACTCAGACACCAGCAGAGAACCTGTCTTTGTCCTCCATGGCATCTGCCGGGAATCCAAAGGTAGTGGCACTGCTGGGACTTGAGTGAGAAGCTGAGTTGCCTGGCAATATAGAAGCTATAGCTTCTGGGCCCTCTGACCTCCTGATCAAGTGTCACCTTGCTAACTGTAGTCCACCCAGAGAGCCTTGCAGCATCTGGCATTGGGAGGAGTTGCTGACAGCCAATTTCAAGGCAAGGGAGGGGTGGAGGAGGCTGTGGGGAACAGAAATGGGAGGAGGTTGTTAGGGGAGTGCAGACAGGGAAAGCTGAAAAGGTTTCTTGAAATTCTGGTTCTACACCACACCTGTGGGCTCCCAGAAAGGTAAAGGCCTTCGCACTGCGGGTAACATAGACACCACATCCAGGTCTGGCTCACCCTCTCCCTAGCCAGTAAGAGTTGAAGCTCTGATTTCACTGTCCATGTCACCTGCTCTGTTGCAGACTCTGGTTCTCACTTGAGAGGAATACAGAAGAAGTTGGCTTATATGGCCCTGTGCACTTATTTGTACCTTTACGATCAGGTGAGTCCACAAATATCAACACTTGTATTTCTTTCAGTGTCATTTTCAACAATTTCCCATTCTGAGCATTAATTATGAATTAGGGTTTGTGTGGCATGGCCTTGCCTAACTGCAACTAGTTTAAGCAAGTGTTCTGGACACAAGCTTGTCGGGGCTGAGCTGTGATGTTGATAGGTCTGTTTGTTCCATTTCAAAATCAGGAAATATATACCTGGAGGGGTTTTGGCATGTGACCCCATCTTGAGTTGGGGAGCATCTGTTTATGGTTTCAATATTTCAAAGAAACAGTCTGAGGGAGGGGGACTGTAGAGCCAGGGCTTCTTTCCTTCCCCATCACCCCCCCCATCACACAGACCTCAAAGGAGTCTTTGCAGTATGTCTCCCGGTTCAATAACATTTTTCAAACTTTGTTGTTGACAGTCTGGCTACCTCATGTCTTACCTTCATGTCTTACTTTGGAAAACACTTAAAGCAAAATGAGAATGTATTTCTAATTTAGTCACCAACCAAGACTTAAACAATGGGTGGATCTTGAGGAATCTTGTAGATGTGAATCCACTATAGCTCTTACTATTGCAGAGCCATGGGCCAGTGTCAGCTTGACAAACACTCCCACATGACTTGGTCTTGTTTGGGTGTAGCTGTCTGGTGGATATCTCCTGCAGAATGGACAGCCTGATAAGGCTTCCATCTTGAGTTCTAACAAAAATGGAAGACAATGTTTCATCAAGTCAAGAAGTAAGTGGGCTGTATCCTACTGTGACACAGTCAGGTGAAGTCAGCATAGCCAAGTCTGCTCACTATACGGTGATGTGTGATGTGCTTCTGTATATGTGTGACTTTTATTGGCTAATGGATAAAGCTGTTTTGGCCAATGGCTTAGCAAAGTATAGTTAGGCAGCAAATCTGAACAGAGATAGAGAGAGAGTAGGCATAGTAAAGGAGACAGCATGTAGCTGCTGAGGAAGGACACCAGAATCTTCTGGACAAGCCACAGCTTCGTGGCAATATAGAGATTCATAGAAGCGGGTTAATTTAAGTTGTAAGAGATAGCTAGGAATTTATGCCTAAGCCATTGGCCAAAACAGCTTTATTCATTAACAAATAAAAGCAACACATTTACAGAAGCACGTCCCGCATCAGTATGGCCAGGGAAAGCAAAGTGTCCTGGATGCTATACCATTACTCCTTCTGTGTGAAGTATAGAACTCTACAGAATGAAATCGTCCATTATTTACAGAAGCATCTAGGTGGTGAAAAAAATACAAACATGGTAGAGATTACAGAGAGGTAACAACACCAAAGTTAGGCATACTGCTCATTTCTTAGACATATTGTACACCTGAGTTTTGTATTACTATTTCCTGTGTCTTTTCCATAGCATAAAATATTTCAAATGCATTGTACAAAGTCACAGTGCAGATACTAGAAACCCAGAACCAATTGAGAAATTCATCTGCGAAAGAGGTATTAAGCTTATGGTCAGTTTGTAATAGAATTCACACTAAAGAAGCATTGACTTGGTTAAAGCTGTTTTAGAGCCTGGTCCACAGTTACAGGGAAGTTTCTGATTCTAAGAAGAGGCTTAGACATGTAAACAATGGAACAAGGCTATAGGTATAGAAACCTCCCAAGATCAACTTCTTAGAGAGGGAGGTTATTGTACATTGATGTACAATGGCAATCTCTATTTGATGACCACATCCTGGATTTAGGCCATGGAGCAACTTTGAAAACTTGGGACAGAATTGAGAAATAGGAAAGAAAATTGAGTCATTTACTGAAGTCATGCCGGGCCCGAAGGAAATCTTCAGAGATTTCTTCCAAAGATTAACTACATCAATAAATAGAATAATATGAAAATCAGAAGCCTGTCAAGTCATAATTGAATATACAGCTTTTGAAAATGCTAATTCTCAATGAAAAGGATAATTAGGTGCTTTTTGTTTTATTTTTTATATCTTTTTGCATTTTACATACCAATCCCAGTTCCCAATTCCCAGTTCCTCCTCTCCTCTTATTTCCTCCAAATTTCCCCTACACCACCCCATCTACTATTCAGACAGAGTAAGAGACATGGCTTTGTGGAAAGAAGGGCCTCCCCACTATATCTATGCTGAGCAAGTTATCCATCCAAAGAGAATGGATTTCAAAGCAGTAGGGATAAATCCTCGTGACACTGCCTGTGGCCCTGCTTTCAGCTCCAGCCATTCAACTGTCACCCTCATTAGGAAGGTCTAGTTTGGGCTTAGGCTGGTTCCTTTCCTGTCCAACTGGAGTTGGTGAGTTTCCATCAGCTCTGATAAACTGTTTCAGCGGGTATCCTCATCATGGTCTTGACCTCTTTGGTTATATTCTCACTTCTCCCAGTCTTCAACTGAACCGTGGGAGCTCAGTCCAGGGCTCTGCTGTGGGTCTCTGCCTCCGTTTCCATCCAGTGTTGGTTCTATGGTGACATTTAAGATATTTGTCAATCTGACTACAGGCCAAGGTCAGTTTGCCACCCTCTCCTCTATTACTTAGGGACTTGTGGGGGCATCATCCTTGTGGATTCCTGGGAATTCTAAGTGTCAGGTTTTTTGCTAGCCCCATAATGGTTTCCTCAATCAAAATATCTCTTTTCTTGCACTCATCTCTATCCTTCCTTCATCTCGACTCTCTTGTTTCCTCAAGTTCTCCTCCCAAATCACCCTTCTATCCTCCCCCTCCATGCTCTCAATTTTGCCATGCTCACCTCCTCAGCTCCAGAGACACGGCAGGTCTGTGTCACTTTTGAGCAATTAGTAGCACACTGCTCACAGACCCCATTTGAGTGCAGGACCTCCCAAAAGAGCCACAGCTGCATGCTACCAGCACAAACCAGAAAGCCAACCCTTAAAGACGCCACTCAGGTTTTGCTGCTAAGGCTGAGTCAGGAAGCCTTCTGTTGAAGAAGACTTGTCTCTGCTTGTCGCCAGCAAATTAGAGCCCACCTGAGGGAACGCTGCTACAAATGAGCTGTCCTTACCACTGCTCTTTCGTTTCTTAACTCTGTCTTTTCATGTCTAGGATTCTGTCCCAAGCTCTCTCAGGTTTTATGTGGATGTAATTGGCCCAGGTTTGCACCACTGTGTAACTAGAGACTGCTAGTTAGTTCATTTCACGCCCCCCCCCCCAGATCTGAAATAATTACACATAAACTATATCAATTACAAAACTGTGTGGGCAATGGCTCAAGCTTATTTTTACTTACCTCTTATATCATAACTTATTTCTATTAATCTGCCAAATTCCACAATTGTGGCTTACCAGGTAGAATGCCGGGCATTCTGTCTTCTTCAGCAGTTACATGCAGTCTCCTTACTCTGCCTTCTTTCTCCCAGCATTTAGTTTAGTTTTTCCGGCCTAGCTTTACTCTACCTTATCACAGGCCAAGGAGAATCTTTATTCACTAACCAATGGCAATAAAACATATTGACAGCATACTTCACCTCCCACATCAGAGAGGTATTAGAAGCTTGTCTTCTTATGGAGTTCACTAGGGTTAGTTTCTAAAATTCTGGGATGTTTCCCAGTGTGAAGCTATATCAGCGATTGTGTAGAGAACTCTTCTGTTGGCGATCAGAGAGAATATTGTAGAGGTTTCTGTGAGGTTCTCCAGGCCCAGGGCATATCCATTATAGTTGGCAGGGCTGACAATGTTAGTCCCATTCCTGCTGCTGCCTGGTCTCTTGATACCACTATCTCTAGCACTTGTACCCTAAGGACTCCTGTGTCCCACTCCCAAGGCTTTGCTGGGCTCCTGAGAGGACAGCAAAGCGCAAGCCTCAGGGTTCTGGCTTCTCAGACTACTGGAGAGGTCGCCCTCATTGATATGGAGCTGGCTCAGAAGAGGCCTGTGTTGACTGAGTTTTCTGTCCTGCCCAGTTCCTACAGTTGTTAAGTCCTGAGAATCACATGGGAGTCTACATTAGGTATAAACTGATGAGCCTTGCAGCTCAGACTTGTTCTTAGCTATTATAATTTATGTTAGCCCATTATTCTTGTCTGTGTTAGCCATGGATCTTGTTACTTTTTCAGTGAGTCAGTTATACCTTGCCTCTTCTATGGCTGGGTCAGTACTGTGGGCCAAACTTTTCAGGCTACTTTATGCTTGTTGGGGGTGCTGATAATCTAATGGGGTCCTAAAGAAGATTTAAAATTTTGTTCAAGGCCTGACTGGAGTATCCTGTGAGGCCTGATCATCTCGG
The DNA here is from genome assembly GCA_028537955.1 of Microtus californicus. Taxonomy (NCBI): domain Eukaryota; kingdom Metazoa; phylum Chordata; class Mammalia; order Rodentia; family Cricetidae; genus Microtus; species Microtus californicus. The sequence continues at coordinate 91,524,449 of JAQJZF010000005.1, forward strand.
GCAATATCTTGAATCTGTTTTTGATGAACAAGTCATATGTCTGGGCCATCTGTTCCTACTGGAGATTTCTCATGTGATCTTCCTTGATCAAACCTGATTTTTCTTATTTAAGAATAAATCCATAGTTTCTCATTTTCTGTGGAAACAAAAGCAAAACCTCTTTTCCAATGTAACATAACTTTTGACTTCAATTTTGAAGTCAAGGCATTTACAAAATATTTGTTTTATTAATCAAGCAGCATTTATATTTAAATGTCTTTTAGCAGCTGTTGCTCCTTCCTCAGCTGTCAAGCAATTCAAAGAGAACATAATAACATACAATATCCAGACTCTCTGTGTATTTTATCTTTATATGGCTTTATTTTAACCTCAATTTCTTTTCTTTATAATTTTTGGCTTTTTGAGTCAGGGTTTCTCTATGTATCTGTGTCCTGGAACTCACTTTGTAGACCAGGTTATCTTTGAATTCACAGAAATCCACCTGTCTCTGCCTCCCAATGGCTGGGATTAAAGGTGTGTGCCACCACACCCAACTACTCTCTCTCTCTGTCTCTGTCTCTCTGTTTCTCTCTCTGTGTTTCTCTCTTGTAAGAACTTTAACCTTTATTTTCTCCCAAGCCTTCATATATTTTTAATACACTCTAAAACATTTGGATGTTTTCTTCATCTTTGAATCTCTCTTTACTGTATATCTCTCTTTTTCTGACCACGTGAGTCTTTAATTTGCTAAGCAACATAGAGAAGATTAAAGCCATGACACAATGGTCTGTATTCTGTCAAATATATTTTAAATAAATGCTGATTGGCCAGTAGTCAGGCAGAAAGTATAGACAGAATAACCAGGCAGGAGGTAGAGGCAGGCTGTCAAGAACAGGAGAATCCTGGGAAGAGGAAAGCTTCTTCTCCAGTCCTGACCCAGATGCAGAGGAAGCAAGATGTGACTGCCTCACTGAAAAAGGTACCCAGCCTAATGGGCTAATATAAGTTTAAGAGTTAATAAAAAGCCTGAGCTAATGGGCCAATCAGTTTATAAGTAATGTAGACCTCTGTGAGATTCTTTGTGACTTAGCGACTGCAGGAACCAGGTGGGACAGAAACCCCACCAACAAGCCTGTTTTTGCCATGTCCAGTAATTAGCTGTGAGCATCACATGTAGAGTCTCAGAATGTGTGTTGGAACAGGCCTCATGTCCATGCCCTGTACCCTGGTGGGACCTTCTGGAACAAGGTGTTCTACCAGGGAGTAAGTGATGCAGCTGGAGCTGTGAGGAGCAGGGCAGGCCTCCCAGGAATTGGCTGCTCTTGTGTGCAGTTACCTCAACTTGTTCCTAAGAAACAGAGCCTGGGGCACAGAAACCTGGAAAGGTAGCTGAGGGATGCCCAGGAAGGGACCCTTTTTGTGTGGCCCAGAGATCTAGAGAGCACCTGCACTTTGAACAAGTCTCTGCTACTGTGTGAACCAGCGCTATGAGGGAGCCTGCTCTGCTGGGCTCATGGGAAGGCAAGGGCTGGAGCCTAGAATGACCGCTGTGTGACCTCAACCCTTCTCAGGAGTCCTCCTTTCCCTGGGGAGTAATGCTGGCTCAACATGTGCATGCAAGGCACCAGGGAGTGAGGAAAATTCGGAATTCCTAACTTCTGGCCTTTCACCAGTTCCTCTCTAGAATTGAGAAGGTAAGAACATGCAGATTCCTAGACCTGCTGTTGAGAAGCTAATCTTCCATCCTTACAGGATTTGTTTCAAGTCCTTTAAAGCTAAAGGGCCCCTCCAGTCCATGGTGCAGAGCCTGGACTGAGGTTAAGGTGCTTGACTTAGACCCTCATGTCATCAATCTGAACTGGAAGGGAAGGCGATTCTCATGAATGGAAACTTTCAGGGCATCCTCAAGTTATGTGGCCTCCTGCCTTAGCTCTAATCCCTGTATTTCTACCTTCACCTTAGGCTCATTGTGCCCACAGTCATATGGGTACTTTATATACAGTGGATCAGATGCAATGACAAATGACCAGGGGTCTCTGCAGCTGCCACCCTCATGAAAAATTGTCAGTGCCCTGCTGGACACCATGTTGGTATTGAAGGCAGACATAGGACAGGGTGACACTGCTTTGTCATCCAGTCTGAGCTGGGCAGGCCTGGAAAATTCAGCTGTTTCCCAGGCCCCAATGAGTTGACTAGGGGATCCAGAGGTTTCCTAGGTCCTTTATTCCTTGGCATGATATCCATAGGTCACCATATTCCTGATGACTATGTCTACTTTGTGACTTAGGTAGACACTTGGCTGGCTCTCTGGTAATTTTACACAAAGGACAGCTTAGAGAAAATCATAAGAATGACATGATGGGGTCTTATGTGGTTGACTAAGTACCTAAATCTCTAATCCTAAAGATTTCTTATTTGTTTTGGTCTGGTAGGGTTGACTTAGCCTTACTCCCGCAGCCCTGAGAAAAAAATTCTAAAGACTTGTTTCCTTCATTACAGTATAATTGGCATTAACTTCAGTGATGGAAGTAGGAGATGGTGAGACCTCAATTGCCACTATCACCTCTTTGTGAAGTCATATCCTCTACCTGAAACAGTACTCCAAGGTGGACAAGATGCAGATGTTTCCCTGTGGCCGAGCACTGCAGAGAGGACACCGAGATAAGACATACACAGCTGATATAATGCCTAAGTTTTACATGCCTTAAGATGCCAAAAGCATTCACTCTCCCAGATAGTACCTGATAGTACACTTCTGCAGAGGCAGTGCCTCAGACAGTGCACAGGGATGCTTGAAACACGTGGTGCCTGTTTCCTGTGCTTGGATAGCTGTCTTAGGACACAGGTTCTCTCCACATAGGATGACCATAGGGCATCCATTTGTCTGTGTCAGTGTGGCTGTGCACCTTAAGATTGGCTTGGTGAACAGAGCTAGTGTCTATTTTCTGGTTTTGTTTTTTTTTCTGTCATTGGAATCCTGTGATGGGAGACATGACAACTCAGTGATCTTGGACTGGTTCCATGTATACGGTTTGATTTGAGGGATCACATCTATGGGGAATCCCTAGTTTCTGCTTTGGAGTCTAGCCACAAGAGGTCATGAGTTTCTGTTCTTCAGCCACCTGTGGCACGAGTGTCTGCTCACGACTAGCCCCTGGCTTTGTGTCTTGGCTGATAAGTCCTTGAGTTTTTGTGGGGAGTTCTCCTGTACTTTGATCTTGGGGATCAAAATTGAAAATATCAGGGTTTTTATCCTGTGGCCAAAGTTCTTTATATTATTATTTGACCTCTACACTTGGCCAGAACTTATCCCTGTGAGCTGTTTGTCCTGCCTGGGACTTCCAGTCCCCTCTATTTTACTGTTTGGGTTTAGCTTATGGCTATGCCATGCTTCCTGAGGTTTTGAAATCTTGGGGACATTCCCTTCTAGACAGGAAAGGATTCTTGTCCTAGGAGGCTGACTTGGTTTTAGCAGGCAAAAAATTGAAGCTAGGCTTAGAGACCCTGGAGGCCAGGATATCTGCTGCAAGAAGAACCCCCGGGGGCACAGTCCTGCAGGAGAATGCTAATGGTTGAATTATGAGATGTGGTTGGGCCTGAGTCATCTGGATCCTGGGAAATAGTCTGCAGTGATCTGAGAGTTACCCATCTCGCCAGATTCCATGGGGAGTGTGCACTCCCAGGATTCTTCCTCTTCTTTGTCCTCCAGCTCCCTTGTATCCTTGCTGCTTGGTGACTGGGATGTCACACTGATCTCCTGATCTGACACCCTTTGCACAAATCTCCTAAAGCCAAACCCTCACTCTTCTGTGACTCACAGACACCCTTGACTAGCCCTGGATTTTGCTTTGGATTGTCTGTCCAAATCTCCAAGAATCATATCGCTGTGCCAGGCTCTGCCCATGAGGCTCTGTGGGGCAGACACAAAAGTCATATTCTCCTTCTGGTTAGTTATATTTTATTGCTTTAAATTGGGGAAAGCATTTGCTCTCACATATAGTACACTTCCGCAGAGGCTGTGCCTCGGACAGTGGACAGGGATCCCTGGAACATGTGGTGCCAGTACCCTATGCTGAGAGTGTTTGGCTAGGGACACAGGTTCTCTGCACGTAGGTTGATGATAGTGCATCCATTTGCCTGTGAAAGGCTGGCTGTGCACCTTAAGTTTGTCTTGGTGAATACTGCTAGTGTTTGTTTGATTTATATTTTTTTCTCTCTACAGAGGTCATGAGGTCATGTCTTTCTGCTCATGACTGACTCTTGTGTTTGTGTCGTGGCTGATAAGCCCTTGAGTTTTTGTGGAGAGTTCTGCACTGATTTTGAGGTCAAAATTAAAAACAAAAAGTTTTTTATCCTATCCCCAAATTTCTTTTCATTATCATTTGTCTTATCGGCTTCTACAGGCCTCCTCTTCATCAGCTCTATGTCCTGTCTGTGACGTCTATATTTATATTTTTTCATTATTTGGATCAAATATATGGCTATGCCATGCTTCTTGGGTTTTTGAAATCTTGGGGGTATTCCCTTTTCTTGACAAATAGGGTACTGTCCTAGAAGGGTAACTTGGTTGTCAGTCTTGAAGCTGGCCTGGGAGGACCTGAAGGCCAGGAAATCTGCAGCAAGCGGAACCTCGGGGGCACAGTCTTGAAGAATGTTCTGTGCCACAGTCCTGCAGGACAACACTAGTGGCCGGGCAGTGAGATGCGCTCAGGCTCCAGTCTTCTGTATCCTCAGAAGTAGTTCTCGAAGGGGATGGACTTTCACTGGTCTCCAGCGATTCATCGTTGATTTGAGAGTTACCCATCTCCTCAGCTTCCACGGGGAGTGCCTGCTCACAGGACTCTTCCTTCTTTGCCTCTTCCAGCTCCCTGGTATCTCTGCTAATTGATGATTTGGAAGCCATGGTGATCTTCCAAAATGACACCTCTTAGTATATTTCTCTTAAATCATACCTCTTGATATACACCACACCCTCACTCTCCTGTGACCCACAGAAACTCTTGACTAGGCCTGGATTTGGCACTAGGTTGTCTGTCCAAAATCCAAGAACCATATAACCATGCCAGTCTCTGCCCATGTTCTGTGGGGTGGACACAAAAGTCGTACTGTCCTCCTGGACAGCTTTAAGGGACTCCGAAGGCCCAGAGTTGTCGCTGCGTGGAGTCTCTCTCTGGAATTGGAGCTAGATGGCAGAAGGAGGGTTCTGTGTGGCCAGAGTTTCTACAGTGGAAGTTCTCTTAATCGTTTGCTCTGCTGGGGCTTTCTGAAAAGGTTCTCCTAGGATTGGTCATTTGGACAATGGATTCACCTCTACAGTCCCAGAAAGACAAAGAGGCATTGCAGGACTGTGGAAATGGCAAAGCTGCAGCCTTGTTCACATTGGAAGCAAGTATGGTGTGAGGGCTCTAAGGGGCAGGCTCCATCAGTGTTTTACCAGGCATCTTGTAAATAGAGCTTCCAGCATCGTCATAATGCTGGGATCTAGGAAGGAGGCCCATTAGGAGTGTTCTTGCAGCTAGTTGAATGATTCAGAGAACGCTGTGTCTTCGTTTCCTTATTACTCTTGAGTTTTCCAGGGATAAGAATGCACGGTTCATTTATTTTCCAGGATCAATGCCCACGAGCACCTTACTGTCTTTGGAAACCCTACACTTGCTGTTCGAGTGGCATTTTTGTAGAGTTGCAAGTGTGGATTAAAGCGAGATTAGTTCAGAAGGGTAAGAAATGTTTTCCCTTTGTCTTTGGCTCGTTGCTTATGGTCCTGTAATTAAGCAGACAGGAAATCTGACAACAAGAGAAGCCAGCACTTAGTATAAGTGTTGCGTATACACAGAGGGCTGGGGAAACACCCAACAAGAGAATCTAACAGATGGTTTAGAATTGGGGCTTGTTAATCATCTCAACCCAAACCAGTAAATTGTAGAGTAAGCAAAAGACAGGAAAAGAGCCAAGCCTGAAGAGGCAGCAGCAGGTTGTGGGGAGGCAGATGGAGGGAAGAGTGGAAGAAGAGGTGACTGCCTGACTATCACCTAGGGCCCTGGGGCCTCCGCAGGTCTATTGTTGAGTTGATTAGTACCAGCTCTGTCTTTTCTACTCAGAGGAAAGGGGCAGTTAAAATATTTTTATATTTCTTTACTCATTGTATGGGGGTGTGAATGGGCATGTGTTTACCTTTCCCCTTCCAAGTCCTGCCTTGGGAAGCAGGATCAAGAAGACAAAACATTCTCCTGTATCTGTCCTTCATATTCACCTATGACTCCAAATAGTCCTCATGCCAAGGTGACAGAGGCTGGCTAGTGTGCTCCAGCCTTTACCCACAGTGGGGAATTCTCTGCTCTCACTCCATCTATGCTAAAGAAGAGAAAGCATTTCTCATATGTTTTGGGAGAAGCCAATGGCAATCCCACCCCTGTATGCAGTTGGAGCAACAAGTTGTCCAGAAAATAACTGTACACTCCTCCACCATCTACAGATCTGTTTGGATAGACTGGGTAGAGCCAGGGAGGGGAGGAAAGAAAAACACCCTCAGAGTGGAGGCCAAAGGATGTAGCTCAGATTGTAGAGTGCTCATCTCAAATCCACCAGGCTCTGAATTCTGTCCCAACACTACACAAACTGGGTCTCAAGTAACCCAGGCTATGCTCAGATCACTCTGTAACCAAGGATGAATGTGAACTTGTGATCCTTCTGCCTCTATTTCCCGGGGGCTGATTGCAGGTTGGGGACCATGCCCAGCTGACTCTTTATCTTACTGGCCAGCTTATTGAGTGTTTGGAAAGAGGAATACTGCTGCTGGCCCTGGCAGAGCACTTGTGAACATAGGGACACCACGTATTTTACACATGAAACTGCTGGAGGCAAAAGAGTCTCCTCCTCACTGTGATCGTTCCTGTTGAGGAATATTATTTTCAGATGTTATTTTTGTTTATGCTGCATTTGTTTAACTCTGTAAAACTGTGTTACTATGCCTGTCTAAACCACCTGATGGTCCTAATAAATAGTTGAATGGCCACTAGCAAGGGAGGAGCAAGGATAGGTAGGGCTAGCAGGCAGAGAGTATTAATAGAAGGAGAAATCTTGGAGGAGAGAGAACAAGGAGCAGGAGAATAAGGACAGGAGGACACCAGGGTCCAGGCATCCGGCTACACAGTAAGCCATGAAGAAAGAAACAAATATAGGTATACAGAAATAAAGAAAGATAAAAGCCAAGAGGCAAAAGGTGGTCAAATTAATTTAAGAAAAGCTGTCAAGAAAAAAGCCAAGCTAAGGCTGGGCACTCATAAGTAAGCATAAGCCTCCATGTGTGTTTCTTTTGGGATCAGGGTAGTACGCCCACTCAAAAAGCTAAAAGAACAAGAACAACACACAACAGTTTCCAGCATGGGGTCTGTAAGTGAATGGTAGACATATTAATGGATGGAGCATTAGCAAGGTTATCATGAAAGCAAAGCAGGTATCCCTAATCCTAGATGGATCTGGAAGCTTCTCTGCCTCCCCTGGGCAGGGGGAACAATAGGGAGGAGAATAAACTTGGAGAAAGACGCATGAGTCCCCAGAATGCTATGTGATGATCTAGGTGGGTGTCAGCCTTCAGGTAACCATCTGCTTGGATTTCAACTCCAGTCTGCTGTCCCATGTCCAAGTTAGCCCTCTGGTTGGTGGAATACCAAGGCAGGGAACCTTTTTTGATGGAATCTTCGGGGATTCCTGCATGGACATTTCCCCAAGTACCTGATGTGGGATTCTACTCTGTATGCTGTGAATAAGTTTTATTGCCAACGGTAGATGGGCATTGAAGAAACTCATCATGGAATTTGCCTTCAATGTGACAAAGCTAGCCACTTGGGCAAGAAACCATTCTTTTCTGGACTGCTTGACAATATGATATATAAACTGGACATCCAGGATCCATAGAAAAATGACTGCTGAACTTGCCAGAAGAAGGTGAGGCACTACTTCAGGGTTCCTGCTCCACCAGAGAAACTGCCAGACATTCGGCAGGATATAGAAAAAAGTGACTGACAAACTGCCAATGTAGGCAGAAAAGGTCTTCAAATTTCCTACTTCACTGAAAAGTCTGCCAGATATTATTGGCCTATAGGCTAAATATGGATGCCCCAGCAATATAAAAGAACTTTGGGTGATTATCCAGGCAGGGAGATGTTTCTGTCATTCCTAGAACTTTGGAAGTTGCTTACAATGCACTTCTGTTTACTTAGATATTATTACATCCTTCTGGAGTCTTTGATGGATTTGAAGACAGGTTTTAAAAAGTATAAATTAGATATAAAATTTTAGACCCTCATAGATAGGATAGATGATAAAGTATTTACGTTAATTTGCCAAATGTAAATAGACTAAATATTGTAACTATAATTCTTGCTTGATAACTGTTTTGTATATGTAATTTCACTATGTTAATCTTAAAACTTTCCTTTTTATTTAAACAGAAAAGTGGAGATGATGTGGGATTCCCCTCTGTATGCTGTAAATATGTTTTATTACCCATTGGTTAATACAGAAGCTGCTTTGGCTAATGGCAGGGCAGAATAGACCTAGGTAGGAAAACAGGGAGAAAGAATGCAGAGCCAGTCATATGTCATATAGCGACAGAAGGAGAATGATGTCAGAACCTTACCAGTTCCACAGTCTCATGGAGATACACAGATTAATAGAAATGGATAAATTTTTTTGCTGTATTTTTTATTTATTTATTTTATTTTTTTATTAAGGAAAAAAAATTCTGCCACATCCCATCCTCCCACTCCTCCCCCTCCCCCCACTCCTCTCCCCACTCCTCTCCCCCTCCCCCACTTCTCTCACCCTCCCCCCACTTCTCTCCCCCTCCCTCTTCAGTCTGATGAGCAGCCAGGGTTCCCTGCCCTGTGGGAAGTCCAATGTCCTTGCCCCTACATCCTGGTCTAGGAAGGTGAACATCCAAACTGGCTAGGCACCCTCAGATCCAGAACATGATGCAGGATCAAAACCCAGTGCCATTGTCCTTGGATTCTCAGCAGCCCTCATTATCTGCGATATTCAGAGAGTCCGGTTTTATCCCCTGCTTTTTCAGTCACAGTCCAGCTGGCCTTGGTGAGCTCGCAATAGATCAGCCCCACTGTCTCTGTGGGTGGGTGCACACCTTGTGGTCCTGACTTCTTTGCTCATGTTCACCCTCCTTCTGTTCCTCATTGGGACTTTGGGCGTTCAGTCCAGTGCTCCAGTGTGGGTCTCTGTCTCTATCTCCATCCATCGCCAGATGAGGGTTCTATGGTGTTATGCAAGGTATTCATCAATATGGCAATAGGATAGGGTTATTTCAGATTCCCAATCCTCAACTGCCCCAGGAACTAACTGGGGACCTCTCCTTGGACATCTGGAAGCACCTCTAGGTCCAAGTCTCTTGCCAACCCAAAGATGGCTCCCTTAATTAAGATATGTGCTTCCCTGCTCCCCTATCCAAACTTCCTTTATCCCAATCATCCCATTTCCCCAAGTTCTCCCCATCCTACCCTTCTCACTTTTCTCTCCCCATCTCCCCTTACCCCCTCCCACCCCACCCCCAAGATCCCGATTTTTTGCCTGGCAATCTTGTCTACTCCCATACCCAGGAGGATAGCTATATGTTTTTCTTTGGGTTAACCTTCTTATCTAGCTTTTTTAGGATAATAAATTATAGACTCACTGACATTTATTTATGGCTAGAACCCATTTATGAGTGAGTACATACCTTGTTCATCTTTTTGGGTCTGGGTTACCTCACTCAGGATAGTATTTTCTATTTCCATCCATTTGCATGCAAAGTTTGAGAAGTCATTGTTTTTTACTGCTGAGTAGTACTCTAATGTGTATATATTCCACACTTTCTTCATCCATTCTTCCATTGACGGACATCTAGGTTGTTTCCAGGTTCTGGCTATTACAAACAATGCTGCTATGAACATAGTCGAACAAATGCCCCAGTAATATGATCGGGTATCTCTTGGGTATATTCCCAAGAGTGGCATTGCTGGGTCTGGGGGTAGGTTGATCCCGAATTTCCTGAGAGACCGAAACACTGCTTTCCAAAGTGGTAGCAGAAGTTTGCATTCCCACCAGCAATGGATGAGGGTACCCCTTCCTCTACAACCTCTCCAGCAGAGGCTATCATTGGTGTTTTTGATTTTAGCCAATCTGACAGGTGTAAGATGATATCTCAAAGTTGTTTTGATTTGCATTTCCCTGATCGCTAGGGAGGTTGAACATGACCTTAAGTGTCTTTTGGCCATTTGAAATTCTTCTGTTGAGAATTCTCTGTTCAGATCAGTGCCCCATTTTTTAATTGGGTTAATTCGCCTTTTACGGTCTAGTTTCTTGAGTTCTTTATACATTTTGGAGATCAGACCTTTGTTTGTTGCAGGGTTGGTGAAGATCTTTTCCCAGTCAGTGGGCTGCCTTTGTGTCTTCATGACAGTGTCCTTTGCTTTACAGAAGCTTCTCAGTTTTAGTAGGTCCCATTTATTCAATGTTGCCCTTAATGTCTGTGCTGCTGGGGTTATACCTAGAAAGTGATCGCCTGTGCCCATCTGTTGTAGGGTACTTCCCAATTTCTCTTCTATCAGGTTGAGTGTGTTCGGATTGATATTGAGGTCTTTGATCCATTTGGAATTGAGTTTTGTGCATGGTGATAGATATGGGTCAATTTTCATTCTTCTACAGGTTGACATCCAGTTGTGCCAGCACCATTTGTTGAAGATGCTTTCTTTCTTCCCTTGTATACTTTTAGCTCCTTTATCGAAAATGAGGTGTTCATAGGTTTGTGGGTTAAAATCTGGGTCTTCAATACGATTCCATTGGTTGACTTCTCTGTTTTTATACCAATAGCACACTGTTTTCATTACTGTGGCTCTGTAATAGAGTTTGAAATCAGGGATGGTAATGCCTCCAGAAGTTCCTTTATTATATAAGACTGTTTTGGCTATCCTGGGTCTTTTGTTTTTCCATATAAAGTTGATTATTGTCCTCTCAAGATCTGTGAAGAATTTTGATGGGACCTTGATGGGGATTGCATTGAATCTATAAATTGCCTTTGGTAGAATTGCCATTTTTACTATGTTGATCCTCCCAATCCAAGAGCAAGGGAGATCCTTCCACTTTCTGGTATCCTCTTCAATTTCTTTCTTCAATGCCTTAAAGTTCTTGTCAAATAGATCTTTCACTTCCTTGGTTAGAGTTACCCCAAGATATTTTATGCTATTTGTGGCTATTGTGAAAGGTGATGTTTCTCTGATTTCCCTCTCTGCTTCCATATCCTTTGTGTATAGAAAGGCGACTGATTTTTTGGAGTTGATCTTGTATCCTGCCACATTACTAAAAGTGCTTTAGGAGTTCTTTGTTGGAGTTTTTGGGGTCACTTATGTACACTATCATATCATCTGCAAATAATGAAAGTTTAACCTCTTCCTTCCCAATTCGAATCCCCTTAATCCCCTTATGTTGTCTTATTGCTATTGCTAAAACTTCAAGCACTATATTGAAGAGGTATGGAGAGAGTGGACAGCCTTGCCGTGTTCCTGATTTTAGTGGGATGGCTTTGAGTTTCTCTCCATTTAGTTTGATGTTAGCTGTCGGTTTGCTGTAAATAGCTTTTATTATATTTAGGTATGACCCTTGTATCCCTAATCTCTCCAAGACTTTTATCATGAAGGGATGTTGAATTTTGTCAAAAGCTTTTTCAGCATCTAATGAAATGATCATATGGTTTTTTTCTTTCAGTTTATTTATATGGTGGATTACATTGATAAATTTTCGTATGTTGAACCAGCCCTGCATCTCTGGGATGAAGCCTACTTGATCATAATGGATAATTTTCCTAATGTGTTCTTGGATACGGTTTGCCAGTATTTTGTTGAGGATTTTTGCGTCGATGTTCATGAGTGAGATTGGCCTGTAATTCTCTTTCTTTGTTGAGTCTTTGTGTGGTTTTGGTATCAGAGTGACTGTAGCTTCATAAAAGGAATTTGGCAATGACTCTTCTGTTTCTATATTGTGAAATACATTAAGGAGTATAGGTATTAGGCCTTCTTGGAAGTTCTTTTAGAATTCCGCATTGAAACCATTTGGTCCTGGGCTTTTTTTGGTAGGGAGGTTTTTGATAACAGCTTCTAATTATTCGCGACTAACAGGTCTATTTAGATTGTTCACCTGGTCCTGGTTTAACTTTGGTAAATGGTATTTATCTAAAAATGTGTCCATTTCTATTACATTTTCCAGTTTTGTGGCATACAGGCTTTTTAGTAAGATCTAATGATTCTTTTAATTTCCTCTGTGTCTGTGGTTATGTCCCCCTTTTCATTTCTGATCTTATTAATTTGCATATTCTCTCTCTGCCATTTGATTAGTTTGGATAGGGGTTTATCAATCTTGTTGATTTTCTCCAGGAACCAGCTTCTTGTTTCATTGATTCTTTGGATTGTTTTCTGTGTTTCTATTTTGTTGATTTCACCCCTCTGTTTGATTATTTCCAGTCTTCTACTCCTCCTAGGTGAGTCTGCTTCTTTTTTTTTTCTAGAGCTTTCAGGTGTGCTGTTAAGTCTCCAATGTGTGCTTTCTCTGTTTTCTTTAAGTGGGCACTTAGTGCTATGAACTTTTCTCTCAGGACTGCTTTCATAGTGTCCCATAAGTTTGAGTATGTTGTTTCTTTATTTTCATTGAATTCAAGGAAGACTTTGATTTCTTTCTTTATTTCTTCCTTGATCCAGGTGTGGTTCAGTAGTTGACTGTTCAATTTCCATGAGTTTGTAGGCTTTCTGGGGGTAGCATTGTTGTTGAATTCTAACTTCAATCCATGGTGATCTGATAAGACGCAGGTGGTTACGAATATTTTTTTGTAACTGTGCAAGTTTGCTTTGTTACCGAGTATGTGGCCAATTTTTGAGAAGGTTCCATGAGCTGCAGAGAAGAAGGTATATTCTTTCCTATTTGGGTGGAAATTTCTATAGATGTCTGTTAAGTCCATTTGATTCATTACCTCCATTAATTTTCTTATTTCTCTGTTCGGTTTCTGTCTGATTGACCTGTCCATTGGTGAGAGAGGAGTGTTGAGGTCTCCTACTATTAGTGTGTGCTGTTTGATGGCAGCCTTGAGTTTTAGTAATGTTTCTTTTACGTACGTGGGTGCTTTTATATTAGGGGCATAGATATTCAGGATTGAGACTTCGTCCTGATGAATTGTTCCCGTTATGAGTATAAAATGTCCCTCTCTATCTTTTCTGATTGATTTAAGTTTGAAGTCTACTTTGTTAGAAATTAGTAAGGCCACACCTCCTTGTTTCTTAGGTCCATTTGCTTGATAAGCCTTTTCCCAGCCCTTTACTCTGAGTAGATGCCTGTCTTTGTGGTTGAGGTGTGTTTCTTGTAAACAGCAGAATGTTGGATCCTGTTTTCGTATCCAATCTTTTAGCCTGTGCCTTTTTATAGGTGAGTTGAGTCCATTGACATTAAGTGAAATTAATGACCAGTGGTTGTTAACTCCGGTCACTTTTTTAGACATAGAGTTTTTGTGTTTCCCTTCTTTGAGTTGTGCTGGTGAAGGGTCTCTAGATGTTTAAGTTATTGTGGTCATTGTTGGACTCCTTGGTTTGTGATTTTCCTTCTATTATTTTCTGTAAGGCTGGATTTGTTGCTACGTATTGTTTAAATTTGTTTTTATCCTGGAAAATTTTGCTTTCTCCATTTATAGTGAACGAAAGCTTGGCTGGCTATAGCAGTCTGGGCTTGCATCCATGGTCTCTCAGTTTCTGCAGTACATCTATCCAGGACCTTCTGGCTTTCATGGTTTCCATAGAGAAGTCAGGTGTAAGTCTGATAGGTTTACCTTTATAAGTAACTTGTCCCTTTTCCTTTGCAGCTCTTAATATTCTTTCTTTATTCTGTATGTTTTGTGTTTTGATTATTATATGGTGAGGAGAGGTTTTTTTTTTGGTCCAGTCTATTCGGTGTTCTGTATGCTTCTTGAACCTTCAAAGGAATATCTTTCTTTAGGTTGGGAAAGTTTTCTTCTATAATTTTATTAAATATATTTTCTGAGCCGTTGAGCTGTACTTTTTCTCCTTCTTCTATCCCAATTATTCTTAGGTTTGGTCTTTTTATTGTGTCCCAGATTTCCTGAATGTTTTGTGATGAAAATTTGTTGGTTTTGCTATTTCTTTGATCAGTGTGTTTATTTTCTCTATGGTATCTTCAGTGTCTGACATTCTTTCTTCCATCTCTTGTAATCTGTTGTTAGTACTTGTCTCTGTAGTTCCTGTTCTTTTACCCAGATTTTCCATCTCCATCCTTCCCTCGGTTTGTGTTTTCTTCATTGCTTCCATTTCATTCTTCAAGTCTTGAACTGCTTCCCTTACCTGTGTGATTGCTTTTTCTTGTTTCTCTTGGTTTTCTTGGGTGTCTTTGAGCGATTTATTCATTTCCTCTACCTTTTTGTTTGTAATCTCTAATTGTTTATGGCAGTTTTTCCCCTCCTGTTTAAGGTCTTCTATTAATTTCATATAGTTCACTTTTGAGTCGATTTCTTCTAATTCTTCTGGAGTAGGGTGTACAATTCTTCTTATTTCGGGATCCCTGGATTCTGGTGATGTCATGTTGCCTTTCAGGTTGTTGGGGTAATTCTTGCATTGGCGCCTTCCCATCTCTTCTTTCCAATGGAGCCCGGAGAGGCCTGGTGTCTTGGTCCAGTCTTTGCTGTGATTGACTTTCTGGGTGTATCTTTTCAGTGTAGAAGGAGGAACTGTTCCCGTACAGATGGAACTCCTCAGCACCAAAGCATGGACTCCTGGTAGTCCAATGACCCAGGGACACAGGGGGGGGGAACTTGGGGGGCAGGGTGGGGACGAGTAGAACACAGGACACCCTGCCGCAAAAGCTGAAGATGCAAGTGCACTCTTTCTGGGGGTCCTTGAGGTCTGCCCAGTAGGTAGGCTTTCACTGCTCTGGGTTGGTAGCCTTAGTGTAGGAGCAGAGAACTGTTCCTGAGCAAAGGACCTTGCAGAAAACACAGAATTTAGGGGGGTCATGTGTAAGAAAGACAGCCCTGCAGAAGGAGCTGGGGGTGGGGGGTTTGTGCTCTCTTCCAGGACAGTCCGCCCCTGGATAGCACACACTCACCTGTCCAGATGGGATTACTCAGCAACTAAACAGGGCAGCCTGGTAGCCCAATGATCCGGGGACGAAAGGGTGAAGGGCGCAGGGATGGGTGGTATCCAGAAGACCAGAGGAGTGGCTGGTTCACAGGCTGAAGGTGCCGGGCTCCCTTACAGGGGACCCTGAGGCCTGTCTTGTAGGCAGGCCCTCACCGCTCTGGGTGGGTAACCTTATTGCAGGAGCTTAAAACTGATCTTGAGCACTGGTCCTAGCTTGCAGCAGGGCAGGGATGGGGAGGGGTGCTGGGGGCTGGGTCCTGCCTAAGAAAGACAGCCCTGCAGAAGGAGCTGGGGGTGGGGGGTTTGTGCTCTCTTCTGGGACAGTCTGCCCCTGGATAGCACACACTCACCCGTCCAGAAGGGATTCCTCATCAACTAAACAGGGCCGCCTGGTAGCCCAATGATCCGGGCAGAAATGGATTAATTTAAGATGAAAGAGCTAGCTAGCAATATGACTTAGTCATTGGCCAAACAGTGTTATAATTAATATAGTTTTGTGTCATTATTCGCATCTTGTTATATAGGAAATGAAAGCAGTCTCCATTTACAAATACCCTCCAAAGTGGGAACTCCAAAGTGAGAAAATTTATGATGGTATTTCCTCAGTTCCTTCAAATACAATTCAGGAAGCTTGCCCAAAGTTGTTTAAGTTTCTTCTTAGGGCAAGGCAAGGTCAGGTTTTGCCATCATGAGGAAGCTCTTTTTATATGCAGCCCATGTCTCTTTGTGTTTTATGGAGCAAATCATCTCCTGTTTCAACTTCCTTGGGGTGCTGTGGTTTCTTTAAGGAGAAGTGGCCAGATCACAGATGAGTGCTTCCAAATGGATGTCAGCTCCTTGGAGTTTAGCCCTGAAGCTTCAGGGGTCAGAGCCCATCTTCCACGAAATCATTGCTTCATCCCCATATGTACCTGTAGGGTGCTGGGCACCAAACCTCCTGTATATTTGGGGGTCAAGGTCCCATGCATACCAAATGAATTCCCTGCCATTTTTGTATTCTGAAATAATGCTAGAACAGGAGCTGAGAGATAGCTCAGTCAGGAGTGTGCTGCAGCCAGTGTAGCCTGTGTGGCAAGATCCAGGCCAATGAGAGGCCCTGTCTGTAAATACAAGTAGGTGGCACCTGATGAGTGACAGCTGAGGTTGTCTTCTGACTTCCATGTACACTATGCACACAGGCACCTGCACGCACGCACGCACACACACACACATTTTCCTGAATGATAGACCAACAAGAAGGCTATATAGAACAGAGAGTAGCAATACTCCTGCTTCCTCACTGCTGCATCACATATAACAGAGCCCTAAGCACAAGCCCAGGAAATTGGCATCAGTGCGGTGCTGCTAATGAGTCACAGACCCAAGCAGAGCTTTGCACCTTTCCCTGCTGTGTGTCCAGAGTCACCTTGTGTCTTTTCAGCTCCCTAGTGTGCTGTAGTCAGAGAGATCCTCTCCTTGCTCCTCTACCTCCCCAACATTGGCCTTGGTGCACAAAGTACATTGGTTCTTCCTGTAGGATGTCCCTGAACTGCACTCCTCTGCCGTTTTCTTCACTTACATTGGGGTTCAGCAGGAACATTAAACACAACCATACCCATTAGCCTTACCATTCCATAGACACCTCTGCTTCTTGGTCCTGTCTAGGGGCCCGTGGTACCTGGAGAGTTTCCCACTGTATGGTATCAGCATAGGGAGACATTGTTCTGAAATTCAAACGCAGAGTTTCTTGCAGTGTTTCCTGTAGATGTTAGTCTCCACGCAGGAGTCATCACTGCTGCAGGTGCTAATGGTACCTTTCTCTCCCCACCCTGGTTTTTAATAATCAAGTTGGTTTGTAAGAGAGCGTCTTCCATCTTTTTCCTATTTGTTTATTTATTTCAAAATTGGCACACGAGTCCAGTCAGCTGTAATGGACCATCTGTCATCTGGTAATTCCTCTAAGGTTACTGGATATATTAAGGTTGGGTATCTGAAAACCTTAGATATTCATCTCTATTCATATAATACATTTCTGAAATTGACTATTCTTCTGTCTGGATTTGAATAATTCTGTGATCTGTTTTATAAGGTTTCTGTTTAGACTGTTATCTTAGCACTCAAATGAATCACCTTTCTTAGTAATCAGACAAAAATGATAATTCTGATAACGTTTACATTGGACATGATATAATCCCATGTAAATTAGATATGCTTTCATTTAATTGGTCCATTTTCATACTGTCTATTATATTATAATCAGACAGCCAAATACAGTCATTGTAATGGGGTTTCCCATTTTTTAATGTGGGAAAAATTCTCTTTTAACTGATTCTATAAGAATTCCGAATTGTCTTACCAAATCTACCAATGATGTTGATGAAGATGTGAGGCTTATTGCTGCTCTGTAAGAAAGTAAAAGCTTGATTAAATTTTAAATCAGGTATGTAAATTGGCAGAAGCCAAATAAGTGTGTTCTGGGAGAGCCCACAACCCACAGTGGAGAGAGAGAGAGCCAGCTGTCTGAAAAAGCACTGTGGTGGGGGTAGGGAAGGGCTGCCTGGTACTTGTGGAGTTTAGGTGGCAGCTGATGAATAGGAAAGAACATGGAATCGTTTACTAGCGTTCTACAGCACCCAAGGGAAGCCCTTACAGATTTCTTACTAAGATTGACTTTGGCACTAAATAGAATGATATCAAATTCAGAAGGTAGACAAATAATAATTGAAACTTTGGCTCTTGAGAAAGCCAGTTCTCTATGCAAAAGGACAATTGGGCTGTTCTAGGCAAGGTCAGCACCTTTGGAGGAATGGATCTGAGTTACAATTAATATTGAATCTCATGAACATGATGAGGCATGGCTGGGAGAAGTGATTTCCAGAAGTTTGAGGAAAAATCAAATGTCAAATGTTAAAATTGTGGTAAACAACGCAGTCAGTGACGTCATATATGTTTCATTCCAGGATTTGGGAGGCAGAGGCAGATGGATTTCTGTGAGTTAAAGGCCACCCTGGGCTACACAAGATCAAGGTAGAAAGAGTTCCAGGCAGTGGTGGCTCAGACCTTTAATCCCAGCACTAGAGAGGGATATAAGATAGGATGAGACAGGAACTCATTCTCTCTCATTCTGGGGATTTCTTAGCAGTACTTGCTTTCTACTGGCTTGGCTGCTTTGCTTTTCTAATCTTCAGGTTGAACCCCAATATCTGTCTCTGATTTTTTATTATTCGGGCTACACTGGCCTGTGGTGAGTGGCCAGCACTCTGTGAGAGTTGGAGCCAGATGTCTTGCTGAAGTGCCCAGGTAAAGGATGGAGCAGCTCAGCATGGCCCTACATCATGCGTGACTACCATGTCCCCTAAGGTGACACAGGCCACAGATAGCAACACAGATCACAGCTCCAGCCAGAGCACAGATTCAGACATGCCCCTGGGTAGAGGGCTGGGCCTGGATGACACCATGGCCCCAGATAGCAGCACAGGCCTCTCAGATGTAAATAGCCCTGGCTCCATATTGGGGCTCAGACTCCAACAAGGCCACAGATTGTGGCCCAGACTCTAGACCTACATGTGGGCCCTGCTGCCAATGTGTGCCACGGAGTTCAACACAGACTCCGACTGTGGTAGGACTATTGGCTCAGACATGGTCCTTGGCAACAGTTACACCAGGATGTCACCATGGCCACAGGTGACGGCAAACACCATCCAGATTGGCTTGATCCCAGTGGTAGGACAGCCCTAGGATACCAAAAGGACCCCACGCAACAGCCCAGATCCATGGAACAAGCATAGCCCTCAATTTACCCCAGTATGTACTAATACAATACTCGTATATTGTAACTCAGTAATCTTTCTTATTTATAGAATTTATAGGATGAAAGAAGTTCTCATTTTTCTTTGACCTAGGGCTGTGGGGGTCAGGGTGTGCACTTCCTCTGAACAGTGCAGGCACTTTGAGGTCAGAGTTGTGTCTCAATAGCCTATGTGCGAATCCCCCTCTCCCCTTTGCTTTGCAGTCCTGAAGTAGCTTTGGAGTCCACAGCATGATGCACCCAGACTCCCACCAGTGCAGCTAGGACGGTGACCACATCCAGGCTGCTCTCTCCCTCAACAATATCTCCATAGCACAAATTAGGTTTGGACACCAGGTGGTATCAGCTGCCGAGAGTCTGTTCACTCTTGGGTCTCCAGATGACCCTTCCAGTCTCCTAGGAAGACACTCGGTCCTGAGATGCTCTTCAGGGAAAATGAAAACCATGTAGTTGAGAGCAAACCCAGGAATGGGTTGTACTTTAAGGACATTCTTATCCTGCGATAATCTGTAACATTTCCCAACATAACACATTTCAAAGAGTGAAATGCGGGAAAGTGGTGCTGTGCTTTGACGTTAACCAACCTTGGAGGAGGAAGGCATTTCTCGTCCTTGTCCAAGTACCGTGCCTGAGTCAACGCGATGCCATTGTTCACGGACTGCAGGGAGAAAGAAAGGGTTATTAATAATCTAGACTTAGACCACACTGGAGAGATCTACTCTGCCTTTGAAAGCACTGGCCATTCACAGTTGTATTTAGAGTCTAGGAGACAAAGCACATGTGCCCCAACTGAACTTTCAAGGTGAACCTTTGTTTAGGACTCAGACCTTCTGTGATGGAGATGTGCTGGGCTATGGCTCTGGTAAATACAGACCCTGTGTGATGGCTGAACCCTTGGGAGATATGGCTAGGCTCCCTTCACCTGCAAATCTGATTCTACACCCTTTGACCCACTTCACTTACACTGACAGAGAGCAAGAGACACCATTTCACACAAAGCAGAGTGAGGACCCAGGGAGGCCAGAAACAAAGCCCTGTGAGCAGACAGTGTTGGCAGGACTGCCTCTGTGAGCAGCTATAGGGGGACAGACACATTGAGACCGTCCCTGATTCCATCTTGGCAAAGGCTCCCACGCCCTAAGAGTCTGGCACTGACAATGCCTGTTCTGAGCTGTCCTATGCATACAGCACCCACTGTTTACCTGTCTAACTGAAAAGACCTCCGCTGTACACTGAAAGCCCAGAACTTGAGCAAGGCAGCAGTTTGTACAGATAGAGCTGTGAAATTGGTTCTGGAATTAGACAGTGATAATACAGAACCCGTGAATACAGCCGAGGACTCTGAATGGCAAGTTCACCCGGGTTGTATCAACTGTGTTTCCTATGTGTGCATATAAGTGCACACAAGGTGCACAATTCAAGGCATGGTGCACAAGGGAAGGCTGACTATATCAACTTCCTACCAGTAAAAGCATCATCCCAAGGAAAGTTGACCACAAACTTAGGAGCAGAATGGAAGACCATGCGGATGGCAGCACATCCACGTGCTCACTTCAGATCTGGGGAGAGAACTGGATGCCTGCTGGACTCCGGACAGCTGGCCTGGCTGTGGAAGCCAAAAATTGTGAGTCTATTTCCACTTTGACCAAAGGTCAGAGAGTTGGAACTTACTCCTGATCCTTCAAGACTATTGTCTGTTTCTACCTCAAACAAAGGCCCCACCTAGATTTAGAGCAAAGAGTTCTGGTCTCTCAATGTATTGTCAACAGGGGTGGCTAATATCCAGACAAGGTGTTTCAGGAACGAAGAAGTGGATAAGTTTCTACCCCAAACAAAAGTCTAAGGATCCAACTAAACCTACTCCCTTAAGGAGATAAAAATGGATTTATCTCAGGGAAAGGTTTGCTTATAGAATGTTTTGGCCTAGTGTGTGAGCATTGCTTGTCTTGTTCTAGCAACAGAATATTTAACTAGGAATGTAGCCCACAATATTCAATTGGTGTGTTCATTTCCTTGTATCATGTTAATGCAATTTTTTTTACTCCTACCTTTTGGGGGAAGGGGTATTTTAAGTAATTGGAAATTAAACACAGGCAACATCAGTATTCACTGGAACTCCCTCCCTGTACTCTCCTGTTTTCTGTTTTGTTATTTTTCACTTGACTCTTTGTCCTCTTTTCTAATTTTCTGACCAGCATATGCTTACCCTCTCAAGTGGTGATTTTGTCGAAGTTGGTCTCCGACACCCGGCTCTTATCTCTCCAGCCCCTGTTTTCAGTTTGTTCTGAGAATGCTGTGCATGCAGTCTGCTCATGCCCACAGCGTGCACAAGGCCCCGGGTCTCTGAAAAGCCGCTTCCCTGCTCTAAGGAAAAGAATAGATTTGGGCTAATTCAGAGCAGATATAGTGCCATGAAGGTCACTCCAGCCATGGGGCAGTGCACAGCCACAGTCCGGGGAGACAGGAAACAATGGGCTCCCTTTGTGTTCTCCAACAGAGGCACACAGCATTTATGGGGCCTCTGCTCCTTGTCAACTAGCAGGCCTGCCAATGGGAGAAATCCTGTTGAAAACAGCAGACTCAGCGGCCACATGGATGCAATGGGCTCCATTTGAGCTGCACTGGCTTGTCCGTTTAGTTGTTTGACACGTGTGCATCTGCTTTCACCTTCATCTAAAACTCTGAACACGAGCTCATTTTCACGTCTGTTTATAGCTAGGGTCAAGCACTGAGATAGCTGGAGAAAAGCTCTGTCCAGTTAAGGAAGTCTGTCTCTCCTCAGGCCTGCAGAGCTGAGCATGAAAGGACATGTGTGATGTGTCCACTTCCAGCCAGGCAAGTACTGCTGGCCTGATCATCATACTCTGACTTGTGTCCTTAATTATGAATCTTCAATTCTACTTTTCTTTAATACAGCTGATGCCAAGAGGTTGTTTACCATATGCAGCCCTGCACAGACTCATTCCAGATCACACAAGTAAAACATGGTAGGAAAAAGAATGGCCCAGAAAGCTTATGCAACCACAGGAAGTCTCAAAACACTAGTTGCACACTAAATATCACGTGACCAGCAGTGCCCTCCAGACATGTCACAGGAATGCAAGGTAACAAGGGGTAGGCTTCTTAGTTACTTCAAGAAGCCTGGTAATATTGTATCAGGGAGTAACTTAGTGAATCAAGCTTTGGTTCCCCCTCTAATTAATAAAGGGCCCATTCCAGGTTCCATAGGGAGGCAGCATGACCCCAGATGTGCAGAACCCCTGTGCTGTAGCACAGTGGATTTCTGCAAGAGAGGGCAAGAGCCTGCAGGAAAGGCAGGAAGATTTGAGGGAGGCTGCTGCAGGGAGGAGGGGCAAGCAACTGTGCAGTGAGCACACAGAGCAAACAGTTTAGCAGTAATTAGTAAAAAAAAAAAAGTGAAGCATTGGTAAACTTTCTAAAGAGTTTAGTCAGGAGTAGTGGCTCACACCTGCAACTCCAGCACTCAAGAAGCTGAGGCAGGATGACCTTTTAGTGGGAAGTCCAGCCTGGCTACACAGTGAGTTTCAGGCCAGCCTGGTGCTGATGGAGACACCTTATCCCAGAAAACAGATGGTGAGTGTGAGAGGGTTCTGCAGAGCTGTTCAGGAGAGAAGCTGTGGAGGCAGCAGCAGGTCCACAATCTCAGGAGCAGAGTGATACAAGGGGAGAGAAGACCGTTAGCCAGCCAGCACTTCAGGCACCCTGTGAGCTCAGAGGGCTTTCTGGAGGGTAAGGGACATTAGTCAGCCAGCATCATGAGATGGCGACCATCCCCTCCTGGCATACCCCATGGTTTGCAGTAGGGAACTGTTCCTGGAAAGGAGGTGAGTGGTGGTGGACAGGCTGCCGAGGCCCACTGCTCAAGGGTACTCTTACTTGAACTACAATTTCCTGAAGCAGCTTCACGTCATTCTCCTGAGACACTGTGCTCTCTTCCAGCTGGAGGTGAAGTGATGGGGACAGGGGCTCCCCCACCTTATTTAAACCAGAAATGCTGCAGAAACAAACAAGCATGACATCGAGACACTGCAGGCTCACAGACATACACATACACACACACACACACACACACAGTGTAACTGTCAGAGAAGGGTCGGGGCTCAGGGCATCATGCTTGCCTCACATGTGAGATGCCCTGGGTTCAGACCCCAAAACCATTGAGAAAACATAATAAATAGATATTCAGCCCTGTCAAGGCCCCCTGGACTAACAGCAGACGTGGGGAGGTGGAAGTGAGCTACACTGCATGGCACGATTCCATCTTGAGAAGCCATGTGCTGGGCAGTGCCTCCCAGTCCAGCAAAGGCCTGTGAGTCTGTTTCTCTGGGCAGAGGCCTGGGATGAAGCCTCCTCTTCATGGGATGCTGCGGCCTTTTCAGTCTCCCATGGGAGTCTGGGCTCATTGCTGCTCGCCCGACAAGGTCACTCTTCTCACAGCCCCCAGCCCTGGGGTTGGTCCTCCCATCTCTTCACCACATATACACTGCTCCCTTGTTTGCAAGAAACCTATCCATATTGACTTCCAGATCGCATTGCCTTTCTGGAGGGACCTCCCTTGGGACCCACTTCCAGCAGGACATACACCACCATTTCCTATGACTTGTCCTGTTGGTTTACTGCAGGTCTGTGTACTGTCACGCTGCCTTGCCTATTATCTAGGCTTCAGGATGTCATAGAGACGTGAAGTGATACCATTATATTTGACTATCAACAATAGGTTTAGTTGGGATGATTGTCTTATCTGTGTGATTTCTTTTACATCTTATGTACGTTAACATTTTCTTCTTAGAGTAACACACAGAAACCTATGTCAGGGAAGAAGACAGATTAGATTCCTTTAGGATAAATCTTGTCTTTTGGAATGAGCTGCAGGGCAACTCTGAGTGGTCCTCAGTCAGGTTCACTTTCACCCATGCTATTCATCTCTTGGGCACAGCTGGGATGCAGGCCTGTGTGAAACCGGGCTCCCTGTTTCAGTTTGGTTGCTTTTGCTCAGCAACTTGTTCTTCGGCCCAAGTTTACCCTCAGAATGAAACAAAACTCTGGACAGCTCTTAGGATACTCCCAGCTTAGGACTCAGTGAAATTTACTGACTGCCCCTATGGCCTGAAGAATGCCTTCACTGCTCAGGTCTCAGGGAGCACTCCTGGCAGGTGTCATGCACCTTCAGAAGGTGGGAAGTCCCGAGGTCCCTTGAGTGTACCTCACTAATGGGAATGTGGATTCTAACTGCTTCTTTCTGTCCCTTGACTCTGTTCAGAATGCCCAAGGAATCCTGTAGTAGAACCACAAAAATCATGAAGAAAATGACTTTTCAATTCCTAAGTAGTTGCCTCAAGCATTTTATTACAGTGATGGAAGCTGTTACAGGAACCCTGGGGAGCTGGTAGCTCATCTCACCTGGTTTACAAGCCACCTCCAAAGGTCACTCATTGCTGTCTTCTTTATTTGAATGCAAACTTCAACACATTAGGTTTTCTAAACACAGTGAGGCACAGGTCAGATTTATACTTGAGAGCTGAGGGCATCTGCAGTGTGGCGAGAGCTATCTTATATTTCACAAAGGCAGAAACTACACAACACACTCCCAAGACCTGTCAGTGTCTCAGGTTATGTCCCCTCGAGAAGGACCTTAGAAAATACGTTTCAACATCATCGCAAATGACTCAGTCCCCTTCAGTACACACAGGGTAGCAGGGCCAGATCCCGCGTGTGCTCTGAGCAGATGTGCCATGCATGGGGAGACCAGGCTGGTGGAGGAAGGAACGAAACAGAATGCCTGTGTCTGTGCCGAGACAGGATGGACTTAGGGATAGTTGAAGTTCACAATCTGAGGTGCTTTGCTTCCGAGCCTATTACACACTTGGCAACATACCCATTTAACCAGACCAGTAAACACCAAGCCCGGGGCCAAGTCTGTAGTGAGCCGGACAGGATCGCCATTACAAGATGGCACTGACATCCTGTCTTGTTGGAAACAAACTACTCCATATTTGGCTAAGCCTTTGAGAGCCGCGTGTCCCCCGCTTCCCGCATGCGCAGTGGATAAGGGTCCTTTGGCCTATTCCGATGCAGTATTGGTGTCAGCTGTTGGTGGCAGCCAATCACAGGGAGACCTGTGTGCCAATTCCCTATTTAAGCAGCTGCCACAGTGCCCCCTTCCCCTTTGCCCCCTTCGGCCCCTTGGCCCCTTCGTTTCTTCCCCTCCTTCCCTTTGCTTTCGCCCCTTTGCCCCCTTTCTCCCCCTTGGCCCCTTCACTTCTTGCCCCTTCCCCTTCGCTTCTTGCCCTTCCCTTCCTGCCTTTCGCTTCCTGCCCCCCTCAATCAAGGACTCCAGTAAAGCGTGATCTGAGTAGAATCCTTGTGTGGTGGTGTTCTTTCTCGCCGGTCGAGAGAAGTTCGCCGCAGCTGGTGCCGAAACCCGGGAACTTTGGTCGCCAGGTGAAGGGCGGAAGAGGATTCAGAACTCAACACGTGGAGTGGCGATGTTGGTAAGTTTCTCCCAGTATGCTGATTTCGGTCTCCCCAAGTATGCTGTTTGTGGGAGTTGATCGTTGGGTGTTTGGTCTCGTGTTCTTAGCATTTGTGGTGTTCCTCCTAGCCTGCTATTTTTGGTTGCGTGGCCTTCAGTCAGGCAGCAGCCTCAGGGAGGAAAACAATGTGGACGTTCCGAGAAAGGGGTGGAAAGCCCTTGTTAAACACCGGGACAGTTGTTTAGAATCAGATTCAAAGGGAGAAAACTTGGATAGGCCTAAAAGAAGAAAAAAAAAGGTTAAAAAAAAGGATCCTGATACAGTCCTCCCTTAAAGGGAAGTTAATGAGGAGACGGAAGGTCCTCTCTATCCAGTGCTCGAGGAATTTGTGGGCCTGGATCGGTCTGAGGAGGAGTTAGACCCTCAGGAGGAGGAAGAACTGGAGGAAACCGCCACTGGCTATGAGGAGAAAAGATATGGGTGGAGGCGACCACCCACACGTAATGTATCGACAAGAGTGGGTATGGGCCCATTGGCGCCTCGGGAATCATGCCCGCCCCTGTGCCTCCTTCCTACTCACAAGAGGGAGAAGGATGTAAAGAAAATAGGAGATCTTTCAAGAATTAAAGTTCTTATCATACAAGTTTTTCCATTTGTACGGCCCGCTCTTGGGTGGGAGTCGTATTGTTTCAGCTTGAGGTCCTTCCCTGCTGCTAGGTGTGGCTTCAGGGTGGACTGCTGAGACTCAGGCCTCTTAATTAAATTTATCAAGGGCCAGAGTTATACTCTAACAAGTAATAATGGTTAAAAATAAAAAAAAAATTCCGCCTTCACAGGCAGAGATGACAGGACTCAAACTTCTGTCCTGCTTGCTTAGAGTTACTCCAAGATATTTTCTGGTATTCATGGATATTTAAAAGGATGATGTCTCATTTATCCTAGGTGTAAAAGAGATACATTTGGGTTATTTTCAAATTCTAGCTATGTTAAGGTAGTTCTGCTGTAAGCAAGGCTAAGCACATGTTTTTATGGTTAAACAACTTTGTATTTAGGCCCAAAAGGGGTATTGCTAAGTTTTGAGGTAGATATTTGCCTAATTTTACAAAATAGACAAAATGGGAGTCTCACAATGCTGGGGAGACTCTCACTCGGGTCTCGGGATGGCGCGGACCATCCTCGCTGAGGTCACACACGTGACTTTGGTTGCCAGGGGAGGAGTTCGGCCTCTAGTAACCTGGAGAGAGAATTTTTGAGAAAAGGGGCCACAGCCCAATAGTCCAAAAAGGGTCATAAATTCCAAAAATCCAATGGTGGTCACAGGAGGACAGCTCCCTGCCTCTTGAGACCACTCCCAAGGTCGTAATCCGCTAGTTCCTAAAACACAGCAAGCTGATAGTCATGAGGAGGAAACTCCCTGTTTCTAGGGATTGTTATCAGGATTGCAGTCTGTTTTTTTTTTCTTTTTTTGGTTTTTCGAGACAGGGTTTCTCTGTGGCTTTGGAGCCTGTCCTGGAACTAGCTCTGTAGACCAGGCTGGTCTCAAACTCACAGAGATCCACCTGCCTCTGCCTCCCGAGTGCTGGGATTAAAGGCGTGCGCCACCACCGCCCGGCAGTCTGGTTTTGTCTTTGGCTAGTTCCTGATACAGAGTCGCTGAACAGGCTAGTCCTGGATTTTTGGTTCTTCTCTTCCTGCTGGGAGAGTCTGGTTTGTTCAGGTTTTTCAATACTATGTGTGATCCAAAGGTGACTGTCGGTTTGCACTTCCAGCAATAAAGTTTTTTCTTTACCCACACTTTCTTAGGCATAGGTTGTTAACAGTAATTTTTAATCTTGGTCATTTTTACAAGGATAAGGTAAAATCTCAGAGATTTAATTTGCATTTCTCTGATGGTTAAAGGATATTATATGTAAACATTTTTTAGGTGTCTCTCAGTCATTTTTGGGTTCGTCTGAGAGTTTTCAGTTTAGGTCTGTAACAAATATTTTTATTGGATTAATTTTTAATAACTAATTTCCTGAGTTCTTCATATATTTTTGGAATGGATTTATGATAAGTAAAGATCTTTTCCCACTCTATAGCCTTGTTATACAAAAGGTTCTCAATTCAAGAGATCTAATTTATGGTTTTTCACAATGTTTGTGCCACTGAGGCTGTGTTTGAGATGTGGCAAAGTGTACTTCAAAAATTTTTCTCTGAGGTTCAACATAATTTTTATATGCTGAGGCCTTTGGCTCATTTAAACTTAAGTTTTGTACATGGAGATGGATGTAGATCTATTTTCATTCTTCTACATGTTGGTGTCTAATGAGGCCAGCATTATTAGTTAAAAAATGCTTCCTTTTTCCATTTTCCTATTTGTAAGGCAGACTTAAAACTTAAGAGGAGGATAGCTTACAAACTTTTGGTTGGATGTCCAATGGTTAAAGCCCTAGTTATAATATTCTTATGGGAGACCTTGAGCCGCTAGGTAAAATTCTTACAAAAAACCAGTTTCCAATAGAGAGCTTAAAACAGCTGCCTAACAGTTACTCAAACAGGTAAAATATAAATCAACAGGTAAAGTATACAATAATCAACAAATACAGTATATTAATTATGATTCAGCTATGGCAAGTATGTATATTAAATATAAAACTTATTCTAGAACAGTTTTGCCAGTTAAGATATTAAACTCTTAATTTAAAACAGAAGCCTGTCTGATACAAAAGGGCAGGATAAAAGCTGGAAAATGGCTTGACAAAATATTGACTATGATCAATGCTTCTTATACTAAATGATAGATTCATTGATAATTTTAAGACTGATTCCTGGACAATTGTGTTTGCTCAATTCAAAGGCAAAACCAATAATCTTTTCCCAGATGATCATTGCTATAATTCACACAACTGTATTTTGCTAGTGTTATAGCAAGAAATCCCTTAAAGGATTTTATGCTAAATTTTACAAATGACTCTTCCAATGGAAGCACTGCATATATGGTTGATTAAAAAAAAAAAAAGATTGTGGAGCTTAACAAGGCTCCTTCAAAGCAACTCATAAAAGTTGCAAGCAGATCCTGATGCAAACGGATCTGACACAATAACACCAAGCTGACCTTTGCTAAGGCAAGGTGGAAAAGCCCTTGCAATGCATTATGAAAAAACCCGACCTATATATTTATTTGGGGTCGAGGATATGTTTGTGCTTTTTTCACAGAAAGAAAATAAAATCTGGACCTGAGTCAAGGCTGCAGACGGCCCCCAGAGGAGTTCCAGAGGCGACTGGGGAGAGGTCCTTGGTCCAGCCTTTCCTGCCCCCAAGGAGAGGAGTGCCTGATAACAGAACCTGCTAAGCCACTCTGCAGGGTGTCAATTCTGCTTCCAGAGTCCAGGGAGACCCGGCTGAGATTAGTGCCAGGATGTGCTTCAGATAGCTAAATCCAGCTCACCTCACTCGGGAATCCCACCTGCCCTAAAGCACAAATACTGAGCTGCTTCTAATGCAGACTAAACAACTGTTTTAACCTTTGGGACACAAAACTCATTTTAATTAAAATATTAATGCCTCTTCACTTAAGAAGGGGGAAGATTGGGGTTCCTGTCACTGTTGTTCAGAGACTGGAAGTGATGGTATTTGATAACAACTATGTATGTCATTGTGCTCTTACTGAAATTGATCTAATGATATTTGTAACTGCTTATAGATGTTGGGAAAGGTTTAACACATGCTGTAAAGTGTTTGGGTTTAATGCATATGTTAAAAATTTTAGATTTTGACCCCTTTTACACTGCCCTAATTTTTGGCAGGCAACACTCGTAATTTTATGTGGAGTAGGCATTTAGGAAGGAGATATATGCCATAGGCCAGACTAAAAGATAAATACTGGGTTTGGAAAATGCCCTTTCTTCTTGTCTGGAGATGGAGTTATTTGTGCTAAATTATATCATATCTTTTGTTTGTGGAGCTACTCACAGTCTTTTCACTAATGATTGATGCAGGGACCCAATGACGGGAGATATTGTGGAGTCCTCGCCTGAACAGCACACCATACAGAGGCTGTACTGGCCGGCTCAACATGGCATGGTGCCAGGCATGAGGAGTGCCCTCCACATGGCCTAAGACAGGGTGCCCTGTGATCTGCTTACTTTAAATCTTGCTAGATACCTTTTATTTGAGGAGCTCCAAGGATGGGTGACTTGTGGCAGGACATCCCCCGACCTAAGACAGGATACTGGGAATCCTAGGACGGGTAAGGGGGAAAAAGGCCTGGTCCCCACTCGACCTAAGAATCATAAGGCACCCCTCTGTTCCCAGGAGAGGTAAATTGCTTCACCATTCGAGAGAAGGGTCTCTCCTTGTCCCAGTCCCTTCTCCTTTAGATCTGACACCATGGTTGGACTCTGACCTGGTGCCCTCCACTTAATAGCTGCCTGTCTTTATAAAAGAAAGGGGGAACTGTAGTGAGCCGGACAGGATCACCATTACAAAATGGCACTGACATCCTGTCTTGTTGGAAACAAACTACTCCATATTTGGCTAAGCCTTTGAGAGCCGCATGTCCCCCGCTTCCCGCATGCGCAGTGGATAAGGGTCCTTGGGCCTATTCCGATGCAGTCTTGGTGTCAGCTGTTGGTGGCAGCCAATCACAGGGCGACCTGTGTGCCAATTCCCTATTTAAGCAGCTGCCACAGTGCCCCCTTCCCCTTCGCCCCCTTCGGCCCCTTGGCCCCTTCGTTTCTTGCCCCTTCCCCTTCGCTTCTTGCCCTTCCCTTCCTGCCTTTCGCTTCCTGCCCCCCTCAATCAAGGACTCCAGTAAAGCGTGATCTGAGTAGAATCCTCGTGTGGTGGTGTTCTTTCTCGCCGGTCAAGAGAAGTTCGCCGCACAAGTCCTAAGCTCAGCACCGTCAACAAGAATGCTGGGGCTGGTGGATGTGCAGTCCTCCGATGTGCTCTGTCGTGCCAGACAATTAATAGTGTGCAGCAACACCCGTGACCTCCCACCATACCACGTACAAGAGACACTCTCCACCCGGCAGACACACAGACACCACAGTCTGCCTGTTCTACACAACAGCTGCCCCCACCCACGCACCTGCCCTCTCTTTGAGCACAGGGTCTATTCCCTCATCTTACAAAGGAGAAAGAACTTTCACAACTCAAGAGGCACAAATTTTCTGAGGAAGCAAAAGGAAAGATCTAGAACCATGCAAGAGCTGCCTGAAGATTTCCTTTTCTTTTCTCTACTGACTGACTTGATTTCCTAAGAGTAGAATGTCCAGTACACAGCACACAGTGCCGCTCTCTCTCTGGGGAGATGAACCACGTGCACCTGGGTCACCCCTGAGAGCAGCGGCGGCTTATTCTCCTCCTGGTTAGTACAGTGCCCACTACATGCCATAGAACTTTTAGAACAAGGCCTTTTCTTGATGGGAGCGGCAAATGGCTGGTCCAGTTGTATTGAAGCAGCCAGGACTGAGACTTTGCTTCTCGGGTTGCAGTGTGGGTGAAATGTCCAGAGGCCCATAAAACTCAGAACTGCAGTGCTGCTGAGTGTGGGAGGACACGTGTTATGTGCTCACCCTTGTAGAGATTTATGGATGTGTTGGCATTTCTTCTTTAAAACTGCAAAAGTGCCGGCAAAAAACCCACCAAACAAACAACCCCCCCAAAAAAAATACAAAAAATGGGTGATTATCTTTTAGGCACTTGATGGGACCAGCTCATGGATTCCTCCACACGCCCAGATTCTTACTCTAAAATGCTGTGAAGGCTCTGGGTGGAAGGAAAGGGGTCAGTGTTACCCCAACTGTTTAAGCTTCAGTTGTTCTGCTGAAGCCATTCTCAGCAGTGTTTTTGACAGCATGCATGTGTGGGTGTCAATTTTATATATTAAAGATGTACACAAATAATGCCACCTACACAAACACATACACATGTATATGGCACAGTTGTACATATGTACTTCCACAGATTATATGTAGAAATTTAAATACTAAAAAAGTCTTTTGAAGGACTAAGGAAACTATTTTTGTTGCTGTGTTGGGGATCTTTTTATGGAGTTCCTGAAGGCCTCAGTTTCCCAACTGCTGTGATTACAGGCATGTGACACCATGTCCAGCTCCTAAGGAAATTCTTAGTGACCTTAATATACAATACAAAAGTAGATGCTTCTAGAGGAGACAAGTAAAGCCACGTTTAACACCCACCCCCCATCCCAGGTAAAAAAATTCCAGAGGGAAGACAAGGTCCCTGATTGGGCTGCCCAGATCCACCCAGACATCAAGGCCTTAGGAACGTCTGATTTAATAAAGGTTATTTCTCATAACTTTGACAGGCTTCCTACAGGGGAGAGCTGCCCCACCAATCAATGAGAACTCATCCTGATCCCATAATGCTCCCTGACTCCTCACCCATGCTCCTCAAGGACTCCAAATGAAAGAATTTTCTAAAGAAGGATTCTTGCTTTATATTTGTATTTTAACAAAACCTAGGTGATAAATTAAACAGGACTTAATAGTATCATCATTAACAGCATACAGAAGGTCTTTTGTAGAAAAAAAATTAACCTTGTAAAAGTACTGTCAGTTGCCCCTCAATATCTATGAATTCTGTATTTGCAAATTTACCTACTTATTAAAATCCATGACTCTAAAATCAATACCCACAAAACCTTCAGAAGGCTCACGCATGTGTGGTGGTGAAGAAATGAGCGAGCTACCTGCCAGCGGGTGCTCACAGCTGAGGACAGAGGTCACTGTCCTCTGAAGAAGCATGCATTTCACATCACTGTGCCATCACAGAGATTCTGCTGCTCACACTGTCCCTGCTAATCAGCTTTGAAGTATTCTCAGGGGCAGAAAGGTTGAGAAATGCATTCTGGGAAAACAGACATTGGAGAAACTTCCTTCAGCCTGAGTTAGAGAGCTGTGGGCAGGAGTCCAAGGTGGATGACTCAACAGCCTGTATTAGAGAAGAAGGTGTCTAAACAGAACCACACACAAACCAGCTGTGTCCTGACTGCAGCTCACAGGAGCCCAGTAGCAATGGCTCACTCTTAGGTCCCCATGTCCTTGTGTGAGCTACCTTTCCAGAATGTAAGTACACTGAATAATGAGAACCAGCTGTCCTTTCAGTCTCTGAAATAACCCAGATTAGTAACAGACAGCACAGGACCTAGTTTTCAAAATGGAAATGTTAAGACATTTATGTGTAAAGACGTACAGCTTCTCAGTCAAATCCCTGTCTGACTGCACATAAAACTTCCTAAGAAGTATAGCATTTTTTTCCTCAGTAGTTATTTTACTTTGGGTTTGCAGAAATGTTTGAATGTAAAACAGTTTTATTATATTTATTATTAGGGCTCATTATTCTGTTTTCCCTTACTTTTATTTATTAATTTGCTTTATAAGAGAGGGATCTCACTCAGTGGGACAGGCTAGCCTAACACTTTCATGCTGAACCAGGTAAAAGTGCTGATCTTTCTATCTGAGTTTACTCATTGCAGGTGGGCAATGGCATGGATGGTTTCTTCTTCTCTGTCATTGGCCATGGAAGAAAAGCCTCACCTTCTAGTGTTTTAGATGTGTACTTATCTGTATTTTGTTCTGAGATTATTGTTATTAAAAAAAAAGGAAGGAGGAATTTGGGGTGATTAAGATACATTGTAGACATGTATGAGAAAAATATTATTATACTGTCATTATTTTGTTTTTCTGGTCAGGGTTTCTTTGTGTAGCCCTGGCTGTCCTGGATGTTCCTCCGTGGACCATGCTGGTCTTGAACTCACAGAGATCCACCTGTCTCTCCCTCCTGAGTGCTGGGATTAAAGGTGGTCAAACCCCTCTTTTGTACTTTGTATGTGTGTATGTGTGTTTGTACTGTGGGCACGTGCACATGTGTGTAGGTGCATATGTAGAGAGGTTGAGGACAGGAGTCAACACTAGATGTCCTCTTCAGTCACACTCTACCTTGTGTATTGAGAAAGGGTGTCTCACTGAATCTGCATCTCGTTGATTGGATTGACTGGCTGGTCAACAGCCCCGGGGATCTGCCTTTCTCCATCCCACTAGCACTTGGGTTTCAGGTATGTTCAGTCAGCCCCAGCTTTTCATGTGGCTTCTGGGAAATTGAACTTAGATCCTCAAGCCTGTGTGAGAAGAACTTTAGGGCCCACATTATCATCCCTGCCCCTCCAGCATTCTTCCGAGTTGGGCATATGCAGTATCAAGGACTTTTGAACAGGATTAATATTTCCAAATTCTGGGCTGCTTTCTCTCTCCCTATCATTTTCTGATGAAAAATTTTTTGCAGATTCACAAATTCATGAAGTCACCTCACCTGTGCATGGTACGTTTGTGAGAAATGAGGAGCAGTGAGCTTGTTGCTTAGCACCAGATATGGGGGCTGAAATATATTGTCCATCTTCCCCAGAAGACAATGACACACTAATGGAGATGATTGGATCCACATGTATTCTGGAATTTATTCCTATTGCTCACTAGTTATGTTTCCAGAGTAAAGTATTCAGCTCTCATGAGTTCAGAGTTTAGATCTTGTCTACAATGAAAAAAAAAACAATAAAAAGTGCCTCTGGTATCAGTTGAGTAGCTCAGAACCAGAATGAGGCAACTAAGACACTTCCTCGCAATAGAGTGTGGAATACCTTCTCATGTCTAAAATTTGTGACTGTATACCATATTGTACGAGAGATTTTTTCCCTTTAGAAACACAATACATACCTGTCTACTTGCCCCTGAAAGAAAATCAACCAGAGACTAAATTATTATTGCATCGCAGCCCAGCTTGGGGAATGAATGGGTTTTATTACTGTTGCTAACAGTAGAGGGGCAAGGGGGTCACCTTTGGGACAGGAATGACATAAAGGCAGCTGCATCTCTGAACAGCCTACCCTTACATGGTGACAGTTCGCAGCAACTGTGATCTTGAACTTCACTCACCTGCTAGCAGCTTGACCTGTTCAAGTCTTTCCTTTCCAGAGCTCAGCGGGTAGAAGTTTCGTCCCCAGCAGTCCTTTACTGATCCTTCTAAAAGTCAGGGAGGGGCTTTCCAGACATGAGGGATCACCTGAACTTCCTGGCCCTCCTGATAGGATTGTGACAAGTCTGAGAAAAGCGCTCTACAATAAGCAGGGATCAGCGGGGAGAGTTGTTGAAAAGCCCATAGGAAACACAATGTTGATGGTATAGGCACTAATCTCTAAGTCTGAATAGCGGTCATGGATTTACAAGGGGAAACTAAATTCCCATGCTTTGCCCCAAGCAGATCACCCAGTTTGTGCATATCTGATTGTGTTGGGCTTTATAGATCAGGAACCCTCTGCTGAGGCGAGTCTCTTAGGGAAATGTCTGTGGGAACTCTGAGATGTCTGTATGCTGGGGTTCTGTGCAGGGGTGGGCACAGGTCTGGAGCAGTGTCAGGGTCTCTGTGAGATCTCTGTACTGTCTTGGAAGACTGAGACATGCCTGGGTGACTGTGAGTTAATGTAAGGCTTGGCCTCGGGAAGATATCTCTCTCTGTCTCTCTCTGTCTCTGGCACAGCAGGCACAGCAGTCCTTCTCCTCTCCCAGTAGTGAGAAGCACCATATTGACACTGTCTCTGATGTTCCAGCTGACAGAGTTCATGTGCCAGGCAGGATTTCTCACATAAGTGATTTTACAACATAGGGGATATTTATGGACACACATCCTGCTCCTAGCCCCTTTTGCTTCCTCCTGCCTGGGAGTCAGAGTGCCGGGCTGCAAGCTTGTCTTGTGAAATCTCCCTCATACTCAAAAAGGCATGAGGAGAACTCCTATGACTACAGTAGGAGCCCTCTCTTCAGTGCCCTCCCCCAACACCACTATGCTCTCTCTGGTGTGGACCCTTAACTCTCCTAGGAGCCTCCATCAGGCATTGTCTGCCTGCCCATGGCATGGATCACTCCTTTAATAACCTCCATGCCTCAAGCAGTCCATCTCAGTGTCCCTCTTGAGTCATGGGGCTGCATGAGGCCCAGATGACAATCTGTCTGCCATCTCCCCTGGTGACTGTGTGTGTGAGGTTTCAACAGGTCTTTCCATGGTATCTCTCTGGGAGACCTCTCGATAATCTGTGTGTAACTCCAAGGGATGATGCCAGGTCTCTGGAAGTCTGCATGATCTTTGTGTGTCTTGAGAGATCTG
The DNA here is from genome assembly GCA_028537955.1 of Microtus californicus. Taxonomy (NCBI): domain Eukaryota; kingdom Metazoa; phylum Chordata; class Mammalia; order Rodentia; family Cricetidae; genus Microtus; species Microtus californicus. The sequence continues at coordinate 91,560,049 of JAQJZF010000005.1, forward strand.
GGGGTCTTATGGTCATCTTTCTGAGTGTCCTGTGTGACATCTGGAAGTCTGGGTGATATCTCTGTGAGGGAGTGCTGTGTGGCACCCAGATGTTGCTGAGTGACATATATACTTTAGAAAGTTTCTGAGGTCTCCCTTAGTGTGTCTATCAAAAGTCTCTGAAAACTCTGGGCTGTTTCTGTGGATTGTGTCTTTTGCCTGTTGTAAATTGTATCAATCATCAGAGTTTCTTTGGGGGTTATTATCAGGGCTTCAATGTGGATCTTTGTAGGGTATTTCTGTGTGAGTGTTTCTTAGAATCTGTGGCTGATGTCGTAGAAGCCTGTGTGTGGATTTCTGTGACCATGCCTGTGGACGGCTGGGTGGGCTTCTGGGGAACTGTATGGAGATGCCAATGACAATCTCCTTGGAAGGATCTTTATTTTTTTATTTTTTTTTAAAACTTTAAAAAGAAGCTTTTATTTATTTTGTAGCATGTGCATTGCAGGAAACAAAACACAAGAAGCCAAGAACAGTCACCCAGCCACATGCAGCTCAGCTTGCTGTGTCCCTCTGGGTGCTGCAAGTGTACACACATCAGGTAACTGAGGTTACACGGTATGCACCATGCTTGCCCCCACATTGTGATTATTTATCTAAAACCCCATGCTACATGAGTATGTTGATAACCAAGAATACACCACGCCATCTCAATCTGTCAGACAAAGTTGTAATCCTGTCTTCCTTGGCACAAAAATTTCATAGAAGACATAAATGGCAGCAGGCCTCTAGATAGAAGTACTGGCAAAGTTACAATTAAAATTCTGCATTCCCTCAATGCTCAGCTTACAGGGAAACACAAAGCAGCAGAGCACACTAAGCACAGCATTCATAAGTTTATCTTCAGATCTATACACTAAAATGTGAAGGCATTGTTCCTGCTCAATAAATGTATTCCTATGAGCACTGAAGATGCACCTAGGGCAGGGGTTCTCAGGATGTCAATCTCAACAGCACAGTGCTGCAGACCTCGCCCTGTGAGCCTCCCTGTCCCTCCAGTCAACCTAGCAATATGTCCAGACACGGCTCTACTCCATGTTGAAGAGGAACCTTTTCGGTCAAGCTATACCTTTAACCATATCCACTCCTTTAGGTCATTTATGAAGTTCAGATGCTGTGGAATGGACTTTGAGCACAATAAACACAAGTATCTTCCCAGCAATGCATATATGGATCCCTGGGTGCAGTTGAAATTGTCTTCTGTCCTAGCCAAGAGCTCTTCCCTCATCCATCCTCCTCTCTGTCTAACTCCAGTTCAGGATGATGCTAGTGACAAAGGGCACCTCCAGAAGAGGGCCTTTCCAAAAGGCTAGCAGGACATTGATAATGAACGTTCTATTTCTAACACCCTTTGGGCACTGGGACTTATCTTCTAACACATGGCAACATTAACGGAAATGCACACGGAAACAATGGCAGGACAACAGGGAACCAACCAACAGGCACAGCACCTTACTCTGCACTCTTCTTTCCCTGCCCACCTCCACCACCTGGAACAGCATCTGCTCAAAGAACATGTCTAACAGTTCCATTCCAGTGTAACCATTCCTATGAAATAACAATCCTTAAAAGGTGCTGTTAACCCTCTATTTTCACCATGTGTGCAATTTTTACATTTATGGATTAATGGATTAGTGCATGTGTGTAGGCACATGCATGCCACTTTTTTTTTTTTTGGTTTTTCGAGACAGGGTTTCTCTGTGGCTTTCGAGCCTGTCCTGGAACTAGCTCTGTAGACCAGGCTGGTCTCGAACTCACAGAGATCCGCCTGCCTCTGCCTCCCGAGTGCTGGGATTAAAGGCATGCGCCACCATCGCCCAGCTGCATGCCACTTTGTATGGAGGCTAGAAGACAATTTGTGGATTAGTTTCCTCTTACATGGATCCTGGAGATCACATTCGGGTCACCAGTTTGTGGCAAGCGCCTTCACCTGCTGAGCCACCTGCCAGTCCGTTATGCACATTTTCTTACTGTGTGAGACAAAGCCCTGGCTTGTAGCCCTGGCTGGCCTGGGACTCACAAGATCCACCTGCCTCAGCCTAGGATTAAAAGCGTGCATACTACACCAAGTCATGCACTGAAAAGCTTAAGGACAAGATGTTTCCAGTAACACTCCCATTTCCCCAGAATATGTACAGTGCGGGGCAGAGAATAGACCGGATCTTGATGCATCTCTGTGGACTTCTCCCAGGGTCCACACAGATCTTATTATTCACTACTGTCCCCCACTCTGCAGTGTCTGTGGACATCTCCTGAAAGTGTCTGTTTGCAGCTTTAGAGTTCTCTACCTGAGGATTTCTGTCAGGAATTCTGTGCCAACCTCCTTCTGTGGGGTTCTTGTAGAAGTCTCTATGAAGAGCTGTGGGATAATTCTCTAGAATTGAGAAGATAAGAACATGCAGATTTCTAGATGTGCTGTTGGGAAGCTAATCTTCCATCCTTACAGGATTTGCCTTCAGTCCTTTAAATCTAAAGGGCTACTCCAGTCCATGGTACAGAGCCTGGACTGAGGCTAAGGTGTTTGGCTCAGACCCCAATGTCAGCAGTCTGTACTTTAAAGGGCAGTACATGCAGGCAAACTTCTAGGGTGTTCTCACATTACGTGGCCTCTTGCCTTGGATCTAACCTTTTTTTCTACCCCCTCCTTAGGCTCATTCTGCCCACAGTCAGATGGGTATTGTATATACAGTGGATCAGATGCAATGGCGTATGACCAGGGGTCATGGGAGTCTCAGAAACCACTCTGAGCTGTCATCCTCATGAAAAGTTCTCTCCCATGCTGTCCACCATTCTGGCATTGAGGAGACAGAGCACAGGGTGACACTGCTTTGCCATCCAGGCTGAACTGGGAGGGTCTGGAGAACTCAGCTCATTGGCAGTGAGGTGAATAGGGTTCCCTAAGGTCCCTAGGTCCTTTGTTTTTTGGCAGGATATCCAGAGGTCATGATTCTCCTGCTTTGAACTCAAGGATGCCCCATTACCGTCCACATGACTGTGCCTACTTTGTGACTTGGGTAGATACCGGTCTGGCTCTCTGGTGCCTCTGTCCACATCTTCTTCACAAAGCTAAGGAGAAACACATGGTGAGCTGACCCTAAGGGTGGGGTCTTACTTGGTTGACTTAACACACACACACCCTAAAAACTTTTGTTTCCATAATTAAAGTATAACTGACTCTGACTACAGTGATGGAGTTAGGAGATGGTTCTGTCCCCTCTTTGGGGATCCTCATCCTGTCCTGGAGCAGTACTCTAAGGGGGACCAGATGCAGACATTTTTCTGTGACCTAGCATGCAGATACAACTTAGAGAAAAAACATACTCAGAGGAAGTAATGAGTAAAAGTTTATTTTAGCCTGGGAAAAGCATTTGCCTTCTAGGTAATATATTTCCGTAGAGACAATGCCTCCGACAGTGGACAGGCATCCCAGGCATCCCAGGGACATGTGTAACTTGAGCTCTGCACTTATAGGGGCTGGATACCTGGGTCTGGATGTTTCCACAGGGCATCCCTTTGTCCTGGGCAGGTTGGCTCTGTAAGTTGAGGTTTGGTTGACAAACTATGCTGTTTCCTTGGTTTTTCTTTGATTCTGTTGTTGGAATCCTTTGGTGGGATCCAGGCCTACTCACAGGATTTGGGGGAACATAGCTATTGTGAACCCCCAATTTCTTCTTTAGGTTCTGTCCAACACAGGTCGTGACATTCTGTCCTTCAGCGACCTGTTCAGCAACAGGCGTGAAGAGTTGGCCTGTGACTGATTGTTGACTTTGGGTCATTGGTAGCAAACCCTTGCATTTTTGCCAAGAGGTTTCTTTCTCTTTGTATTTGCGAGTTAAAATCGACTGCACAAAGCTTTTTATTTTGTCTCCTAACTTGTCATTATTAGACCTGTGGTCTTGACCAGACTTGGTCCCTTTAACTTTTATGTCCTCCTGCTTTGGCTTTCCAGATGTATATTTTTGGTTGTTTGTAACAATGATGTTCCTATGCTGTTGTTCCTCTGGTTTGGGATTCTTGGGGACAGGGTACTTGTCCTTGAAGGATGCGTTGGATTTAAAGGACGCAACCTTAAAGCTGTCCTGGGAGACCCTGGACACCAGGCTCTCGGCAGCAAGCAGAACTTCAGGGATCCAGTCTCGGCAGAACTCACCAAAGGAACACTCCTGCAGGCCAGCATCAGCAGTTGAACTCACGCCTGAGTCTTCTGACTCCTGGGAAAAGCTTTCAGATGGGGATGATAGACTCGCATTGGTCTCTAGGGATTCATTGATTTCATTATTACCCAACCCCCCGACTTCCAAGAGTATTCAGTTACAGGGCTCTTTCTCTGCTGTCTCCACCAGCTCCCTGATACCCCTGCTATTTGAAGACTGGGAAGGCACACTGAATTCCTGAACAGATGTCACAATGTCCCTCTGGGCAGTTGTAGGGGCCTCACAGGGCCCAGAGTTGTTACCAGGTGGAGCCTCTCTCATGTATTCTACCTGGGGAAGAGAAGGACACATCTGTGTGGATTGAGTTTTCACAGGGGGAGCTTTCTTTGTCCCTTTCTTTTCCAGGTCTTTCTGGAAGGGTTCTCCCAGGGCACCGGCAATTTGGGGAATGGAGTTGTCTCTAGATTCCCAGGGCAGAGAGGCATTAGAGGGCTGTGGAAAGGGCAAAGTTGTAGTTGCCTTCAAGTTTAAAACACGTACGGTCTTGAGGACTCTGAGGGGCAGCCTCCATTTGTGCCTCACCAGGCGTCTTGTCATATGTCCTTCTAGCACCTTCTGAATGCCCGGATCTATGATGAAATTTTCATTATTAGTTTTCTTGCTAATTGTTGGATCATGGAAAGATGTTTTTTTCCGAGTATCCACAGTTGGTGTTGAGATTTTAGGTGGGACTGGCTCATGGTCTAAATATATCACACGGTATGTTCCCTTGGGCAAGAAAGTATTGTTTGTTTCTCTCCACTCATCATTTCTCAGGGTGCCTTCTAGTCCTTCCTTTCCTGGTCCCACCAGGGAAACACTTGGCACAACACTTCTTGGGTTTCTATTGTGCGAAGTTTTTTCCTCGGGCTCAGAGATGGTTTCAAAAACTTCTATGCTCCTGTAGAGAGGTTTTTTCAAATCTCTTTGCAGACATTTTGTCAGATCCTGCTGTAGATTCCTCCATGATGATAAGACACTTTGTGGATGCTGAATTCTTTCATTTGCCAGTGCCGAGGTGCATGAAGTTCTGTGATTCAGTTGTGCCTGATCCAGGTCCAGAGATAGCTGGGCTTTGTGAGGCCATTGACCTTGTTGTTGCTTGAATGTCTTTTTAAAGTCTTTTTCCGTCTGCTGCCCGAGTTCTGGGCTAATGAGCTCCCCCTGGAGATGGACAGCAGACCCCTGGCCTTGTGAGACCCAACTCTTGGAATTGTGTTGATGAAATGCTTCCTTTGATTCTTTGACAATGACTGGTAAATCACCCATACTTTCTCGGTGTTTCTTTAAAAAGTGGTGCTCTAGGTGTTCAACAGCAGATGGGACAGTAACTTGGGTTCCTGAAGGTGTAGGGCAAGGAGCCCCATCATCCCTAATTGGAGCTGAATCACATGGTAGCTTAGAGAGAGGGGATGGGTCACGGGCCTGGGTTTGGAGTCTAGTCTTTGGTGGAGATCGGGACCAGGAAAACTTTGGAGTCATAGGTTGGGATTTGACCGAGTGATGAAGCAAGGGCTGTGGAGAAGAGAGCTGTGGAAGGTCGTTAGTCTGATCTTGTAAGGGGTTGTAAGCAGAGCTTCCATTGAACAAGATGGAGGGACGATGGAGTGGATCCCCTGCCATTCTGACATTGGCCACAAGGGACTCACTGTGGAGAATGGGGTGCCCCCAGAAAAGCTGGTTATATGTCTCATTTAAATCGTTGCCTAAGACCATCTGGTGAGCCGAAAACTGTTTAGATTTGCAGTTTTTCTCCCAAAAGAGGCGTGAGGTGATGTTGTCCTGCTTGCTGTTCCAGGAGTGCAGCCAACAAATTTCTGACCTTACTTTTTCTTTTTGCTTCCAAACATTTAGTTGGACTCCTTTTTTACTAGTTTGTACTTCTAGTATTTCCTGCATGTCACGGTTGATGAAAGAAGGCTCCCCAGCCTTTAACTGCCAGTCTGTGGGGCCTGTCCTGAATGAAGCCTTGTGGATGGTGAGGGAAAGATCCTCTTGAAAGGACTCATCACATGTTTGGTGTGAGTGGTACAAGGTTTTGGTAGCTACCTGGTATCTGAAAGGGCCTGAGATAGGCTTGCTTAAATGCTCGAGGCCTGGAGTTGTTGAGATAGGCCTGCATAAATGGTCAAGGCCTGGAGTTGTTGAAGTAGGCCTGATTAAGTGGACAAGGCCTTGAGTTGTTGAGGAAGGCCTGCTTAAGGGGTCAAGGCCTGGAGTTGTTGAGGTAGGCCTGATTAAGTGGTCAAGGCCTTGAGTTGTTGAGGAAGACCTGCTGAAATGGTCAAGGCCTGGAGTTGTTGAGGTAGGCCTGATTAAGTGGTAAAGGCCTGGGGTGGGTGAGGTAGGCCTGCTTAAGTAGTCAAGGTCTAAGCTAGTTGAAATAGACCTGATAGAGTAGTTAAGGCCTAGGGTGGTTGAGGTAGGCCTGCTTGAGAGGTTAAGCCTTGGAGTGGTTGGCATGGGAGAAGACAAACCTTGCAGAATTGTGCTCTGTGAGGTTGCCAGTATTTTCCCCTCAAACTCAGGAGCTGCCATGCTGGGATCTGGCATGGGTGGAGGACATGCCACTGGATCCCGAGGAGGAGATGGGTATGAAGGTGCCCGTTGTTGTGGTGGTGAATGGCGACTTCCAGTTGTCAACGTCTCTGGTGGCCAAGAGGCACTCACAGACAACTGTGGCTCAATCGATGAAGACTTCATCAGGACAGGGGACAAGGGCTTAGAATCTTGAAGCAACAGGTGTTCATTGCGAGGAGCAGAGAAAGTCTCTAGGGACGAACTGGTAGCCACAGACTCCTCTGTGGGCTGCCTAGGTGGCAGGTGGACTTTGGCAGCATCTGGTTTGAATGCTTCACCTGAGGCATCTTGTCCTATGTCCTGGCAAATGCTGATGGTATTGACAAGCCTCTCCTGCATGCTGTAAGAGACAGGAGATGTGATTGCAGCCAGGACCTCACGGGATCAAGATGTGGGGCAAGATGAATCGGGAAGGCCCCTCCTAGCCCATCACAACCAATGTTCCACACTCTGCTCTTTTACAAGACCTTGTGCTCTTAACCGCCCGGGCTGTACTCATATCCCACCCATTCAGAGGGCCTTTATTTCCAGGATAACTCATGCCCTGGTCAGGAGTGATCACATATCAGGCAATAAGAGTGAGACAGAGAGAACTGGAGATGGCTCACCTGTGCGGAAGTAAACCCAGTACCTTGTCCTCCTTAGTTTTCTTCCTGCTGCCTCTGTAAGCTGGAAATGGAGACTGAGTTATTGGTGGGTATAGATAGGAGGGACAGGGTATCTTACCAGAGACTGAGTGAACTGTCCCTTCTGTAGAAATGAAAAGTTAAACGGAGCTCAGTCATCTGTGAACAAGGCCAGGTGTTCTAATGCATGGAGAGCAAGGTGCATGTTGGGCAGGACAATGCCATGAACCAGGCGCATCCACTTCTACTGACCTCCATGGCTGTCATTATCTCCCTGTGTAGTGGAGGGGCAGGACCAGTGATCTGAAAGAGGAAAATGTCTGAGAGGCAAACAACCAGATTACCTCCAAATCAGAGGGCCTGGCGCCACTTCATCCCATGGACCCATTTCCTCCCATATCTTCCCTCCTCAGGCAGTACCCAGTCCTGGCTGTCCATAGCTTCATTCTGAGCACCTGGGAAATGTCTTCAATTCTGGGTTCCTGCCCAGGATCTGTTTCTAGGGTCCTGCAACTCATAAGTGTAATCACGGGGAGAGGGGCTGAAGTTGCCTCACCAGGGGAAGGAAGTAGCCTACCTTTCATGGTCCTCGTTTTCTTCCTGACTTTGCTGGTTTTGCTCTTCACCACCTGACAGAGAGAGACAGCACCTGTTGCCCCATTCATGGATCTATAATGTGGACAAACGTGTCCTTTTCCTCTTGGAAAACTCAAATGGGGGTTGTGAGATCCACCATGGATGTCACTGATCAAAGTTCTGTTGAGGAAACAGTGGCTTAGCTCTGAACTACCAGCAGTCACTTCCTGATGTCCTGGGAGGGGGGTCTTTGCCCCCTTCATATCAGCAAGATCAAACCTATAAGCATATATTTTACAGGGGGACATAGATACCATCGCTCAGAACCTTTCCTTTCTCAGAGGTCACTATCCAACCAAGGAACACTGCCCTGACCACCGAGTCACAAGGCCTCTCCCAGGTATGATGGTCTGAGAGCAGACACCTTGTAGCCCACTCTTCCCTCTGCCCTACCTGCCAGTTCTCAAGAGGATGTGGTCCGGCTCTTGGCTGAGATCCCCTGTCAGCCACCTCCCTATTTGATTTGAAAAGGGAAGTCTGGAGAGAGAAGAAACTGTTCTTTCTTGCTTTGGGCCTAAGGCATACTTACCCTCTTGGTGGTGGTGTTTTCTGCTGGTGGAGGTGAGGGTGAGTCAAGGGGGAGGAATGGTAATATTAGGCGGAAGAGCCCCAGCCCACACAGAAAGGCAAAGATCATGTCCATTGCCCAAGTGGTGGAGCTGGGGGTCAGCCATGAAGTATCAATGCTTTCCAAAAGAGAGAGAAAATTCTCCATCTGGATCGCAGTGCTACTCTCAGGCAACTGAACTCTGAGAGTTCTCTCTGGGAGTTGGCAGCTGGGCCAGGCATGCATCACAGAGGGCCTGTCTCCCTGTCACAAAGGGCTCCTGAGTTTGGGGGAGGGGCTTGGAAGAGCTGACCAAACAATCACTCCCTGTCCTCCAGGCTTCACATGGGCTCCATCCTCCACAGCCTTTTGTGTGTGTTTCTAATTAATTTGCACACTCCATCAGAAATAGAGTCTTGTCCATTTTCTCTTCCTCTCCTACCCACAGAGAGAGGCTTGTCCATGTTCTGTGGGCTTTGGGTCCTCCTAGCCACCTCAGGTGACATACTTCCTCCAAAAGGCCCCACCTCCTAATCTCTTCCAAAGTTCTACCAACTGGAGACCAAGCACTCAAATACATGAGCCTAGGAGTTGATTCCACCCACCACAGTTGATTCTCCATAGGCTTGTAGCAGTATCATAAAGCAGAATTCACTTCATCAAAGTTCAAAAGTCTTTCACAATCCAAAATGTCTCCTGAGACTCAAGTCAATCTCTTATCTGTAACCTAACATAAAAGTAAAACTAATATTGCCTTTTTCAACATACAATGTCACATAAAACATATTTCCATTTTTTGAGAAAGGAAAGGAGGTGTCGTGAGGAAAGGCTGGACCAAAGTAAGACCAGATCCCAGCAGGGCAAACTCCAAACTCTGCCCCTCCATGTCTGATATCAAAGGGCCCTTCAGCTCTCCAGTCCTCTCAGCTGTCGACTGCAGCTCACTCCTTCTCTTGAGCTGCTTCCACTCCCTGTCAGCAGCTGTCCTTGACAGGGATCCACGGCTCTGGCATCTCCAACATCTTGGGGTATCCAAGGATTCGAGGCTTCACATTCATAGCTGCTTCACGTATTGGCCTCTCTAGGCCTCTATGCAGGGACACCCCTGACATATGCCTGGTCTCAGGAGCTTTCTTTAAGCACAGGGGATGATCCCACTACCCCTTACTCATGTTCCCTTCATGACTCTAACTCCAGAACCACATGGCCAAAGTAGCCAAGTTCTGCTGCCTGCTTCTCATGATGCTTGGAACCAGGACTCTTCTTGAATTGTATTGGCATAAGCTTTGGTTTGTTGTTGCTCTTTAGGGACAAGACATCCCTTAAGGCTTTTTCCTCTCACCAATTGCAGGATTAGCTGGCTGGGGTCTTTCCCTAAGAGGACCCTTCCCTTTACTCCCTCCTTTATCTCTTTCAGCACCAAGCAAGGCTCCACCATTGCATTTCTTGTGTTCTTTGTCCCCTCCAACTGTGCACTTGTATTTCCTTCTGCCCTGCTTGATCTTTTTCATTGTAGATGTGCATAGCAATGACTAATCTCTAATAACCACACAAGACAGTTAGTAAACTGTCTTGAAGTCTTCTCTGCCTTGAATGCCTTGCCACAGGAGACATCTTCCTAAATATAACACCAGTAGCACAGACGCTGAGAGCATTAATTAGTAAACGGGAACCCCTGAAACTGAGAAGCATCTTTAAAGCAAAGGACATAGTCAATAAGACAAAACGGCAGCCCTACATCTGTTAGAGGGTTGATCTCTAAAATATGTAAAGAAGTCAAGAAAGTAGAGATCAATATACCAAATAATCCAACTAAAAATGGGGTACATATCTAAACAGGGAATTCTCAACAGAAGAATCTTAAATGGCCAAAGCCATTTAAGGAATTTCTCAAAATTTTTAGCCATGGGGAAATGCAAATGGAAATGACAATGAGATCTCATCTTACACCTGTCAGAGTGGCTAAGATTATAAACAGTGGTCACAGCTTCTGGTGGCAAGCTTATGTGTAGTAAGGGGAGCACTCCTCCATAGCAGGCCGGAGTTCATACTTGTACAGCCGCTCTGGAAATCAGTATGGCAGTTTATCAGAAACCTGGGAATTAACCAACCTCGAGATCCAACAAAATCATTAATGGGCTTATACCCCAAAGATAGTCAATCGTCCCACCAGGTCACTTGCTCAACCATGTTCATAGCAGCATTATTCATCATAGACAGAACCTGGAACAACGTAGATGGCCCTTAACCAAAGAATGGATAAAGAAATTGTGGCACAGTGGTACCTTCATACAACGGAGTGTTTATTACTCTGCAGCAAAAAAGTGTATGTTGTGTGCAATTGTATGTGGAAGTATGTAATTTTCCTTTTGATTTTATAGGGGTTACACTTCAGAGATTGCCTCAAGTCTTTGACTAGAGAACAGTGTTGAGACTGTGAAAGAGTATAAGGACTTCTGAAACCGGACTGAATATATTTTGCATTATGATGTGATTGCAAGAACATGTGGGAGAGGAATGTGGTCGTTTGAATGAGAAGGGCCACATAGGCTTGATGTGGGAGTGTCATATATCAATCTGTTGATTTCATTGGTTAATCAATAAGGAAACTGCTTGCCCTCATAAGTTAGAGCACAGGTGGGTGGAGTAAACAGAACAGAATGCTGGGAGGAAGAGGAAGTGAGGTAAGACGCCTCAGACAGACACCATGCAGCTCATCGCCATGGCAGATGCGATGAAGCTCCTACCCAGGATAGACGTAGGCTAGAATATTCCCTGTAAGCACACCTTGGAGTGCTACACACATTAACAGAAATGGGCCAAGCAGTGTTTATATGAATACAGTTTGTGTGTTGTTATTTCGTCTAAAGCTAGCCGGTGGCGGGAGCTGGGTGGTGGAATGCAACCCACAGCTCCCACAACATAGGCTCATTTATTTGAAAGGTTGATTGTCACAGGTGAAATCTCTGGGAAGGATTAGGAGGTTTGGACTTGTTGGAAGAGGTGTCACTGGGGGTGGGTTTGAAGGTTTAAAAACCAGCCTCATTCCCAATTAACATTTGCATTATTACTACCTACCTGCCTGTTTGCCTATCTGTCTGTCTGTATATCTGTCTATCTATCTATTTGTATCTATCTATCTATCTATCTATCTATCTATCTATCTATCTATCTATCTTCTCTCTCCCCTCCATCTGCCTCATGCTTTTCGATAAAAATGGAGCTCTTGACTACCGTTCCAGAACCATGTCTGCCTGCTGCTGCCATGATCCCCACTATGATAGCAGTCATGGACTTATCCTCTGAATCTTGAAGCCCCAATAAACTGATTCATCTATAAGCTGCCTTTGTCATGGCATTCTATGTTTTTTTTCTCAAAGAACAATAGATCATGGTTTTTACCAAACATGAAGCTCATGGTGTTGGGAGTCAAAACACATGTCTCTCCCTGTGCAGAATTCTCCTGCTCTCAAATCTCTACTGATGAAGGGGACCCCTGTGTCAAATATGGACCACTGAGAGGATCTGTGTTTTGAGGCACTCCTGCTCCAGAAGTTGTTCTTAGAACTGAACCACACAATCTGACCCTGAATGAATGAGTGATTCTGGAGAATCCATGTGAATTCTGGAGAGATCTGGGAGTTTTAAATGCATCCACCATTCTTACTGCTTTTACATTGGTGTCCAAGAGCATTAAAGTCCATCTGAAAAGATGATTTATGTTCATAAGTTTCAAAGAAACTCCATAGTGAAAGTTTAGCTATCAAGAAAGAATACTAGTAACCTATTGTTGTGCTCTTCCTCCTCCCACCCCCACCAAACTCATAGGGTCACCAAGACAGACTTCAGTAGGATAATTTCTTTTCTTTGTTAGTGCTCTGTTTGTGGAGAGTAAATATTTCTTCATTTCTCCCCAAGAAATGTTACTCCAAAAGTATGTATCCTGGGTTAGCCCCAATTCATAAATGTCCTGTCTCAACCTGCTGAATGCTGGGACTATAGAAGGTGTCACTACTCCTGACTCCTTTAGTCTTTGTTTGTTTTTAATTTTTAGAAAAGTGATGGATTTGTCTCGGCATAAGAGTTGAAGGGACTAAGTTTAGATTCATGGTTGAAATTGTTCTGTGGGAACCAGCTGGGTATCCACAGCCGTGGAGGCAGAGGCTGCATTTAGACACTTGTTAGGAATAAAAGGGCCCTGACTGTAATTCTTGACCTCTTCCACTAAGTACCAATATACAGTTACAACAGGAAGCACATAGTGAAGAGAAATCACTTCCTTCTGAGACATTCTGAACCTATCACCTCACCCATCTTCAGGACAGTTTCTCATAGGAAAGCATTCACAAGAGCATTTCCAAGCAGAACAATACAATTCTACAAAAATATTCAGGCAGTCGGGGACATCTGGGCATCTGTCACACTTTCCAATACAGTGTCCACAACTAGAGTATGATGTATTGCAAACCGCTGAGTGCCAGGCACCTCAGTGTCCCCTCGGGGTCCAGAAGAAGATTTACAGCAAGCTCAGGACTTAGATCCTCCACTGTGTACTTCTCTGCATCAGTTTCCTTATTCCATACTCTTCCTAAGCTTTCACCGTATATACACACACACAAAACAAAGGCAGTTCTCTGGACTTGAGTCTTCTCAAAGTCAAAAGGCAGATAAGAGCAGACCTGAGGTACGCCATCAGCATCTCCACGTCTTTATTTCCTGGCTGACAGTACCGACACAAAAAGTACTACTACAGAGAAGAGAGGAAAGGCATTGTGCTGTCTTTGAAAATGTTGAGTACATTCCTCCAGAGCTACACAGCATCCCTCAGTCCCCTAAACAATCACAAGCTGGGATGCTAATTTCTCAATGTAGCAGATGTGGAGAGGTGGGGCTACTTGGGAGGTATTTGAATCACTGAGGCAATGCGTTCCTAAATGGATAATGGCTTTCTCCTTGGAATAGGTTAGTTAGCACAATGGTTACTCTCACTTTTCTTTGTGGGTGTGCCTTTCTGTCTGCCAGAGTCCATCCTGTGAGTTAGCCCAAGGCCTTCATCACTCGTGTTCACCTGACCCTGGAATTTCCAATTTCTAGTATCATAAGTCAAATATATCCTGTTCCTATACTACCCAGTCTTGGGTATCCTGCTACAGAAAGAGAAAACAGACTGAAGAACTTCAGTGGCCCATCTCTTGCTGGTTTCTTCTTATGTTATAGAAGTTTCTTTCCAGGTTAGCCCCTTATTAAGGGTTTCACGCAGACACCAGCTTTATAAATTTAAGGCCACCCTTTCACTTTGAAGCACATTGGGGTTGGTCACCTTGCCACAACTCACCCAAGTGAGGACTCTATCTGGATAGAAACTGTGGTTGGCAAGAAGCACTTACAGTGTTGGTCTCTGGTCTGGTAGCAGAGAGTTGCCGCAGTAGGCCAGTGGAAGCCATGGCAAGTGGCTCTCTAATGTTACAATCCTGTGCTAGTGTTGGGTGATAGGGTTGGGACTCTGAGTACTTGCTACAAGTGTAAGAGTTTCCAGACAGGCCTCCAGCACTAGGTATTGGGACCCCTTGATCTGTGGTCTCACACCTTCAGTTTGGAGGCTTGGGTGGGCTAAGTGGCTCTTCTGGAGAGCACAGACAGCGGGCTTCTCTTCTCTCACTCTTTGTGGCCTTACGATCTCTCTGCTCTATTGTAGCCTCTATTTCTACTTTGCTTTCCTTGCCCTGACTGTAAGCCCCTCAAGTGGCCAGGCCCCGCCCCCAAGGGCTTCCAACTGCCAGATTCCACCCACAGAAACACTCTAACTACCCTCTTAGAACCTGTGTTTAGGTGGAAGCCCCAATGGACCTCATTCCTCCCATTCCAGACCCTGCCCCTAAGGAGGGCCCGCTGAGAATCATCTCCGCCACCTGAGATGCCCAAGACCCTGTCTACAGGCTTTTTAAGATGAGATCCTAACCTGCCAGGTGTTTTTCCCTCCTGATTTTTCCTCTTTTCCTGGGACCATCCAGGAACGCTTTGCTCAGATTAAAACCTAGACTTTCATTCGGCTTGATTGACTTATTGTACTGGTGGAGTTATTCCTGGTTAGGAGGAATATTTTTATCACCCTGCCCCCATCCTACAGAGTAAAAAAGCCGAATCCTACCAATCTCCACCCTGAAAAGCTTCACTCTGAAAAGTTCCACCTTGTCCCCAAGAAACTCTATATAAGCCCTGTGTCCTGTTCAGTCACCTGTTTCTCCAGAGGCAGCCACCCTCCTGATTTTTTTGCTCCCCCAATAAATATCTTGTGTGGTTTGTTGTGCGGTGTGACTCTGTGGTATTCCTTGACACCCCGCTGCCAGGATACCTTTCCATTCGAGCTATAATGCTCACACTGGCAACTCTCAAACTGTTCAGACTGGAAGCTGGTTCAGGAATTGCCACTGGGTCCCACCCGAGTGACCAGGTACAGGCAGTCCTTTTCACTGTGAGACTGGATCCCAGCAGGGATGCAGAAGGGGTGTCCGGGGGGGGTTAGCTGGCATCCTGAGGCTTTGTGTATCTTAGGTGTTGCTGGTGTGTTCAGACCTGTGGGCATTGCCAATGGCAGGCTCTGGAGCTCCCACAGGCAGACACTTCTGCTGGCAAGTGGTGGTGCCAAAGCTTCCTCCTTGTGGCTTCTTCAGAAGTTAGGCAATGAGCAGTTGTGCTTGACCATGAAAAGCAAGGGCTTGTGACTCAGAAAGGGAGACCTCCTGGAGCCAGGGTGACAGGTATCAGAAATCAGAAGCAGTCCCTGGGACTTCCTGCAGTTGTCAAATGGGTGCTATCACATTAACACTCAGAATCCCTTGGGAAGTTCAGGAACACGCCCCCCCCACACACACACAAGGAAAGGAAGTGGCATCTAGGCACAGGGTGGAACTTAGTGATGTCATACCAGTTAATGCCCAGCAGGGGGTGGGATTTCCATGCCCTTGTAGATCTTCAGCTGTCAGGGTGGCCCCTTTAAAACCAGGCTCTGGGGATGAAGTAATCTCCACTATATGAGGTTGGAGCTTATTCAGGGATTCTGTGTTCCCAACCACCATCCTTACTGTTCCATAGTCTCTTCTGCTTCCTCTATGTTTCCTGTGCATCGGCACTACTGAAATTATGCAAGCAAAGTCTACTTCTGGAACTCTTCATTTGGCCCGATGTCACATCACTGGAGAGGTAGCCCAGGAGAGAACATCCCAGTGGCCCCAAAGCAGCCTGCTTGTATGCAGCACAAGGAGGGCTACTTGGATCACTCACAGACATTTGTTTGGCTAGTCATAGGCTTGCCTCTATCACCACTTATCATTACTTGGATTTTTGATTTATATCAACCATGGCCTTGCTACCAGCATAAGTACTTGCTTTCTGCCCTATTAAAAGGCCAATGCAGTCTCTTTATTAACCAATGAAAGTAACACATAGACAGATGACCCTCCTCCATCAAGTACTCCTCATTTGGAAGAGGTTAAAAAAATGGTTTGAGTCTTGTGCTTGCAAAAAGCCTGGTACAAATGGCTTCAACAACTCCAGGTGGGGCCATGCCTTCTTCCTGAACCAGGGAAGTCAGCCACAGTCTTTCGCACAATCATCTTAAGGTGTCCACGGGGTGTTTGAGATGCCTGGTGCGGGCATGAAGGTTAGCAGGCTGAGTGCTCAAGTTGTGAGAGGGTTCACATGCAGCTAATTAGGGTGTCCACTTGCTTCATCTCCAGTGCGTTATTCACAGGAAAATGAACAGCAGATGGTGAGCTTCCCGCATGAACTTTGGGAACTTATCATTAACACTAATAGCCACTTGGATAGATCTGACAGTGCCTTAACAATGCTGTACAGCTGCCCAGTGGACAGGGAGAGACAGACCCTCTTGTTTACCAGATTAACCATTGCCCATATCTTCCAGAATCAGCACTTTTGCACAACAGCCTTACCATTAGAAGACAAAGCTTTGGCACCATCTGGACAACAGAACACTGGCCCATTCTGAGCACCAGCTCCTCCCACCATGGTGGTGACAGCTAGGTTCCGGTTACTGCTCTAAGGAATTACTGAAAGCATGGTGCCTCAGACAGCAGAATCTTATTCTCTTCCAATCCAGAATCAAGGGATCAGAAGTCTAGCAGAGCCTTGCTTCCCTTCCGGGGCTATAGAACACCTTCCGTGCCTTACCTCTCCAGCTTCCCACAGCTGTCACGGCATTTGTGGGATTGTGGTTGCCTCACTCCACGTCTGGCCTCTGTCTTCACACGGTTGTCTCCATGTATCTGTCCTTTTCTTGTGAGCCCAGCAGTCATCTGCCTCTTTTGTAAGGGCACCTGTGAGATGTACTAGGATAAGGCTGGTGGAATGGTTCTGCCCTAGATCCTTAACTTAATCACGTCCATTGCAGGGACAGCCATGTTTCTAACTAAAGCAGCAGGCAGCAAACAAGTCATTGGGGCCACTAGCCAGCTCACACAAAGATGTCTCCAAGTGGTCCATGGCCCATCATTGAAACAAATACCTGACCTCAGAACACTCTAGAAGAGAAAAATCAAAATGCATTTGGTCACACACGTTTCACCATGCTTCTCAGAAAAACAAAACAAAACAAAATACCAGAGCTGTGTTTTATTTACCATTCACTTTCTGCCTTGTGGGAGAATCTCTAGTTTTGTCTAACAGCTCACAAATGTAACGAAGAACTCCCGAAGAGCACAAGACAAATACAAATGGTCTCTATGTAGTGTTTATCTTACCTCTGGGTTTATGTAGAAACCCACATTTTCCTAAGCCTCAGAACAAAGATACCTCCTCTTCTATATAAAATCTCAAATAGAAACACGCTTTCAAAGGTGTGTTTTTAAAATCTTTGAAAAGGTTTATATTTTGAGATTTATATAGTGAGAAGAGGAAGAAAAGTGCAGGATCTGTAACTTTAGGCTGTTGCATTGCAATCAACTATATGGACACTAGAGAGCACTATTTCAACAGGAAACCTTTGAGGCCTAGAAATCCCAGAGCAATTGACTAAACTGAGTCTTCAAGGATGTTAGTAACAAATTATGCCTAACACTTACCAAACGTTTCCCAGGCATCGTGATGACTGCTTAAATGCAAGCTTCGACTCCTCCTTTCTCTCCCATTTCCATTTCTTCAACACAAAAGCTTTCTGGATAGCGTTCATTAATACTCCCACTTTGCAGTGGAGGACACAGAATCTCAGTAATTACAAGTAACCTGCCCAAGGCCACAGTGGGTATGTTACAAACTGAGGTGAGATTCAAGGACCAGATTTAGTGAGCACACAGTCTCTGGCGTATTCTGGGTCCTGACATTTTAGTCGCGTGTAGGCACTTATCCCCTAAGGTATGTCCTAGTGTTCTTAGGGCGAGTGGGTTCCATGTCCAGATTTCTCTGGTCTGCTTGCTTTTCTTGTGATTCCAGATCCTCTTCCAAGTCCATCAGTGGGACAGAAATTGGTGGCTTCCTTATTTCTCTGCCTCCCAGGGCAAGGAGACAGAAGGGCTTAAATCAATCCCCAGCTTTGCATCCTCATGCATGTCCCCTGAAAGATAGAAACCCACGTCAGTGAAAGATTCATGATCTAGTACTCAGGATTCTTCTGGACCCCCCTCTTTGTGTGTGTCTGTGTGTGGGGGTGGGGGGGTTGGGATGGCGTGGGCAGGGACAAATGGTTTCAGGAGTTCTGCACCATCTCCAGTTTATTCTTCCTCTAGTCCTGCACTTCTCTCAGCCACAGGCAGCCGTGCAAAGTGGAGCGCAGCCTGTGGGTTTTTCTAACAGCAGCCAACAGCAGCTGATCTTGCAGGAGGCTGGGGAGATTGAAAAGGAGCAGCTCCAAGAATGTCTTGCAGGTGATGGACATTTGCTCATTTCTGGAGGCTGTCAGCTGAGGACACACCTCTCTTCTTTGTCCTGCCACTGCACAACCTGATTAATTTGAATATTTCAAGCCAGCACGCCCCCACACAGGTTCATTTTCATGGTTTCCTTCCTGACTAAGAGAACCCAGTTGCTCTCATGCATGCGCTCACTTGACACCATCCCAGGGTGAGAGATGGTCTGTAATGATGGCAAGCATCCGTCAGATCCCAAGGCCATATTTGTCTCAGGGGTATTTTGGACAGAACTTGGGGCTGATTTTGCCTTTCCAAATACACCTGTCCCTGTGTCCCTTAGGATTCACTCCAGCATCCGTTTTCTGAGCACTTTTGCACTCATCCCCCTTCCTCTTCACTGTTTCAGGTCCACTACCGAATGGAATCTGTGACTTAATAGGCTCTGTCGCTCAATGGATGGCTGAGGATGCTAGAGAGGTAAGTGCTGCTGGGACATTAATGCCTAAAAGAAAACACAAGTTTTGAAAGATTTGCTTGAGCTCCTCCCATCAACCTCTGTCTCCTTGGGACTCAGCTTCTTGCTGAAGAGCCTGGGTCCCCATAATTCTTTCCTTTCTCCTTGTTAGCCTTCTATTCTGGCCCATCTCCACCCTCTTAATGACTCCCTGCTGCCCCACAGAACCGCTCTCCACTAGGGAGCCCGCATTCACCACAGTTGATTAGATTCTAGCTATTCATTTTAGTCCATCTCCATTTCTTAGTAACTTTCTGCCAGCCCATAGAACTGGTCCACCAGGGACCCATGAGATGTCACACTTCGCCAGGACTCAGATTAGGTTAATAGCAACAAAGACCTGAACATCTCCCATCAAAGATGAGACTAGAGATCTACAACAAGAACACTGCCAACGCCACAACTCCAGATGCCTTGATCCCCATGCCAAAGCATGGATGTCAATAACCAAGATAATATGCTTCCTTCAGAAACCAACAACCCCACTGTAATAAGTCCCAAGAAAATCAATTTGGCTGAAGCCCAAGACAAGGACTTCAAAATAGCAATTATGAATATGTTCAAGGACCTTGAAGAGGATATGAATAAATGTCTTAATAAGACTGTGAAAACACCAACAGTTGAATGGAATGATGAAAACAATTCAAGATATAAAGGTAAAGCTTAAATAAGAACTAGATTCACTAAAGTAAAACAAAACTGAAGTAAATTTTGGAATGAAAACTCAAGCAGTCAAACAAAGAGCTGAGATAAGACTCACCAACAGACTAAAAGACAGAGAAGACCAAGATCCAGAAAGACAAAGATTGATCTCATGCTCTCTCTTACTGGGGGCTCCTAGCTTCAACTCTCCAGAAGTGAATACATAGCCTGTAGGAATTCCCATTGCCAGTGTAGAGGGGTTGGAGAGCAACTGAGAGGGGAATAGAAGGATTCAGTGATCTGATGAGGGAAATGGAAAGGGGGGCTCTCTGGAGAGGGAAAGGGAGTAGATACTGAAGAACACAGGTAATGGGGGAACATCGGGAGACAGTCATCCATAGGAAGTATTGGGAAACAGGGGGCCTTTGTTTTTCCAGGAGGAAAAACAGATGCAAGGTTGGTAAATAAAGAAGGAGAAGGAAAAGGAAGGGAGCTAAAATAACAATAAGGATGTCCAAAAAAATTTCCAAAAAGGAATGTCCCCGCCTTTTTTTCAGAGAAATTACTTCTCAGAACTTTCTGTGTTCTTAGATCAGCTATCTCTTCACCTCGGTTTCCTTTTCCCTTGAAATCAAGAGTAAACCCTGAAACCTCTAGATTTAAATCACTTTAGCTAATCTCAGTTATCTCTGCTCGCCTTTCCTCACACCTCAGCCCAGAGACATCCACTCCCGATCATCAGTAAAATAGGACCAAGGTGTGGGTCTCCCTTCACTCATGCTTGGCTGCCTCACAAATAAACTCTTGCCGACCCTGGCGTTTCGCTGACTGGCACTGTGAAGTTAGTCCAGCTCACTAACTTCTCACCATCTGGCCCCCTTGGTCAGGGCTTGGTGGCTGTATGATCCTAATAATACTGGTGGGACAAAAAGTGGTGCTGCAATACTCACCAGGAAGGATGCGTGTACATGGCTCCCCTTCCCCCAACCACACACCACCACTCAGTACTCCACAAGAACTAGGGAATGCTAGTGTTAAGAAGCACAGCCCAGACCCCTTGTTTATGGTTGACATTAACAGAAGTTGATGGGATTGGTCCAAACATCCCTTATTGGGTTATAAAAGCAGCTGTTTAGGTTCACTCAGAGAATTTTCTGGGACACCCACCCTCTCCCATGCTTCTACCCCTAGGGTTATAGCATAAGGTCCCCTAAGGCTCTTCTCTATTGTTATTTTTCTTATTTACTTATTTTAATTTTATAACCTGTATTATAAAAGAAACTGTAAGAGCATCACACACCAAAATTAATCAGACTCAAATTTTACACAACTCAATGAACTTTTATGGATAGAATTGACATTCGACTTAAAAAAATTTACTATTGTCCCAATTTTTTTTTCTTATCTATTTTCAGTAGTGTTGGCTGAATTGTTAGCAGGAGGAAAGCAGCAGAGAATGAGGAAGCATTCTTTTGTCCCTCGGAGAGGTCTCTGCATTCTCTGAGGTGTATCTGGTGCATGTCCAAGATTTCTGTCCTGGTGCTGGGTACCTGAACAGGTCACCTTGTATCCAGAACATGGTTTCTGAGCCTAAGCACTGGATTCAGAGTGTAGGTGTTGGCAACAACTGCTTGACAATCTAATCAGCCTCAGGCTATTTACTTACATAGTGAAGGACCTTGTGCTGACCCTGTATGGTAGGCAAACCATCTTTCTTAAGACATCCACATCAAGTGATCTCTACCATTCCTAACATCAAGTTTTTGTCATGAATAGAGCGCCCAAATTCACACCCAGGATTCCAGATGCAGTTTGAACTGAAGCAAGCATCTTGAGTCAATGCAGCATCAGCCATTGGGTTATGGAAGGCCAGATATCCAACTATCTACCAATTGAAGAAATGAGGGAAGGACTAAATGAAATAATGAAGACAATGCAAACTATGACAATTGAGTTTAATGACGAGATAGAAATGTGGCAGAAAACCCAAGCTGAAATGAATGGAAATGAAAAATTCAAAACTCTCCTAAAAGTCTCAGTGGAAAGTCTCCCCAACCATGGGTCATGTGGAAAAAAGAATGGCAAAGCGTGAAGTCAAAGTAGAAGAACTGGACTGTTCAATAAAAGAAAATAATAAAGGGCCGTGTGAAAAGAGTATGCAGGAACTTTGGTCATGAATAGATCAAATGTAAACATTATGGACTGAGAAAGTGAAGAATTCCAGGCCAAAGGCTCAGAACATATCTTCAATAAATCCAGAAGATTCCCCAATTGGCTTTTCCCAGGGATAAGATTTCTGTTCGGTTGTATGATACATAGTTGTCAGCCCTGAAACCATATGCACATAAACAACAAAAATCGGCACTTGCAGATGGTGTTTATATGCACACATATATTCACATACAAATATCGAAGAACCATCTTGCCTCCATCTTAGTCTCAAAAGCCGTATTAAGTAAAGGCCAATTCAGTTCACTCTTGTTTATGATTGAACCTCTTTTTCTCAAGGATTGGGCTATGCCCCCAATAACCTTTACAAATGATTTTGTACAGAATACTCCAGAAATGAGAATCATGTCTTTGTTTCAAAAAGTTAATAAAAATGTTATAGCCCTATCTTTGTTTCAGAAATGTTATTATGATAACATTGTTAAGACTACCTGTTGTTATGACCACCTTTTAATAACATCCTTATTTCTGGAGGTCATGTTCTTACTTATTTATTATGCATATGTTCTGCTTTTGTAACCTCACCTCTTTTGTCTGCCAAATCCCCCATCGGAAGGCCCCTACACCAAAGCTATAAAACCCTTGCCTTCTTTGCACATGAAGTGACTAGACCCAGAAAGACACATATAATATGTACTCACTCATAAGTGGCTTTTAGACATAAAGCAACGAAAGACCAGTTTACAGTCCACAGCCCCAGAGAACCTAGAAAACAAAGTGGACCCCAAGAGAGACACACATGGATCTGCATAATGAAGAGAAAAAGACAAGATCTTCTGAGTAAATCATGAGTGTGGAGGTCATGGGGAAGGTAGAGGGGGAATGGGGAGGAAGGGAGGGAAGCAGAGAAAAATATATAGCTCAATAAAAATAATAATAAATAATTAAAAAATCAGAAAACCTTCCTTTCCTCCTCTCAAACCCCACCTTATGGGGAGGCAACCATATATACATATAAAAAAATTGCTTTAATTAATTTCTTGCTTTAATTAATTCAGTTGTGATGATTTGGGTTAGTGGTCTTTCTCCTCCAATCTTTGGGATTAACAATGTACATCTAAAAGTAACATTCAAAGAACAGAAAGAGATTATCAACTTGAGAGTGGGGGAACATAGGAGGAATTGTAGGGAGGTCAAATAATGTAATTTCATTTCAATTAATAAATGCATTTTATAAAGGTAAAAGAAATCATTAAGTTAAAAGGGCATCCATTAAATCTACTTCTACTCAATATAGTATTTGACGTCTTTGCTACAGAAATAAGACAAGAAAAGATAAATAATGATACAAAGAATAAGAGAAGTCTAAGCATCCCTGTTTAAAGATAACATATTGCTTTACACAAAAGACCCTGAAGAGTTCACCATTAATCTGTTAGAACTGATCAACACTTTGAGAAAAGAAGCAGGATACAAAATCAACACACAAAACAGAAATATTGCTACATATAAATGATGTACTGAAAAAGGAAGCAGGGAAACCGTCCTATTTATAATAGGAAAAAAAATACCCAAACAGAGACTGGAGAGACAACTCAGTGTTTAAAAGCACTGACTGCTCTTCCAGAGGCCCTGATTTCAATTCCCAGCAATGACATGGTGGCTCACAACCATCTATAATAGGATCTGGTGCCTTCTTCTGGCATGCAGACAGACATACATGCAGAGCACTCGTACATTAAAAAAAAATCAAAACACTAGAAAACCAAAACAGTAATAAGAATAAAACCAACTCATCAAACACCAAGAAAAATCTGTTGTAAACCTAACCAAGGAAATGAATGCTATCTAGTGAAAGCTTTAAAATTATGAAAAAGAAATCATGGAAGAACTTAGAAGAAGGAAAAAGATCCCTTGATCATGAATTGGTAGAATTAATTTTGTAGGAATTACCATTGTATCAAAAACAATTTACAGATTCAATGCAATATAAATCATGATGTTTTTTCACAGAAAAAGCTTAAAATTTATACAACAGTCCAAAGAAACCTAAGCAAAAACAATAATGCTGGAGGAATTACTACAACCAGATATCAAGTTATATGAGAAAGCCATTGCAATGAAAGTGACCTGATATTGGTAAGATACACGCTGGAAGGGAGGTAGGAGCATGCTCCAGCACTGGTGCACAGGTAAGAACTTTCTAACTAGGCCTCTTGTTGCCTAAGAAATAAGATTGCCACTTGACAAATGGGATCTCATGAAATTAAAAAGGGTTTGTACAGCGAAGGGAACACTCAATCAAATGAAGAGCCAGCTTACATAATAGGAGAGAACCTTTGCCAGCTACATAGCAAATGGAAGAGTAATATCTAGAATGTACAAAGAAGTTTAAAAAAACAAAATGAAAGAATCAAGGAAACAAATGACCAGTCCAAAAAAAAAAAAGTCACAGATCTGAACAGAGAATTCACAAAAGAAGTAGAGATGGGTAACAAACAGTCTAAAGTGTGTTCAATATCTTTAGTCACCAGGGAAATTTAATTTAAAATTCTCTTGAGATGCCATTTCACCCCTGTCAGTATGGCTATCATTAAGAAATCAATTGACACCACATCCTGTTGAGGAAGGTGGGGAAAGAGAGACACTTAATTTGCTGTTGGTCAAAGTTCAGAGCTGTGTTACAACAATGGAGATTATTCAAATATCCAGAAACAGGACTATCATGTGGCCCATCCATTCCACTCCTGGGTATATACTCAAAGGACTTTATATCCTACTACCAAGATTTATGTTTGTTGCTATTTTTTTTGTAATACCTAGAAAGTGGAACTGGCCTAGGTGTCAATCAGCTGATAAGTGGATAGGGCAAATGTGGCTGAAAAAAAATTAAATTATGAAATTTACAGGTAAATATATATAACTTGTAGAAACTACACTAAGTGAAGTAACTCAGGTGCAGAAAAACAAGTGCCAACTGTTCTTATGCTGGTCAAGATGTGAATATCTAATTTTGTGTGTTCAGGTTAGAGTTCCTGGAGAGGACAAGAATTTATAATGAGAGTAATTGGCTGATTGATACCTTAAGGGAGAATAGATAGTAAAATACGGGGTAGTACGAAAATAGAGAGGGTAAGGGTAGGGGAGCTGAGGGACTGGGAGGAGAGGAAAGAAAGGAAATTGTGTCAGGGATGTAAAATACAAAGAAAGAGAGTGGGAGAGGGAAAGAGAAAGAAGAAAGAAAGAAAAAAGAAAGAGAAGGAAGGAAGGGGTGAAAGGGAATAGGGGAGATGAAGGGGTGAAGAAGAGGGGTATCCAAAACAAAAGAGTATGAAAAAGTCACATGGAAACCTACTATTTTGTAAACAAAGTAAGTTGGAAATGACATTCTCTGCATGGCCAGAAAAGACTCTTTCTAGAAATTATACATTGTTAAACAAAATCTCCAGTTCCAGGTATGGCCTGACTTCTTATGAGCTGTGGATCAGCGAGGCCTTAGAGACTCCCAATAATAAAGGCTCTTGCCATTTTTCTTGGCTATCTACCAGTGCTCAATGATAACACCCTTTTGTTGTAGAAATCACACACACACACACACACTCACATACACACACAACTTGTTTGCAGACAATGGAGAAATCCAGCTAGCTTTCATGGTGCTGGAACATGTGATGAGGCTTCTGGGAGGGAGTAGATATCTTACTCAGATATGAACCCTATAGATTATGATACTAACTTGCCAGGCAAGATATACCTACTTCCACGATAGTGTCATGGCCATAATGGGAATACCATTGCTCTATTATGGCATTTGAAGACTACTCCATGGGAGGAAATCTATAGCTAGTGCTCTAAACTTGCTCAAAAGTCCATGGCAGTGAAGATCTTAGGCCCTGGGGGGAAAGCTTACATTTGTTTTCCTTAGCTAACTTGATGTAACATCAGGCTACCTTCTAATTATCCATGTCCATATTCACAGACAACCATCTATCTCAGCCTAAACACAGAAATCTCTTTCCAGCGAAGTGTAGTGAATACTGAAACTCATGGCAGCACAAGAGTCTCACAGTAAACGATGGTCAGATGTTCAAGAAAGAAAATAGGAGCCAGAAGGTAGGGAGAAAGGGTGTAAAATTCTGTCTACTTGGCAATATACAGTCACTGTAATTACAAAATTTCAACAGATGTGCATGTCTGTATTGGGTTTGCACAAGAATGGTCCCACCAGTAGCCACATGTGGACGGAGTAGGGAACTATGCTGAACTATTTTGTACTGACAGATTGAAGGACAGAGCCATTGTCTTCATTTGGGTGGATACTAGGCTGCATCTATGTTCAAATTAGTTCAAATATAATAGTCATCTGATGCCATTGGTTAAGCTAAATGAGTCACAAAACAAAACTGAAAGTCATGAATCTGGGAAAGGGTCAGATACTTTTATACTTGCAAAGCAAGGCTGTTCTCCCAACAGGAAACTTGAAATTAGGTCTTCAGAAGGTCACTGAGTGGAGAGGAGAGAGGAAGATATCCTTGCCGTTCAGACCCCCTCCCTTGGCTGTCCGTCCACCTCATCTGAGCTGGTGGGTCTTGGAACAAATTACACAGGCTTCTGACGAAGGAAGCAGATGCTCACTGGGTAGTTCAGTCAGTATGCCACCCTTAAGGGTTCTGATGGTTCTGTGTGATTCTCCCTACTGTAGCTCTGACAGCAAAGCTGGCTCCCTGTCCCTTCATGAGCCATTCAAAGGCCTTATTCAGACTTCAGCTGGAGGCTGAATTTCTGTTATTGGTCTCATTCTCATTACTGACAAGTTTCCAGAATCATGAGAATTGTGGGATTTGATTCTATTTTGCTAGGGTATATTTTAATCTCCCCCTTCCTCCCTTCCTCCCTCCTTCCTTCTGTCTCTCACTCTCTTCTCTCTCTCTCTCTCTCTCTCTCTCTCTCTCTCTCTCTCTCTCTCTCTCTCCAGGCCTTAGTCTCTCACAGATGAAAGGTGATTCACTGAAATTATTAAAGGCAATCTATTTATTTAAAGTCTGCTAGTTTAAAACATTGATCCCATTTCGAAGAATCACTTAAACTTTAAGGATTTTATTGTACATTTGGGAAATTAGTGTTAAAAATATGATTTTTTATTTTTTTATTGAGGAAAAAATTTCCGCCTCAACCCATCCTCCCAATCCTCCCCCCTCCCCCCACTCCTCTCCCCCTTTCCCCACTCCTCTCCCCCTCCCCCCCACTTCTCTCCCCCTCCCTCTGCAGTCTGAAGAGCAGCCAGGGTTCCCTGCCCTGTGGAAAGTCCAAAGTCCTTGCCCCTCCATCCTGGTCTAGGAAGGTGAACATCCAAACTGGCTAGGCACCCTCAAAGCCAGAACATGATGCAGGATCAAAACCCAGTGCCATTGTCCCTGGCTTCTCAGCAGCCCTCATTGTCTGCCATATTCAGAGAGTCCGGTTTTATCCCCTGCTTTTTCAGTCACAGTCCAGCTGGCCTTGGTGAGCTCTCAATACATCAGCCCCACTGTCTCTGTGGGTGGGTGCACCCGTTGTGGTCCTGACTTCTTTGCTCATGTTCACCCTCCTTCTGTTCCTCATTGGGACTTTGGGAGTTCAGTCCAGTGCTCCAGTGTGGGTCTCTGTCTCTATCTCCATCCATCGCCAGATGAGGGTTCTATGGTGATATGCAAGATATTCATCAGTATGGTTATAGGATAGGGTTATTTCAGGTTCCCAATCCTCAACTGCCTCAGGAACTAACTGGGGACCTCGCCTTGGACATATGGAAGCACCTCCAGGTCCAAGTCTCTTGCCAACCCTAAGATGGCTCCCTTAATTAAGATATGTGCTTCCCTGCTCCCCTAAACAAACTTCCTTTATCCCAATCATCCCATTTCCCCAAGTTCTTCCCAACCTACCCTTCTCACTTTTCTCTCCCCATCTCCCCTTACCCGTCCCAACCCACCGCCAAGATCCCGATTTTTTGCCCGGCAATCTTGTCTACTCCCATACCCAGGAGGATAGCTGTATGTTTTAATTTGGGTTCACCTTCTTATCTAGCTTCTTTAGGATAACAAATGATAGACTCACTGACCTTTATTTATGGCTAGAACCCAATTATGTGTGAGTACATACCTTGTTCATATTTTTGGGTCTGGGTTACCTCACTCAGGATAGTATTTTCTATTTCCATCCATTTGCATGCAAAATTCGAGAAGTCATTGTTTTATACTGCTGAGTAGTACTCTGATGTGTATATATTCCACACTTTCTTCAACCATTCTTCCATTGACGGACATCTAGGTTGTTTCCAGGTTCTGGCTATTACAAACAATGCTGCTATGAAGATAGTTGAACAAATGCCCCTGTCATATGATCGGGTATCACTTGGGTATATTCCCAAGAGTGGCATTGCTGGGTATGGGGGTAGGTTGATCCCGAATTTCCTGAGAAACTGAAACACTGCTTTCCAAAGTGGTTGCACAAGTTTGCATTCCCACCAGCAATGGATGAGGGTACCCCTTCCTCCACAAACTCTCCAGCAGAGGCTATCATTGGTGTTTTTGATTTTAGCCAATCTGACAGCTGTAAGATGATATCTCAAAGTTGTTTAGATTTGCATTTCCCTGATCGCTAAGGAGGTTGACCATGACCTTAAGTGTCTTTTGGCCATTTGAACTTCTTCTGTTGAGAATTCTCTGTTCAGATCAGTGCCCCATTTTTTAATTGAGTTAATTCGCCTTTTACGGTCTAATTTCTTGAGTTCTTTATATATTTTGGAGATCAGACCTTTGTTTGTTGCAGGGTTGGTGAAGATCTTCTCCCAGTCAGTGGGTTGCCTTTTTGTCTTAGTGACAGTGTCCTTTGCTTTACAGAAGCTTCTCAGTTTCAGTAGGTCCCATTTATTCAATGTTGCCCTTAATGTCTGTGCTGCTGGGTTTATACCTAGGAAGCGATCGCCTCTGCCCATCTGTTGTAGGGTACTTCCCAATTTCTCTTTTATCAGGTTCAGTGTGTTCAGATTTATATTGAGGTCTTTGATCCATTTGGACTTGAGTTTTGTGCATGGTGATAGATATGGGTCAATTTTCATTCTTCTACAGGTTGACATCCAGTTGTGCCAGCACCATTTGTTGAAGATGCTTTCTTTCTTCCATTGTATACTTTTAGCTCCTTTATCGAAAATGAGGTGTTCATAGGTTTGTGGGTTAAAATCTGGGTCTTCAATACGATTCCATTGGTCGACTTCTCTGTTTTTATACCAATACCACACTGTTTTCATTACTGTGGCTCTGTAATAGAGTTTGAAATCAGGGATGGTAATGCCTCCAGAAGTTCCTTTATTATATAAGACTGTTTTGGCTATCCTGGGTCTTTTGTTTTTC
This sequence comes from Microtus californicus, assembly GCA_028537955.1. Taxonomy (NCBI): domain Eukaryota; kingdom Metazoa; phylum Chordata; class Mammalia; order Rodentia; family Cricetidae; genus Microtus; species Microtus californicus. The sequence continues at coordinate 91,589,246 of JAQJZF010000005.1, forward strand.
CATATAAAGTTGATTATTGTCCTCACAAGATCTGTGAAGAATTTTGATGTTACCTTGATGGGGATTGCATTGAATCTATAAATTGCCTTTGGTAGAATTGCCATTTTTACTATGTTGATCCTCCCAATCCAAAAGCAAGGGAGATCCTTCCACTTTCTGGTATCCTCTTCAATTTCTTTCTTCAATGCCTTATAGTTCTTGTCAAATAGATCTTTCACTTCCTTGGTTAGAGTTACCCCAAGATATTTTATGCTATTTGTGGCTATTGTGAAAGGTGATGCTTCTCTGATTTCCCTCTCTGCTTCCATATCCTTTGTGTATAGAAAGGCGACTGATTTTTTGGAGTTGATCTTGTATCCTGCCATATTACTAAAAGTGTTTATCAGCTTTAGGAGTTCTTTGGTGGAGTTTTTGGGGTCACTTATGTACACTATCATATCATCTGCAAAAAATGAAAGTTTAACCTCTTCCATCCCAATCTGAATCCCCTTGATCTCCTTATGATGTCTTATTGCTATTGCTAAAACGTCAAGCACTATATTGAAGAGGTATGGAGAGAGTGGACAGCCTTGCCGTGTTCCTGATTTTAGTGGGATGGCTTTGAGTTTCTCTCCATTTAGTTTGATGTTAACTGTCGGTTTGCTGTAAATAGCTTTTATTATATTTAGGTATGACCCTTGTATCCCTAATCTCTCCAAGACTTTTATTATAAAGGGATGTTGAATTTTGTCAAAAGCTTTTTCAGCATCTAATGAAATGATCATATGGTTTTTTCTTTGAGTTTATTTATATGGTGGATTACATTGATAGATTTTCGTATGTTGAACCAGCCCTGCATCTCTGGGATGAAGACTACTTGATCATAATGGATAATTTTTCTAATGTGTTCTTGGATACGGTTTGCCAGTATTTTGTTGAGGATTTTTGCGTCAATGTTCATGAGTGAGATTGGCCTGTAATTCTCTTTCTTGGTTGAGTCTTTGTGTGGTTTTGGTATCAGAGTGACTGTAGCTTCATAAAGGGAATTTGGCAATGACTCTTCTGTTTCTATATTGTGAAATACATTAAGGAGTATAGGTATTAGGTCTTCTTGGAAGTTCTGGTAGAATTCTGCATTGAAACCATCTGGTCCTGGGCTTTTTTTGGTAGGGAGGTTTTTGATAACAGCTTCTAATTCTTCACGACTAACAGGTCTATTTAGATTGTTCACCTGGTCCTGGTTTAACTTTGGTAAATGGTATTTATCTAAAAATGTGTCCATTTCTTTTATGTTTTCCAGTTTTGTGGCGTACAGGCTTTTGTAGTAAGATCTAATGATTCTTTAAATTTCCTCTGTGTCTGTGGTTATGTCCCCCTTTTCATTTCTGATCTTATTAATTTGCATATTTTCTCTCTGCCGTTTGATTAGTTTGGATAGGGGTTTATCAATCTTGTTTTCTCCAGGAACCAGCTTCTTGTTTCATTGATTCTTTGGATTGTTTTCTGTGTTTCTATTTTGTTGATTTCAGCCCTCAGTTTGATTATTTCCAGTCTTCTGCTCCTCCTAGGTGAGTCAGCTTATTTTTTTTTCTAGAGCTTTCAGGTGTGCTGTTAAGTCTCCAATGTGTGCTTTGTCTGTTTTCTTTAAGTGGGCACTTAGTGCTATGAACTTTCCTCTCAGGACTGCTTTCATAGTGTCCCATAAGTTTGAGTAGCTTGTTTCTTTATTTTCATTGAATTCAAGGAAGATTTTAATTTCTTTCTTTATTTCTTCCTTAATCCAGGTATGGTTCAGTAGTTGACTGTTCAGTTTCCATGATTTTGTATGCTTTCTGGGGGTAGCATTGTTGTTGAATTCTAGATTTAATCCATGGTGATCTGATAAGACACAGGTGGTTACTTATATTTTTTGTAACTGTGGATGTTTGCTTTGTTAGCAACTATGTGGTCGATTTTCGAGAAGGTTCCATGAGCTGCAGAGAAGAAGGTATATTCCTTCCTATTTGGGTGGAATGTTCTATAGATGTCTGTTAAGTCCATTTGATTCATTACCTCCATTAATTCTCTTATTTCTCTGGTAGGTTTCTGTCTGATTGACCTGTCCATTGGTGATAGAGGAGTGTTGAAGTCTCCTACTATTAGTGTGTGCTGTTTGATGGCTGCCTTGAGTTTTAGCAATGTTTCTTTTATATACATGGGTGCTTTTATATTAGGGGCATAGATATTCAGGATTGAGACTTCATCCTGATGAACTGTTCCTGTTATGAGTATAAAATGCCCCTCTCCATCTCTTCTGATTGATTCAAGTTTGAAGTCAACTTTTTTAGAGATTAGTATGGCCACACCTGCTTGTATCTTGCGTCCATTTGCTTGATAAGCCTTTTCCCAGCCCTTTACTCTGAGCAGGTGCCTGTCTTTGTGGTTGAGGTGTGTTTCTTGTAAGCAGCAGAATGTTGGATCCTGTTTTCTTATCCAGTCTCTTAGCCTGTGCCTTTTTATAGGTGAGTTGAGTCCATTGACATTAAGTGATATTAATGACCAGTGGTTGTTAACTCCGGTCACTTTTTTAGACATAGAGATTGTGTGTTTCCCTTCTTTGAGTTGTGTTGGTGAGGGGTCTCTAGATGTTTGAGATATTGTGGTCGTTGTTGGGCTCCTTGGTTTGTGATTTTCCTTCTATTACTTTCTGTAAGGCTGGATTTGTGGCTACATATTGTTTAAATTTGTTTTTATCCTGAAAAATTTTATTTTCTCCATTTATAGTGAACGAAAGCTTGGCTGGGCATAGTAGTCTGGGCTTGCATCCATGGTCTCTCAGTTTCTGCAGTACATCTATCCAGGACCTTCTGGCTTTCATGGTTTCCATGGAGAAGTCAGGTGTAAGTCTGATAGGTTTACCTTTATATGTAACTTGGCCTTTTTCCTTTGCAGCTCTTAATATTCTTTCTTTATTCTGTATGCTTTGTGTTTTGATTATTATATTGCGAGGGAATGTTTTTTTTTTTTTTTGATCCAGCCTAATTGGTGTTCTGTATGCTTCTTGAACCTTCATAGGTATATCTTTCTTTAGGTTGGGAAAGTTTTCTTCTATAATTTTATTAAATATATTTTCTGGACCATTGAGCTGCACTTCTTCTCCTTCTTCTACTCCTATTATTCTTATGTTTGGTCTTTTTATTGTGTCCCAGATTTCCTGAATGTTTTGTGATGAAAATTTGTTGGACTTGCTGTTTTCTTTGATCAGTGTGTTTATTTTCTCTATAGTGTCTTCAGAATCTGAGATTCTTTCTTCTATCTCTTGTATTCTGTTGGATATGCTTGTTTCTGTAGTCTCGGTTTGTTTACTTAAATTTTCCATGTTCATTCGGCCCTTTGTTTGTGTTTTCTTCTTTGCGTCCATTTCAGTTTTCAAGTCTTGAACTGTTTCCATTATCTGTTTGATTGTTTTTCCTTGGTTTTCTAGGGTATTATTCACTGATTTGTTCAATTCTTCAAATTTTCTGTTATATTTCTCATCCATTTCTATAAGGGCATTCTTTACATGCTGTTTAAGGGCATCAATCACTTTCATGAAGTCAGTCTTTTCTACTTCTTCTTGATTAAGGTGTTCATGTCCCCCCCGTTGTGAGGTCACAGGTTTCTGCTGGCTTCATGTTGGTTTTCAGATTGTTGGGTGAATTCTTGCATTGGTGCCTCCCCAACTCTTCCTCCGAATGCTCCCCTATGGATCTCCTTTTTCAGGAACTGGTCTCCTTACCTATTGATGTACCTTCCCAGTGATGGCTCTCACCAGTGATGTCTCTCCTGGAGCCGAGATCAGATCTCCGTGCCCAATGATGGCTCTCCCTACTGCTGGCTCTCCTGACACAGAGATCAGGTCTCCGAGCCCAATGTTGGGTCTCCTGGCGAGATCAGGTCTCCTTGTTGGTTGGGTAGCTCCTAAACAAAGCGCCTACCTTGCTTGATGCAGGCAGGCTACTGAAACAAAGGAACTCCCGCCGCTAGGTTGTCCTGAGGATTCGGAGGGGACCCAGCGCCCATACAGGCTGAGCTGGGTGATGTCATGTGCCCAGAGATGGCATGGGGGCCGAGGTGGGGAGGGATGCAAGCTGGCTGTGATAGGAAGAAAGAAGCAATATGCAGGGCTTAGAGACCCTGCAGAGAGCTCAAGAAGGATAGGGGGATGAGGAACTTTCCGTTTTTCTACAAATTGCCAAAGTTTTATATACAGAGTCACCAAATCAATTGCCTCTCACAATTGGTGAATCAGAATAATCAAATACATTTTGCTTCCTTAATTTTGTAAAATAGTTCACATGAATTACTTTCAATACTCTATGAGCTTCTAAGAGAGATTTCAGTAACTGCAAAGGCTCCAATAACCATAGGCATTAGCTGATTAGCTGATTGTTAAATCTATACCAAAAAATTAAGAAATTCATCTTTATACTTCTGTTGCTTTAGAACTGTTTCTGGTAACCAAATATATATCAGTAATGGTTCTCTAGAAGACAATAACTTATAGAATAAATATATAGATTAGTATTAATATTATTAGTAATGTTTTTATTGAGTAGTTTATAGGCTATGGTCCAGCTAGTCCAGCAATAGCTGTCTGTCTACCAATGGAAAGTCCAGGAATCTAGCAGTTATTCAGTAGGCTTTAATGCCAGTGAAGAAATGGAATTGCCAGCAAGAGTGAAAAAAAACAGGCAAAGAGAACAAGTTTTTTTTTATGACTGTTATATATAGGTTTACAGCAGGAGCTGTGGCCCAGACTAACCGTGTATATTCTTCCCCAAAGGATCCGGACTAAAAATGAGTCTTTCTACTTTCAAAAAATATTCCTAACAGGTGAATCCAGTTACTTGGGTTTTATTTAATTCCAGATGTAGTCAAGTTATCAACCAGGAATAGCCATCACAGGGATGAGCAATGAATGGTAAGCCATAAATGATGTGAGTATCATGTTCCATGGAGATTTTATGCAATGATACGAGAGGCTTCCAATCACCACATGGGCAAACATGTAAAGGCCAGGACAGAACCAAAAGCCTCACCACACTGACTGGGTAAGGCATATAGGACATGGAAGACTCCCCTTGATTAAGCATTTTAGTGTAAATGGAGGCATTGAATATGCTCCCCAAATGACACTCTTGTTGTAGTACATCTCAAGTCCCTTAAAGTACTCCCCATTTGTGGCCACACACTAGGGCCCATGGCTCAGGATCTCCAACTTCCATAGGCAAAGGTTGACATGTTATTAGGGCTGCATTGGGAGATCTTAAGACCTATCAGTAGTTCCATACTTCTACCATGACACTGGTCATATCTAAAAAACTTATATGGCCATCTCAATATCCTTGAAAGCCCCAGTCAACCCTGTTGTCCCATTACTCCTCCTAGGATACCCAAGATTACAAAAAGATAGTCTTTCCAGATAAAGCACAGGATGGAAGTTAAAATCTTTAGTACCTCTTGTAATAGAAATCTAATTAGACTGTTCTCTTTTTCCATATCCCATAAACCTGAAATCATGGCCTTCCTAAACACACTGTCTGCTCATCTGCTTTTGTCAGAAGGTCAAACCTGGAAAATACTCCTGAAATTCTTTTAACAGCCTCATTACCTGCTTTGAGTGGCAGCTAGTAGAAAACAAATATGTTGCTTATTCCACGGAGAAGCTTCCTCTAACAGCATCTAAAGAGGAACTGATGAGGAGAATGGAGCAGATATGCAATTGGTACATTTACACAGTGGGCATTGTTCTATACAGGTCTAAACTCATCCTAGTGAGGTTACCTGTTACCATGGTAATAAAGCAGCCAATGATTTTCCTAAAAGGATAGTGCCTCCTTTTTAAATATTAGTGCAGTTTTATTATTCAGACCATTTGAATGAATTTCCTGATCTGAATCCTCCCAGCATCTCAGTCCATCACTGTACATATAGCTTCAACTCTGTGAAGTATATGTTGCATTGGAAATCCACAGAGTCTACCATTGACTGCCAGTAGAGAGGCTGCAACAGCCTTTAATATATTAAAAAATAAAACAGAATGCAGGATTGTGTGAGTCCTGGGCTTCACAGCCTGTTAACCCACATCTAATTTCCCTTGTGTAAGGAAGTTGTCCAAGAGCATAGACATTCATTTAAAATGTCATGAAGTCAACAGATCTATGGAAATGGAAGTGGCCTTTCCTACAGAGTTCAACAGGGACTCTTGACCTACAATCTCAAACTCAATTTTCTTCTCAGATCTTTCTAGAACCTAATCTTCCTCGTCTTCCTGCTTTAACCACATCTAACTTCTCCATCAAGATGGACTGTGATTTCTCAGACTGTGAGCCACATACATCCTTCATCCTATAAGTTGCTTCTGTCAAATATTTTGTGCTTGTGATGAGACTCTTCCTACAGGTTTTTATTATTATTGCTAAATATGCTAAATGAGGGAAAAATTCATCAAATCCCACAAATTCAAAAAGGTATATGATCATAGATGAGAACCTACAACTACCACATTACTAATCAGCATTGTTCATAAATACATTCTAAATAGCCATTCTTACACCCATAGATAATTGTAGTTATCACCCCTAACCAAGGAAACTTTTTTATTTAATATATATGTATATATTTATTTAAATGCATCCTGGGACTGTCTCCTTTACTAACTGTACCCTCACTTCAAGCTGTCCCCATGTAAATAAGCTCAGAGCACTTGTACTCCAGGCAAGAGCTCAAGCATTAAGCTATCATTTCAGAATCAGGGCTACTTTCATGTAGCCTTCTAGTAGTTGAACCTTGGAGTTATTTTAGTTATATAATTCCAATATAACTTTGATAAGAATGGCATCACCAAAAATTGATTTAGAAAGTACAGCCTTTTGTGAGTCACCATCCTACAGAGAACTGTAATGTCTTGGTGTTTTTTAAATAAACTGTTATGAAGCTCTGAAAATTTTGTATTTTCTTCCTAGATATCTAGTTTGTTTACTGATTAAGCTACCCTTACAGGTCGATATTAGTTTTATTTGCTTGTTTGGCTTCTTTTTTTTCCTTAGTCACATTTCTTTGGTGTGTGTGTGTGTGTGTGTGTGTGTGTGTGTATCTGTACCAAGGCATGCTTGTTAAGGTAAGAGAACAAACAGAGTCAGTCATTCCTCCCCTTGTACCATCTGAGTCCCAAAGATAAATCCTCAGGCCTGGCACCATTCATCTTTATTTGTGAGCCATCTCTTCAGCCCTGGTTGTTACTTTATTGCTATATAAATGATATTTTTCCAGTATAGTGAATGATTGTTTATTTTATATTAAACTAACAATAGTTATAACTATTGTGTCTCTCTAATGTGCTCTTATGACCTTAATAATGTTTTTGATTAATTCTCTTGGAATGATTAAGCATGAAATCAAGTTGTATGCAGAAAATGATTATCTCCCATCCCCTCTGCTTCATCATCTACAAGAGGAAAGCACCTGATTATTGCTTTATTGATTAGTGCTGGGGATAGAACTGGAGTGTCTTGCAGATAATTAAGACCCACACTTACTTAAAACAGTCAAAGAAATATCATGTAATCCCCTATCTGAACTGTGCAAGTGATGCAATGTGTTTGTAGCCCACAGCAATGCAACTTCCTGTGCTGATGCAAGTCCAGCCATGTAGCAAGTCCTTCAAGGGCACTTCCTTCACATAAATGACCAAGGCAGATGGAGATCATTCATGAAAATCTAATTCATGAACCTGAAATGGCCCTATCCTATAGCCATACTGATGAATATCTTGCATATCACCATAGAACTTTCATCTGGCAATGGATGGAGATAGAGACAGAGACCCACATTGGAGCACCGGACTGAGCTCTCAAGGTCCAAATGAAGAGCAGAAGGAGGGAGAACATGAGCAAGGAAGTAAGGACCACGATGGGTGCACCCACCCACTGAGACAGTGGGGCTGATCTATTTGGGAGCTGGCTGGAGACTGAAAAAGCACGGGATAAGACCAAACTCTCTGAACACGGCAGACAATGAGGGCTGATGAGAAGCCAAGGACAATGGCACTGGGTTTTGATCCTACTGCATGTACTGGCTTTGTGGGAAACTTTTCTTGACAAGAAAGACAGTTACAGAAAACCACAACTGATCAAAATAGAGAGTTGTGTAGCCCAGTCCCTACTGGAACACCTAAAATAAACTTGTTCACCCAAGGCTCAGTGGTCATTGGGGAAAAGAAAGCAGAAAGATTAAGAGTCAAAGGAATAGGAAGTTTTCTGTGAGTGTGAGCTTGTGTCTCCTAGAAATGTCAGAGATACAACCATGAAGTATCACCAACAAGGCTACCTAAACATGACCTGTAACGGAAAACATCAATAGATATACAAATATGGAAGAGTGAAAGATAATGAATTGTAAATCCTAAATAAAGAACCACTGGAATGCTATGAGCTGGAAAAATAGTCTTCCCCAATGAAGATCACACCCACTGCTTATCCAATACTAAAGAGTCAGTTCTGAAAACATACACATATAAGTAACATTATATAGACTGAGAATGTTGAATTGATATATATGTGAATATATGTATATGTATATATAGTAAACAAAAGGAAGTGATGAATTTGTGAGAGAACAAGAAGAATATGTGGAAGGGTTTGGAAGGAACAAAGGAAAGGGAGAAATAAAATAAATTATAATATCAAAAAAGTATTTTGGCAGGATTTCCGTGACACAAGACAATAACAGGATAAAGAGCATTTCAAATGAGATCCCATTATTGGTGATGTAGCAGAAACCAGAGGCTTTGAGCCAGACCAATGACTCCAGGCAATGAACACCTGCAAGTAAAGATGATGTGAAATCCTCAAAGAATCAATAGAAAGAAAAATTTTAAAAAGGTGTTTTAAACAAAATTTCACAGCAAGCTTAAATAAGTGATGAGTACCCATTTTTAAATAAGGAAAACTGTAGGAAAACATCTTTGATGTTCACCCACACAGAATGGATATTCCCTTTAGATGTCTTTCCTAGACCCTGACTTGGCTTTTGTTTGTTTGGAGATCTTCCAACACCTTCTCTCTCACACAGTGTACATGCTTCTGCTTTAGTCTCCACATTTCGGTCAAGAAAAATATCTTCTCACTTTCAGATCAAGTCCTTGCCTCGTCCTAATATGCATGAGAAGGGAGAATATCTTGGTGGGCAGTAGGTCTCCAGGAAGAGGAGGGTCAAGATAAGGGCCACACCTGGAGGGAGAGTGGCACCCTGAATGTCACGAGAAGGGACATGGAAAGCAGACATTGCTGCCTAAAGGAACTTTCATGTTCTCATTGTCATGAGAGAAAGGCAGTATCAATCAGTGTCTGGGCTCTAAGGTATGAGAGTTCTGTCTGCCTAAGGATCGGAGAGCCTTCAGGTTGCCTGGCAGCATACTATAAATCTTCATTTCCTTATTGCTTAATTAAATTGGTTTATCTTCTGTGAGCCCTAAATGAACTGAACAGCATGGAAAAGGAGTAAACAGTGAAAACAAGAAAGCATCAAAGCTGTGAGCATAAACCTGCAGTGACACACACTGGTCCAAAGTCAAGGTTCGTTGATGTGAACTAACTTGGATTTTCAAGGTTAAGGCTGTGGAAACGGCTAAAATAGCCTGCTGTCCACTCCTTCTGCCTTATTAGATAGAAATACTGTGTTCAAGAGGTTGACTAAGGACCAGAGAACCAAAGTCTGTGTGTGTTAGTCACTCAGCCAGCATACTCCCATCGGAAACAGCTGGTTTGGGCTGAAGCCACTGTGGCCCACTTACTATGCACATAGCTCTGCAGCCAGATGCAACTTGGAAAAGCCTTTCAAAGTCCACTTGATCTTAACCTTTGAAATAGCTACTAAACAGTCCCCTTGGAGCTCTGGAAAGTGAAGCTAAATTAACTCTTGTTAAGTATAAAACAGTGGCATACAGTCAATATTATTCAATCTTATCCACAACACAATTCAACTTTGCTAGGCTTTTAAAATTACCTGCTTATTTGTTTATTTAATAAACTGTGGGCCCGTCTGGTCAAGATGAAAATTGATTCATCGCCCATACTTTGTGTCAAGGAGGCTGTGTCTCTCCCTTTTGTCATCCCAAGTACCTTCTGCTCACAGAAGTTGGCATGCCTCAGAAATTGTAAGATAATAGGGTCTCCCAGTCCCTTGCCCCATTGATCTGGAACACTGGTTCTGCCTCACCATTTGCACTTTGATGGAGTTCAGAAGTAACACCTGCAGTCTCATCACCAGCCAGGAACAATGAAGCTATGTCCCATTTATTAAACACCTCTGTCAGAGGCTTGATGGAGACGCAGATGACAAACCTGATAATTTTGAGTGGCTTGGCCTTCAGCTTTGTCTGTACCTCAGAGGTCAGTCTCCAGATGAAGTAGCTCCCCCACATCAAATTATACATACAGGAGCAGTTGCTACATAAAGCTACACACACCTGCTGCAGGGATTCTGATCGGGAAGTATTAAACTACATATCGGCAAAATGTGTAAAATAGCTTAGTTTCAGAGTCATCCAGATTTGGATTAGAATATACTCACTGTGTGACTCAAGGATAGCTGTTCAGTGGCTCTGAGTCTCCTGTTTTTAATATATAATTGTTTCTAGATCATTGGCTAATAAGATGTTTATGCAAAACATGTGCAATGCATAACAAGTTGTGAATTTTCACAACATTGCTGTCAATGCTGTTCTGCAATCACTTTCTATGTAAAGATACAAGTCCCATGTGTACACACAGACACCATTGTCGTTTGGAAACATCCTTGTAATATGCAAACTGGGGCAGGAGTATGGGACAGATGAATAAGTAACATAGTTAACAAATATAATCATTTTTAGAGAGGGGGTTGGGACTCCTCATTTCAGCTCTAAGAAGAGAGTAACAGCATGCACTTCTGGGCACAATCTTTTGTGATGTTTCCTTGCCTTGTAAACATAAGCAGGAAAGATGTTTGTATGTCTTCTTGCTGCCTTCTTTTCATACTTTACTCCTTCCCTTCTAATGAACAACCTTGTGAAATCCAATCAGACACAGAACCTGTATGTTAGAAACCAAAGAGTATTCCTTTCATAATTGGCGGTGTAGTCAGAAATGGCCACTGAACTCTCAAATAAGTCATCCACTTGCATCACGGAAACCCATCACATAGCCATTTCTCCAGTGACTGGAGAAACCACCCCCCCCCACACACACAAGGGAAATCCATATAGTGGAAGAACAGATTGTTGCATGATCTTTTCCTGGGAAGATGTAAATGAGAATCTACTTACTACAGATGGGGTACTAATGTCAGGTCAAATGAGCAATCAAACCAAAGTCAATATTGGCAAATCAATGTATTTATTGGGCTTGTGTACAGTGCATGGATCATGGGTTACTTAGAGGGTTCTGAGTGAGCCAAAAGCAGCCTCATCATTGAGGTCTCATACCAGAGTGGATGACAATTTCTTCATAGCTGCATATGTGAGGTGTTCCCATTCTAGTAACCTTTCACCTACTTTCCATTACCTCCTGGGACCATTCGTCCATGTGAAGCTAGGACAGAATTATGTACAGTTGGGAAATGGATGCAGGAAGGAGCTCCTGAAATATCAGGTAGAGGTCTAAGATCCAGTCTGCCACTGTCTTCCATAAGAGAACAATAAACAGGATGGATGTTGAGTGTCTCTCACAAATAGTCAAAGTCGTTCTGATAAAGATGGTAACTAATGACTCTAAGAGGATAATATTCTCCAAGAGAAACTCATGTGGAAATTGCCTAAAGAATTTGATTATGACATAATATTATTATTTAACCAGAAGACTGGCCCATGAAAAATGCACATGCACACCATACATAATCTTTGTACTATAATGTCAAAGAAACCATTTAAAAGATTTGGAGCATCCCTAGTGAAGCCAGTTGTATGGTTCAGCTTTCAATTCTTTGGAATTGCATGGTGATTGAAGAAGAGACAGCAGGCTTGTTCCCATTGTTTATTAGTAGACATGGAGTAGTGACCTTAGTCCTGAGCCAGATTTGATGAGAGAATTGACTTCTCATGACCTCCTTGCTAAGATGCAGAACTCGGGTATGTTGGCATCAAATTCAGAAGCCACCAATACAGGTCCTGTAACTATCTAAAACACACTTTAAATTCACTATTTTGAAGTACCCTCTTTTGTAGCCTGTAGTCACAGTCAGACTTTGAAAAGAGATTGCAAAATTCCAGTCATCGAGAGGCTACAAAATGTTGATAGGCTATACATGTGACACATCCTTTATAGTCTCAAGATGAAGTCGATTACTCAATTCTTAATCAATTTTAAGCTCTAATATGGTCCACTGACTTCTGAGTCTACATAATAAATGGGAAAACTATTATCAAAATATTAGTAAAATAATATTAGTTAAAAAGATGAAGATGACTGTCACTTGGAGAAACGTCTTAGCTAAATTATTTAACTGCAATGAATCATTTTTCCACTATGAGAAATGATTATTAGAGCATCACTTATGATCATCAGCTATGGAATAAAATGTTTAAGCATTTATCTCACCTTTTGGAGATACTGCAGTATATCTTCAGTTAGTGATATACAGTGATCTGCCTTAGAATGCTAGATAGTCAAGGTAAAGATATTCTACATTTGGAATATCTGCTTAGTTATATCATTCATGTGAAAGTTGCAAATATATGCAAAAATGACTTGTGGAAAGATGTCTCCATAACTCCAAAGAACCATGCTCACAGACTGCCTTAAATGGACCATAGATGGAGGTCGCCATCTGGATAAACTGATCAAAGTCAGTGTTGCTAATGAGAGAACATGTGTCTCTTGCTACCAAGATGCAGAAAAAAAGTACAGAATGGAACACTTTTGCTAAGTAATATCTAACCTCATTCTACCTGAGCATTAGAGTCAACTTTCAGTTTGAAGGAAAGGGAAACCTCAAAGTTACAACCCAGAAATGCAAGAAGGCAGGACAGCTGATCATTGAACAAACAAAGAAAAGAAACCACAAAACAAAAAAAGTAGGGAACAAATCCTGGATGACATAGAATAAAGACACACCAATAAAACTAAATCAAACAAACATTAAATTCAATTTTGATCTGAAAGCTCTGTAAATGTCCCCAGGTAAAAGGGCTTGGAGCACAGATAATTATCAGCCTTTTTGGTGGTTTGAATGAGGGGCATTCATCCTCCACAGGCTCATATATTTGAAAACTTAAGTCCCTGTAGTTGGCGCTATGTGGTGTATATGGAACCCTAGGTGTGAAGCCTAACTGCAGGAGAGACAACACTGGGGTTTTCAGCCTCACTTTGCTTTCGGGTCTGACTCTCTGTCCTTCCCATGTGTGGTTGAGATGTGATCTTTCTACTTCTGTTTCTGATGCTATGCCTTCCTGATGTTCTGGACATTTAGTTATCTGAACCATAAGCCAAAATAAACTCCTCCTTCAATTGCTTTTGGCCATGGTGTTTTATAACAATAGAAATATAACTAATACAACCTTCCTCTAGCCTTTGCTTCGGAGGCTTTTCAAAATCAATCTGACAACCCCCAACATCTACATTTCTTTTTTTTTCTGTATTTTTGTTGTTGTTGTTTTTATTGAGCTTTATATTTTTCTCTGCTCCCAGGCCTTCCTCCCCCTTACCTTCTACCCTCTCCCATGATCCCCATGCTCCCAATTTACTCAGAAGACCTGGTCTTTTTCTACTTCCCATGTAGATTAGATCCATGTATGTCTCTCTTAGGGTCCTCTTTGCTGTTTTGGTTCTCTGGAATAATAAATTGTAGGCTGCTTTTTTTTTTGCTTTATGTCTAAAAGCCACTTATGAGTGAGTGCATACAATACTTGTCTTTCAGGGTCTGGGTTACCTCACTCAGTATGATGTTTTCTAGATCCATCCATTTGCCGGCAAATTTCAAGATGTCATTATTTTTATTCTGCTGTGTAGTACTCTAATGTGTAAATACACAACATTTTCCTTATCTGTTCTTTAGTCGAGGTGCATTTAGGTTGTTTTCAGGTTCTGGCTATGACAAATAATGCTGCTATAAATATAGTTGAGCACTATCCTTGTGGTATGATTGGGTATATTCCCAAGAGTGATATTTTTGAGCCTTGTGGTAGATTGATTCTTAATTTTTTGAGAAATCACCATACTGATTTCCAAAGCAGCTGTATAACTTTGCACTCCCACCAGCAATGGGAAAGTGTTCCCCTTTCTGCATATCCTCTCTAGCATAAGTTGTCATCAGTGTTTCTGATCTTGGCCATTCTCACAGCTGTAAAATGGTATCAGTGTTGTTTTGATTTGCATTTCTCTGATGCCTAAGGATGTTGAGCATTTCTATAAGCGTCTTCAGGCCATTTGAGATCCCTCTGTTTATGTCTGTACCCATTTTTATTGGATTATTTGTTCTTTTGATGTCTAGAACTTCTTGAGTTCTTACTATATTTTGTAGATTAACCATCTCTCAGATGTGGCTGTCGTGAAGATCTTTCCCCATTCTATGGGCTGCTGTTTTGTCTTGTTGACCATGTCTTTCACTTTACAGAGGCTTCTCAGTTTCAGTAGGTTCCATTTATTAATTGTTTCTCTCAGTGTCTGTGCTACTGGTGTTATATTTATGACATGACCTTCTGTGCCAATGAATTCAAGGTTACTTCCCACACTCTCTTCTATGAGACTCAGTGTGGTTGGCTTTATGTTGAGGTCTTAGATCCATTTGGACTTGAGTTTTGTGCATGGGGATAGATAGGGATCTATTTGCATTCTTCTATATGTGTATATACAGTTATGCCAGTACCAGTTGTTGAAGTTGCTTTCTTTTCTCCATGTTACAATTTTAGCTTCTTTGTCAAAAATCAGGTGTTTATAGGCATATGGGTTGATATCAATTCCATAGGTCATCCTGGATGTTTTTATGACAATGCCAAGCTATTTTTATTACTGTGGCTCTCTAGCGGAATTTGAAGTCAAGGGTGGTATTGCCTTCAGATGTTCCTTTATTGTACAGGATTGTTTGGCTATCCTGGGTTTTTTTGTTTTTCCATATGAAGGTGAGTATTGTTCTTTCTAGGTATGTGAAGAAATTTATTGGGTATTACATTGAATCTGTAGATTGCTTTGCTAAGATTGCCATTTTTACTATGTTGATCCTACCATTCAAAGAACATGGAGATCTTTCCATTTTCTGGTCTCTTCTTCAATTCCTTTCTTTTTTTTTTGCTTTTTTCGAGACAGGGTTTTTCTGTGGCTTTGGAGCCTGTCCTGGAACTAGCTCTGTAGACCAGGCTGGTCTTGAACTCACAGAGATCCACCTGCCTCTGCCTCCCGAGTGCTGGGATTAAAGGCATGCGCCACCATCACCCGGCTTTCAATTCCTTTCTTAAAAGATTTAAAGCTCTTGTTATACATGTCTTTTACTTGTTTGGTTAGAGTTATGCCAAGATAGTTTATCTTGTTTGTGCCTATTGTAAAGGGTGATGCTTCTCTGATTTATTTTTCAGTCCGTTTACTATCTATGTAAAAGGAGGGCTACTAATTTTTTTAGTTAATCTTGTATCCTACTACATTACTGAAGGTGTTTATCAGTTGTTGGAGTTCCTTGGTGGAATTTTTCAGAGTTCATATTAAATGTCTTTTTGCATCTAATAGTTGAAGAACTTGGATGTGTTAACCATCTCCATTAAATCTTCCTATACTATAAATATTCATCAAATAATCACAGCACACTACACAGATACTCATAGCTAATTCTCATTTAAAAATAGAAGAAAACTGAAAGCAAGCACAGTGCTTGTGAGAAATTGATTGACAGAATCAAGAATCTCCTAAAAGACAAACTTCTAAGCATGCCTGTGAGGGAGTAGCTAGAACAGTGGTTTTCAACCTGTGGGTCATAACCCCTCTAGAGGTCAAACAACCTTTTCTCAGGAGGGGCAATCAGACATCCTGCATATCAGGTATTTATGTCACAATTTGTAACAGTAGCACTATTACAGATATGAAGTGGCAATGAAATAATTTTATGGTGGGTGGTCACAACATGAGGAACTATAAGAAAGCACTATAGCATTAGGAAGGTTGGAAATGACTGGACTAGAATAAGTTAAATTAAAGTTAATTGAGACTCACCCCATATGAATAGCACCAGCCCATGGATTAAGGTCCCAAACTGAATTTATCAAGGCTGGTAAGCTAATTATTAGCATTCATCTCTCTGCTTCACATGTTGGCTGTCATGTATCCTCACACTGCAAGCCCAATAAACCTGCTGTTTTTGTTGGATGTTTGTCAGAGCAAGAAGAAAGGTAAATGGTGGAGAAAACCAGTAATGGAGAGGGTATTGCTATGATAAGCCCAAAATTGTGATTCTTAAGACTTAGGGATTTGTCTGGGGGAGGATTGTGAAACTGTTAGGAATTTTGGGGCAAAAAAGACATTGAATGTTGTAAAGAAAGCTTAACTAGCAATCCTGTTAAGAGCTCCAAATACTGGAAACCAAGAGAAACATGGACAGTGGAGGCCAATGCCTGAGATATCAGAGAGCAACAGAGATTGTTAGGAACTGGTCTAGGAGTCATTCACATTATGTTCTGGAAAGAATTTTTGGCAACATTCTCCCCACTTTCTGAGAATTTGAATAAATCTGAATTGAAAAATAAAGGGCTAATATATTTGGTGGAACAAGGCTCAAGATGGGATACCATTCCAGGGGTTCTACAGATAAAACATTAATAGGAGCAGGAAAAAAAAAACATGGGAGAAGAAGAGCAAAAAAGAGGTATCTGTGCGAGTCATTATGGACTAACAAGAAACCTGTCACTAGGAAAATTCTTGGGAATCCACAAGGATGACCCCAGCCAAGACCTTAAGCAATAGAGAAGAGAGTGCCTGAACTGGCCTTGCCCTGCAGTCAGATTGATGCCCATCTTAAATGTAACCATAGAAACTTCATCCAGTAACTGATGGAAACAGAGGCAGAGACCCACAGCAGAGTACTGGACTGAGCTCCCAAAGTCCAGTTGAAGAGTGGGATGAGTGAGAATATGAGAAAAAGTGTCAAGATTATGATGGGGGTACTCACTGAAACAGGTTACTGAACTAATGGCAGCTCAATGACTCTAGTCTGACAGTAGGGGAACAGCATCTGACCAGACTGGGCCCTCTGAATGCAGGTGACAGTTGTATAGCTGGGGCAGACTGAACCCACTGGCAATGATACCAGGATTTATCCCTGCTGCTTGTACTGACATTTTGGAACCTATTCTTTTTGGTGGATTACCTTGCTCAGCCCAGATATAGTGTGAAGGGCTTGGTCTGGTCTCAAAGCAATGTGTTAGACTTTGTTGGCTCCCTTTGGAAAGCCTTACCCACTCTGAGGAGTGTAGTAATATGGAGCGGTGGGGCTGAGTCCCCAGCACCCCGGCCGCCTGACTCCCACCACCGGCTAGCTTATGCTCCAAAGTAATTACACAGACACTGTATTTTTTTTAAATACTGCTTGGCCCATTTCTATCTAGCCTCTTCTAGGCTAATTCTCACATATTTCTTTAGCCCATTTCTAGTCATCTGTGTTGCACCCCAAGTTGCGCTTACCGGGAAGATTCTAGTCTGTGTCCTTCTACCCAGGAGCTGGGAGCATGGTGTCTCTGCTCCAGAGCAGAGCTGTTGAGTCTGTGCTCAATTCCTCTTCCTCCCAGCATTCTGTTCTGTTTACTCCTCCCACCTATGTTCTAAGCTACGAGGGCCAAGCAGTTTGTTTATTGTTTAACCAATGAAATCAACAGATTGATATATAACACTCCCACATCAGAGGAGTGGATGAAAATGGCATGGAAGGAAAGGACCAGGACGAGGGTAGGGAGTAGGAACAGGGATTGGTATGTAAAATGAGAAAAGGTTTTTAAAATTAGAACAGTTAAAGTTGCAGACAAGGCAGATGCTGAGACAGTAGCTGTAATTGTTAAGGGGATGAACACCACTCAAGAGAAACCTTCTTACTGGGTGTGCCTGGTGTAGTAGAAAAGGTGCCCTCAGGGCAAGACCTAAACCAAGTGAAAGCTCCAATGATGCAAATAGAAATTAATGTATTTTCTCAAGGAGGAGAAAGCCTTGGATCCCTGGGGTCGTCTAGGGAAGTACCTTCTCTTCTGGAGAAGATTTACAATTTAGTGGATGACCTTGCAGCAGAGGCTTATCTTGCAAAAGAGGACTGAAGCTGAGATTGCCCTGGACAATGGACCAAATGCGACCAGGTATAGTGTATATGTACATCTGGCTTTCCATTTAAACCCAACCCTCACAACAGGACTCAAGGAGGCAAACTTGTGGGGTACAAAGTGTCTTTATCTTTCTTCCCAATGTGGCAACATTGAATATGTCTTTTTTCTACTTTTCATATTAAAAATCCAGCAAACAAACAAGACAGGGGAAAGATTAAGTTGAAAATGCTGAGAAGATTCCTTGCTGCCTAGTAGTCACCTAAGGGACTATTTCCCAACACTGAAGGTATACAGAGGCAGCTGCCACTCCAAAGGGGTCAGTCTACATCAGAGGCTGCCATCTGAGCTTGACACCATCTCATCCAAGTAGAACTTGATTTTCGGGCCTTACAGAAATAATACTGAGGGAATCATGCAGGTTCATGACAAGGTTCCGGAAGAGCTCTGAGCCTAGAAAATGGATGAAGGAATTAGATTCACTTCAAGGAAGCCCTGAGAGGATAATTAATGTGGTTAGGAAAGTGAAGCCTAAATTTCACTGGAGACTGCAATTTATTAGGAATGCCAGGACTATGCAGTGTTCATCAAAGGAAGTTGTGTGCATGGAGGGGAATCAGCCTACTAGAGGCTATATGTGCTCAGTAGCAGAGCTAAAGGGGCAAGGCTACCTCAGATCTTTTTTTTTGATATTTATTTATTTATTAAAGATTTCTGCCTTCTCCCTGCTACCGCCTCCCATTTCCCTCCCCATCCTCCAATCAATTGCCCCTCCCTCATCAGCCTGAAGAGCAGTCAGGATTTCCTGCCCTGTGGGAAATCCAAGGACCTCCCACCTCCTTCCAGGTCTAGTAAGGTGAGCATCCAAACAGCCTAGGCTCCCACAAAGCCAGTACGTGCAGTAGGATCAAAACCCAGTGCCATTGTTCTTGACTTCTCAGCAGTCCTCATTGTCTGCTATGTGCAGCAAATCCGGTTTTATCCCATGCTTTTTCAGACACAGGCCAGCTGTCCTTGGTGAGTTCCCGATAGAACATCCCATTGTCTCAGTGTGTGGGTGCACCCCTCCCCTCGCGGTCCTGAGTTCCTTGCTCATGCTCTCTCTCCTGAGTGAGGTATACCTCAGATCTTTGAAGCCCAGATAATTCTTTCAGTAGCTCAAGATGCCAAGCAGGCTATTTCAAACCTTGATGTTTATCCTTCTTTGTTTTGGCCTTCCTTTGATCAGATAAATCATCTCTATTTGAACAAGAGTGCTTATTCTGTGCCATTGTACACTTAACAGAGACTTAGGACTTTTGGTTTTTGATGGTGTTGTGACTGTTAAAGATTAAGAGAACTTTTGAAGCTAGACCAAGTGTACTTTCTATTATGAGATGGCTTTGAATATATGGAACAAGAAGTGGAAATGATACTTTAAAAAATTACCTGTTTGAGTGTCAAACTGACAAAGGATGGACTTGAGATGGTAATATTTTCAACCTGACAGGATCTAAGATCATGTCAGTTGGGAGTCAGTTCTCTGAACATGACTGGGAGAAATATTATAGATTAACTTAAATAAGGTGTAAACATCAAGTATAAATGTGACTACACCATGCCATGATTTGGGGTCCCAGGCTGAGTAGAAAGAAGGCAAGCAGAGCACCACCATTTGTCCCGTGTGTAGATGCGAAACATCCATCTGCCTACACTTCTACTGCCAACCCTTCTCTGCTGTGAAACACTATGCCTTCAAAGTGTGAACCAAAACAAACCCTTCCTTCCTTAGTTTCCTTTCACTAGGAATATTTGTCACAGCCATGAGAAGAGCACCTAGCACCATGACGTACCTGTGATCCCAGTATTTGGGAGGAAGAGAAAGGAAAAATCACAACTTCAATACCAGTCTGAGGTATACAGAAAGAATCTGTCTCCAAAACAAGAAAAATGTATAGATAAAAAGAGTAAAATATGAACTAGAAATGTAGCTCAGTTGGTGTAGCACTTGCCTAGCATGCACAGAACCCTGGGTTTAAGTCACTACTATAGTTTCTACTGTGGCTGAAACATATGATCACAAATGCAGATGTGTAATGGCTTACAGCACAAATATGTTATTTCACCATCTGGCCTAAGTTCAACACGGGACTCTTTTCTTGTTCCTTGGATAGGCCACAGGAGGGAGAAAACTGCCCCTTGATTTTCTATCTCCTCAAATGTCCCGTGTCACATGCTTCACTTGCTCTACTTTTCGCATCTTCAAAGCAGCCTCCCTGCCTTTGTGTGGGCTGTATCTGAAACCATGTTCTTCTACTCTGCCTTATTCTCCCATTTTTAAATACACTGTGATTATACTGAGCCCCCATCTCTAGATCTTGTCACCTTGCCATATCCTTTGTCATATAACCTAACGTATTCATGGTCTTACATTTGGCCAGCCATATTTGAAAGGACCACCTAACTGTACTCACTATGGTAAGAGTTTCATGAGTCTGCATCTCAAACACAATAGGAGCTTTTGCCTGAGTCCCCTAAAACCTGTCTTTTCAAGTTAGTACTTCACCCAAGGAGACTCTAGTGCTTGAAAAGGATGAGGAAGTAGTATTCCAAATACCATCTGAATGAGAAGAAACCCCAGAATCTCAGGAAATAGGGAGATTCTGAAGATTCTGCATGTGGGTGAGGAGATTTAACTTCCCTACAGTCT
This sequence comes from Microtus californicus, assembly GCA_028537955.1. Classification (NCBI taxonomy): domain Eukaryota; kingdom Metazoa; phylum Chordata; class Mammalia; order Rodentia; family Cricetidae; genus Microtus; species Microtus californicus. The sequence continues at coordinate 91,610,194 of JAQJZF010000005.1, forward strand.
TGCTCCAAGAACAAATCCATTTCTACTTGTGTTTTCTCCTTTCTGCTCTCTTGTCTGAGTTACTTACAAACTTCCTTCTTTTCTCTCCTAGCTCATCTCATCTAAGTTCTCTTCATTTTTTACTCCTCATCTCCCTCTCTTAGCCTTGCCTTATTCTTGGTTCCTATAATTCCAACTCCCAAAATTACCCAGAAGCTTAGGAGGCCACCATGGGCCCTCAACTTTCCTTGGTTGACTGACCTACTGCAGAGAGTGAGGTGTTTGTCATGGACTCTGCAGTCTCCTTCCCGTGGAACCAGAGCTGCTGCAGCAGGTGGGAGAGAAAAGCACAAGCTGGACTTTGATGCAGGAGACTGAAGTATTCCTGGAAGGAAGGCACCATGGTCACAAAACCATTGTATCACTTTTGTTGCTCAATGAGGTTGGCCAGGTTGAGGATGCTGATCTGAGAGCCTTAGCACAGTTCTACGAGCAGAGCAGATAGTGGTTTCCCACAGTCAGTGAGAATTTCTGGAAAGAAGCTGTGTCAGTGGAGACTGACAGCGATGTGGAAAGACTGGGAATGCTGCAGGTCCAGAAACTAATCACCTCATCTCAGAATTGCTTTAAGCTACTAAATAGACATTTTCTGACCACCCTGTGTAAGAACTAACATCCTATGATGAAGAGACAGAACCTTTGGGACTCTACTAACTTTGTAGACTACTGGCTTCCAACCAACCAAAGGCTAGTCATATCAGATAGCTTCTGAGGATTATCAAAGAACATCCCTCATCTTGTACCCACCAATTCACCAATGCATTTTAAACTTGCCTTGATGGACTTTCTTTGTTCTGTAAACCTATAAAAAAATCATGAAACTGCTCTCACATTTGAACAAAGAATTTGAGATAATCTATCTAAATCTGAGTTCCTGAGCCATGGTCACTTGGAATGACTCCAGAATAAAAATAAACTCTCTCTTATTCTCTTAAGGTGAAAGCCATGCAGTTTATGTGTGTGTGTGCGTGCATGTGTGTGTGTATATATATGTACATGTGTGCAAATGTGAATATGAGTCAACTTTGCTTAACTTCATGTAGCCATTACTCACTTCGTAACATAAAATCTATGAGTTAGCAGCAGCTAATCACTTTCGGTAAAGCAGAGACAAACTAACCACGAAGCTTATGTTTCTGTTTCTTTTCTTTCAAAACCCTCAGCACTAAATTATACACATTATGCATTTAATTGCATTAACTCTCAGAATTAGTTAATGTTTGTGAATGTAATTAACTCAGAAAGATAAAAAACTTTGGAAACCCTTAATACAAGCATCTGGGAGGAGCTTTGATTTAGCACAGGTCAGACATGAATGAACTGAGACACTGACTTCCGGGGCTTCATCCTGGAGGTTCATAAGAGGAATGATTACTGTTCAGATGAAAGGTCAGGATTTCAAAGAAAACACTCCAATTTTAGAATGATCCCCCGTAAAGTGAGCAAATGTTCATCATGAGAGATGGTGGGTGAAGAAACTCCCTCTTGGTATAACTATAGCTGAAGAAATTTAGAGAATTCAGGGAGAATCCACCCAGTCTAGAGAGCAGGACCCCCATGTTCAAGACAGACACCTCTGTTCTTTCACTGAAGTAAATATGAGTATCAGAATATGTCAAGATGGCTAAGGTTGGGACAAAAAAAGGATTAATTTGATGTTATGGAGTAGAGGGTTTGATCAGGTTTCTCATAATCTTTTTATTAATTCCTCAAGAATTTTATATAGTTTTAAGCTCCTGCACTAAGGTTACCCACCCAGAGCGGTGAGTGCCTGCCTAACGGGCAGGCCTCAGGGTCCCCAGTAAGGGAGCCCAGCACCTTCAGCCTGTGCACCAGCCGCTCCTCTGGTCCTCTGGATACCACCCATCCCTGCGCCCTTCACCCTTTCGTCCCCAGATCATTGGGCTACCAGGCGGCCCTGTTTAGTTGCTGGGGAATCCCATCTGGATGGGTGAGTGTGTGCTATCCAAAGGTGGACTGTCCCAGAAGAGAGCACAAACCTCCCTCCCCCAGCTCCTTCTGCAGGGCTGTCTTTCTTACACACGACACCGCCCGCCCAGCCTGTGTTTTCTACAAGGTCCTTTGCTCAGGAACAGTTCTCTGCTCCTACACTAAGGCTACCCACTCAGAGCGGTGAAAGCCTACCTACGGGGCAGCCCTCAAGGACCCCCGGAAAGAGTGCACTTGCACCTTCAGCTTTTGCGGCAGGGTGTCCTGTGTTCTACTCGTCCCCACCCTGCCCCCCAAGTTCCCCCCTGTCTCCTCGGGTCATTGGACTACCAGGCGTCCATGCTTTGGTGCTGAGGAGTTCCATCTGGACGGGAACAGTTCCTCCTTCTACACTGAAAAGATACACCCAGAAAGTCAATCACAGCAAAGACTGGACCAAGACACCAGGCCTCTCCGGGCTCCATTGGAAGGAAGAGATGGGAAGGCACCAATGCAAGAATTCCCCCAACAACCTGAAAGGCAACATGACATCACCAGATTCCAGGGATCCAGAAATAAGAAGAATTGTACACCCTACTCCAGAAGAATTAGAAGAAATCGACTCAAAAGTGAACTATATGAAATTAATAGAAGACCTTAAACAGGAGGTGAAAAACTGCCATAAACAATTAGAGATTACAAACAAAAAGGTAGAGGAAATGAATAAATCGCTCAAAGACACCCAAGAAAACCAAGAGAAACAAGAAAAAGCAATCACACAGGTAAGGGAAGCAGTTCAAGACTTGAAGAATGAAATGGAAGCAATGAAGAAAACACAAACCGAGGGAAGGATGGAGATGGAAAATCTGGGTAAAAGAACAGGAACTACAGAGACAAGTACTAACAACAGATTACAAGAGATGGAAGAAAGAATGTCAGACACTGAAGATACCATAGAGAAAAAAAAAACACACTGATCAAAGAAAATAGCAAAACCAACAAATTTTCATCACAAAACATTCAAGAAATCTGGGACACAATAAAAAGACCAAACCTAAGAATAATTGGGATAGAAGAAGGAGAAGAAGTACAGCTCAATGGTCCAGAAAATATATTTAATAAAATTATAGAAGAAAACTTTCCCAACCTAAAGAAAGATATTCCTTTGAAGGTTCAAGAAGCATAAAGAACACCGAATAGACTGGACCAAAAAAAAAAAAAAAACCTCTCCTCGCCATATAATAATCAAAACACAAAACATACAGAATAAAGAAAGAATATTAAGAGCTGCAAAGGAAAAGGGACAAGTTACTTATAAAGGTAAACCTATCAGACTTACACCTGACTTCTCTATGGAAACCATGAAAGCCAGAAGGTCCTGGATAGATGTACTTCAGAAACTAAGAGACCATGGATGCAAGCCCAGACTGCTATACCCAGCCAAGCTTTCATTCACTATAAATGGAGAAAGGAAAATTTTCCAGGATAAAAACAAATTTAAACAATACGTAGCAACAAATCCAGCCTTACAGAAAATAATAGAAGGAAAATCACAAACCAAGGAGTCCAACAATGACCACAATAACTTAAACATCTAGAGACCCTTCACCAGCACAACTCAAAGAAGGGAAACACACAAACTCTATGTCTAAAAAAGTGACCGGAGTTAACAACCACTGGTCATTAATTTCACTTAATGTCAATGGACTCAACTCACCTATAAAAAGGCACAGGCTAAAAGATTGGATACGAAAACAGGATCCAACATTCTGCTGTTTACAAGAAACACACCTCAACCACAAAGACAGGCATCTACTCAGAGTAAAGGGCTGGGAAAAGGCTTATCAAGCAAATGGACCTAAGAAACAAGCAGGTGTGGCCGTACTAATTTCTAACAAAGTAGACTTCAAACTTAAATCAATCAGAAAAGATAGAGAGGGACATTTTATACTCATAAGGGGAACAATTCATCAGGATGAAGTCTCAATCCTGAATATCTATGCCCCTAATATTAAAGCACCCACGTACGTAAAAGAAACATTACTAAAACTCAAGGCTGCCATCAAACGGCACACACTAATAGTAGGAGACCTCAACACTCCTCTCTCACCAATGGACAGGTCAATCAGACAGAAACCGAACAGAGAAATTAGAGAATTACTAGAGGTAATGAATCAAATGGACTTAACAGACATCTATAGAACATTCCACCCAAATAGGAAAGAATATACCTTCTTCTCTGCAGCTCATGGAACCTTCTCGAAAATTGACCACATACTCGGTAACAAAGCTAACTTGCACAGTTACAAAAAAATATTCGTAACCTCCTGCATCTTATCAGATCACCATGGATTGAAGTTAGAATTCAACAACAATGCTACCCACAGAAAGCCTACAAACTCATGGAAATTGAACAGTCAACTACTGAACCACACCTGGATCAAGGAAGAAATAAAGAAAGAAATCAAAGACTTCCTTGAATTCAATGAAAATAAAGAAACAAGCTACTCATACTTATAAAACACTATGAAAGCAGTCCTGAGAGGAAAGTTCATAGCACTAAGTGCCCACTTAAAGAAAACAGAGAAAGCACACATTGGAGACTTAACAGCACACCTGAAAGCTCTAGAACAAAAAGAAGCAGACTCACATAGGAGGAGTAGAAGACTGGAAATAATCAAACTGAGGGCTGAAATCAACAAAACAGAAACACAGAAAACAATCCAAAGAATCAATGAAACAAGAAGCTGGTTCCTGGAGAAAATCAACAAGATTGATAAACCCCTATCCAAACTAATCAAATGGCAGAGAGATAATATGCAAATTAATAAGATCAGAAATGAAAAGGGGGACATAACCACAGACACAGAGGAAATTCAAAGAATCATTAGATCTTACTACAAAAGCCTGTATGCCATGAAACTCGAAAATGTAATAGAAATGGACACATTTTTAGATAAATACCATTTACCAAAATTAAACCAGGACCAGTTGAACCATCTAAATAGACCTTTTAGTCGCAAAGAAATAGAAGCTGTTATCAAAAACCTCCCTACCAAAAAAAGCCCAGGACCAGATGGTTTCAATGCGGAATTCTACCAGAACTTCCAAGAAGACCTAATACCTATACTCCTTAATGTATTTCACAATATAGAAACAGAAGAGTCATTGCCAAATTCCTTTTATGAAGCTACAGTCACTCTGATACCAAAACCACACAAAGACTCAACCAAGAAAGAGAATTACAGGCCAATCTCACTCATGAACATTGACGCAAAAATCCTCAACAAAATACTGGCAAACCGTATCCAAGAACACATTAGAAAAATTATCCATTATGATCAAGTAGGCTTCATCCCAGAGATGCAGGGCTGGTTCAACATACGAAAATCTATCAATGTAATCCACCATATAAATAAACTGAAAGAAAAAAACCATATGATCATTTCATTAGATGCTGAAAAAGCTTTTGACAAAATTCAACATCCCTTCATGATAAAAGTCTTGGAGAGATTAGGGATACAAGGGACATACCTAAATATAATAAAAGCTATTTACAGCAAACCGACAGCTAACATCAAACTAAATGGAGAGAAACTCAAAGCCATCCCACTAAAATCAGGAACACGGCAAGGCTGTCCACTCTCTGCATACCTCTTCAATATAGTGCTTGAAGTTTTAGCAATAGCAATAAGAAAACATAAGGGGATCAAGGGGATTCGAATTGGGAAGGAAGAGGTTAAACTTTCATTATTTGCAGATGGTATGATAGTGTACATAAGTGACCCCAAAAACTCCACCAAAGAACTCCTAAAGCTGATAAAGACTTTTAGTAATGTAGCAGGATACAAGATCAACTCCAAAAAATCAGTCGCCTTTCTATACACAAAGGATATGGAAGCAGAGAGGGAAATCAGAGAATCGTCACCTTTCACAATAGCCACAAATAGCATAAAATATTTTGGGGTAACTCTAACCAAGGAAGTGAAAGATCTATTTGACAAGAACTTTACGGCATTGAAGAAAGAAATTGAAGAGGATACCAGAAAGTGGAAGGATCTCCCTTGCTCTGGGATTGGGAGGATCAACATAGTAAAAATGGCAATTCTACCAAAGGCAATTTATAGATTCAGTGCAATCCCCATCAAAATTCTTCACAGATCTGGAGAGGACAATAATCAACTTTATATGGAAAAACAAAAAACCCAGGATAGCCAAAACAGTCTTATATAATAAAGGAACTTCTGGAGGCATCACCATCCCTGATTTAAAACTCTATTACAGAGGCACAGTAATGAAAACAGTGTGGTATTGATATAAAAACAGAGAAGTCGACCAATGGAATCGCATTGAAGACCCAGATTTTAACCCACAAACCTATGAACACCTCATTTTCGATAAAGGAGCTAAAAGTATACATTGGAAGAAAGAAAGCATCTTCAACAAATGGTGCTGGCACAACTGGATGTCAACCTGTAGAAGAATGAAAAGTGACCCATATCTATCACCATGCACAAAACTCAAGTCCAAATGGATCAAAGACCTCAATATCAATCCGAACACACTCAACCTGATAGAAGAGAAATTGGGAAGTACCCTACAACAGATGGGCACAGGCGATTGCTTCCTAGGTATAACCCCAGCAGCACAGACATTAAGGGCAACATTGAATAAATGGGACCTACTGAAACTGAGAAGCTTCTGTAAAGCAAAGGACACGGTCACTAAGACACAAAGGCAGCCCACTGACTGGGAAAAGATCTTCACCAACCCCACAACAGACAAAGGTCTGATCTCCAAAATATATAAAGACCTCAAGAAACTAGACCGTAAAAGGCTAATTAACCCAATTAAAAAATGGGGCACTGATCTGAACAGAGAATTCACAAAAGAAGAAGTTCAAATGGCCAAAAGACACTTAAGGTCATGCTCAACCTCCTTAGCGATCAGGGAAATGCAAATCAAAACAACTTTGAGATATCATCTTACACCTGTCAGATTGGCTAAAATCAAAAACACCAATGATAGCCTCTGCTGGAGAGGTTGTGGAGGAAGGGGTACCCTCATCCATTGCTGGTGGGAATGCAAACTTGTGCAACCACTTTGGAAAGCAGTGTTTCGGTTTCTCTGGAAATTCGGGATAAACTTACCCCCAGACCCAGCAATGCCACTCTTGGGAATATACCCAAGAGATACCCGATCATATGACAGGGGCATTTGTTCAACTATGTTCATAGCAGCATTGTTTGTAATAGCCAGAACCTGGAAACAACCTAGATGTCCGTCAATGGAAGAATGGTTGAAGAAAGTGTGGAATATATACACATTAGAGTACTACTCAGCAGTAAAAAACAATGACTTCTCAAATTTTGCATGCAAATGGATGGAAATAGAAAATACTATCCTGAGTGAGGTAACCCATACCCAAAAATATGAACAAGGTATGTACTCACTCATGATTGGGTTCTAGCCATAAATAAAGGTCAGTGAGTCTATCATTTGTTATCCTAAAGCAGCTAGATAAGAAGGTGAACCCAAAGAAAAACATATAGCTATCCTCCTGGATATGGGAGTAGACAAGATTGCCAGGCAAAAAATCGGGATCTTGGGGGTGGGGTGGGAGGGGGTAAGGGGAGATGGGGAGAGAAAAGTAAGAAGGGTATGATGGGGAGAACTTGGGGAAATAGGACGATTGGGATAAAGGAAGTTTGGATAGGGGAGCAGGGAAGCACATATCTTAATTAAGGGAGCAATCTTAGGGTTGGCAAGAGACTTGGACCTAGAGGTGCTTCCAGATGTCCAAGGTGAGGTCCCCAGTTAGTTCCTGGGGCAGTTGAGGATAGGGAACCTGAAATAACTCTATCCTATAGCCATACTGATGAATATCTTGCATATCACCATAGAACCCTCATCTGGCGATGGGTGGAGATGGAGACGGAGACCCACACTGGAGCACTGGACTGAACTCCCAAATTCCCAATGAGGAACAGAAGGAGGGTGAACATGAGCAAAGAAGTCAGGTCCACAAGGGTTGCACCCACCCACAGAGACAGTGGGGCTGATCTATTGCGAGCTCACCAAGGCCAGCTGGACTGTGACTGAAAAAGCAGGGGATAAAACTCGACTCTCTGAATATAGCGGACAATGATGGCTGCTGAGAAGCCAAGGACAATGGCACTGGGTTTTGGTCCTGCATCATGTTCTGGCTTTGAGGGTGCCTAGCCAGTTTGGATGTTCACCTTCCTAGACCAGGATGGAGGGGCAAGGACTTTGGACTTTCCACAGGGCAGGGAACCCTGGCTGCTCTTCAGACTGCAGAGGGAGGGGGAGAAAATTGGGGGAAGGGGGAGAGAATCGGCGGGAGGGGGAGAAAAGTGGGGGGAGGCGGAGAGAAGTAGGGGAGGGGGAGAGGAGTGGGGGGAGGAGGGAGGAGTGGGAGGAAGGGATGAGGCAGAAATTTTTTTCCTCAATAAAAAAAAAAGAATTTTATATAATTTCTTTTGATGATATTCACTCGAACCCTCCAAGGTCTACCCCCACGTCCCTACCACTGTGCATTATGCCTCTCATTTAATAACACATTTAGTCCAGTTTGTGCTGCCTATATACTCCTGGGCATGGGGCCATCACATGCGAATGTGACCTACAAGTCACCACACCCTTAAAGGAAGCTGAGTCTCCCTCCCCCAGAGCCATCAATATTTAATAACTGCTCAGGGGTGAAGACTCATAAATGCCTTTCCAGTCCATGCTGGAATTTTGACTGGGTTGACCTTGTACAGGTCTTCTGCAGCCAACGACAGCTGCTGTAATTTCATGAGTGAGGAGCTCCTCTTCTGTCCAGAAGACACTTACACCCTGCTCCTCCTGACTCCTAGCTCTTACAGACTTTCCACATCTTCTCCTGCACTGCTTCCTGAGCCTTGGGGAGAGGGACTGATACAAATGACCCATTTGTGGCTTAGCCTCTGAAGTTTGACCAGTTGTGATTTCTGCATTAACTACTGTCCACTGCACAAAGAAATTTTTCAGGTGATGTCTTAATGGGGAACTAAAAAGTATGACAAATTTAGATGACAGTTTGACACTATGTCCATTTAGTAGGGAGAATGATAGTAGGTTCACTCCTGGGAGCTGGGACCTCCAGAACAATGAGTTTTGGTCCAGATTTTCAGTACTAGGCATATATTTCCTCCTGTGAATGAGGCCAAAATCTAATCAGAAAGCTGCTGTTACACCCATAGCATTTTCCACCAATATAACTCTCTTACCACATTGGGAATTATTGCAGGTCACAGGGGTCACATCTTGGTGAGACTATTGATGACTTTCCCCTCTCGCAACTAGAATAGCACCGCACACTATGCTGGCCCACAAGAAAAGGCTTTCTTGTCAGTACAAAGTTGATTTATTTATATCCTGTGATTACTAAGTGCTCTGTCTTAAGGAATAAGGTCTTACTATCAAGTTCTGGTCATTGTCCAGTTCGTGTTCCTCTATGAACTTGGGGTTCAATAACCTGGAACAAATGAAGTAGTCAGGGAAATTAGTGGGAAGTGCAGCTTTGCAATCTAGTAGTCACCTCCAAAAAGAAGCCTTGATCTCAACAAAAGGCATAGCCTTGCTCAGAATGGTACCACACAGACATACATATCAGGGCCTGCAGGCTTCTCCTAACACCTAGCTCTCTTCATGGACTCCTTCCACATCTATCCATGCTCTTGACTATCATAAAAATTATTTTTAGTTATGCTAATAATGACCAAAGAGTACAATGAAATAAAGATTTTTTTAAAGTTACATTAGGTTCAAAACCCCAAATGTCAAAATCCCATTTACAATGTCATTAATTTAAAACTAAGCTCTCCATGGTCAACAAGACAAAACGGCAGTCTACAGAATGGGAAAAGATCTTCCCCAGACCCACATCAAACAGAGGGCTGATCTTCAAAATATACAAAGAATTCAAGAAGTTCTAGACATCAAAAGAACAAATAATCCAATAAAAAATGGGGTACAGACCTAAACAGAGAACTCTCAATAGGCAAATCTAAAATGACTGAAAGACACTTAAGGAAATGATCAACATCCTTAGCCATCAGAGAAATGAAAAGCAAAACAGCTCTGAGATTCCATCTTACACCTGTAAGAATGGCTAAGAACAAAACCACATAATGACAGCTTGTGCTGCGGAGGCTGTAGAGTAAAGGGAACACTCCTGAATTGCTGGTGGAAATGCAAATTGTTATAGTTGCTTTGGATATCAGTATGGTGATTTCTCAGAAAATTAGGAAACAACCTTCCTCAAGACCCAGCAATACCACTTTTGGGTATATACCCAGGATGTTCAACCAAATCACAAGGGCATATGTTCAACTATGTTTATAACAGCATTATTTGTAATAGCCACAACCTGGAAACAGCCTAAATGCCCCTCAAACAAAGAATGGATAAAGAAGATGTGATATATTTACATAATGGAGTACTACATAGCCAAAAAAAATGACATCTTCAAATTTACAGGTAAATAGAGCTAGAAAATATCATATTGAATGAGGTAACCCAGACCCAGAAAGACAAATATTATATGTACTTACTCACTCATAAGTGGCTTTTACACATAAGGCAAAGGAAAAACAGCCTACAAATCACAATCCCAGAGAACTTGGACAACAAAGAGGAATCTAAGAGAGACATGCATTAATCTAATCTACATGGGAAGTAGAAAAAGACAAGATCTCCTGAGTAAATTGGGAGTGTGGGGATTATACAAGAGGGTGGAAGTGGAGGGGAAAGAAAAGAGAGGAGTGGAGAAAAATATATAGCTCAAAAAAAGCAATTAAAAATAAATAAATATATATGTTTTAAAAATAGAAAGCTTTTACTAAGACAAATGAAAAGTTGTAAGAAAAAAAATCTTGTCAATAGGATGGAGCAAGGATTCTCAATGCCCGTCTAGATTCTGTTGGTTTTTCAGCCCCAGAAATGTTGAAGATACTTGGCTTTCATATTATCAAAGAAGGTGGTGTTTGTAATTTAGGAAAAAGCATCATGATGGCTCAGTGGTTAAGAGCATTGCCTGCTCTTCCAAAGGTCCTGAGTTCAATTCCCGGGAACCACATGGTGGCTCACGACCATCTATAATGAGGTCTGGTGCCCTCTTCTGGCCTGCAGACATACACACAAACAGAATATTGTATACATAATAAATATTTATAAAAGGAAAAGAAAAGAAAAAAGTAGCATGAGAGAGAAAGATGCTATGTGACATCTTTCATGTGGAAGGGGTTTTTATTAGGGACAAGGGAACCTGGACTGTAAAAAGAGGGAAAGAGATGGGGGAGACTGGCCTCTGAGGACAAGAGCATCAGAAGAGAAGGTGAGAGGAGACAGAAAGACAGGCAGAAAAGGTGAGTGAGGGGGGAGGTGGGTGGGTGGGTGGTTCCACACAGGAGGTGCTCTTAGTGGCTACAACTAAGGACTTAGTCTGCCAGAACCCCAAGTACAATCCAGTCCAGATGCCTGAATACTAACAGCAGTGTTATCAGTGGCAACCACAGTGTAGATGTGCTTGTCAGCAAGAAGAGATGAGATACCTAAAGGAACCTTTATCCTGGGACATCTGTGTTTCTGCTCCAGCAGAAATGTCACCTATTCTTAGGGAGGTTGTGCCACATTCCGTGAATACTTTCTGTAAATGTCCTCACAGGCCCACCCAGAAGATAAAAATGACATAGCAATTATTTTGTTTGTTTTATAGACTTCCTGATGGGATTTGATCTTTTACATGTACTGATTGTAGTTAACTCCTTGAAAGCAAGAAGTTGAGAATCCCATTCTGAGGCTCAAAATTAGGGATGTAGAGCATGGTGGTGTTCCCCGATGATGCTTTGCAAATATGGGCACTCTCCATTTTTATGGCTTTTAATCATTTCCCAGGTGTAGTCAGACCAGAGGATAAGGAAGGGACCTAGGGCAGCAGCTGGAAATCAGCCACAGCCCTCCCTCCTTTTACTTCCCTCATTTCCTTCCTTCCTTTCTCACTTTCTTTCTTTCTTTTTTTTGAGTTTTACTATGCAGAAAATGTTTCAGCATAGCCTTGAACTACAGAGATCCACCTGCCATTGTTGGGAGAAGGCCGCTTGTTGGTTCCCTGCTGCTCAGACTCCCAAAATAATCACACAGAAACTGTATTAATTAAATCACTCTTAGCCCATTAGCCCTAGCTTCTTACTGGCTAACTCTTACATATTAATTTAACCCATTTCTATTAATCTGTATATCACCACATGGCTGTGGCTTACCAGCTAAAGTTCTGGTGTCTGTCTCCGGTGGAGCTGCATGGCTTCTCCCTGATGCTGCCTTCTTCCTTCCAGCATTCGGTTTAGTGCCCCCCCAAGCTAAGTTCTTCCCTGCTATAGGTCAAAAGCAGTTTCTTTATTCCTTAAAGGTAATCACAGCACACAGAGGGAGATTCCATATCTTGCCACTGTTTCTCAATTGCTAGGATTTAAAGCATGCACACTATGCCCACCTATGTCTCTGGCTAGATGACTGACCTCAGGTAAACCCTTAGCCTTTAGTCGCTGCTCAAGCAGGCTACAGTATGCACATGTGGCAGAAAACGCTATGTCTAGATTTTAGGGAGAAGGTACGCTCTCATAAGCATCAGTAGTAATAACTGTGTTTATGTGATATGTGTTCTGAACAAGGACTTTCGGAGCCTGGATTTGCTCTCTTTTCAGAGAAGCAAGGAGCCATATGGCTGTTGGTGAGAGCACTCCAATAGGAGAAGGAACAGGAAAGAGAAGCATTCATTCTTCTAAGAGCATTTTCTCGGTTCTTTTCCTTGTGCAGAGAGAAAGACAGACTCCATTACTGCTGCAGATGAAGGCATCAATTTAAAGGAAAGTTGAAAATTCTATCAGCTAATAGCCCAGAGGTCCCACATGTTGTTAGTCTTTCCTGGGCCTCTAGAATTCTGGAACAATTTGGGAACTGAAACCTGAGTCTGGGAACACTTACCCTGCCCCAAGGTCCTATTGGGGAAAGCATACTGGGTCCCAAGTTTCCTTAGAAACCTAGCTTCCACATTCCACCCCAGCCAAATCCTTCTGCTTGTCACCCAGCTGCCCTCCCAGCTGAACACCAGGTGCTCACATGTTGGTAGCAGTCAACCACTGGAAGCTGGCAGGGTTGGCTCCCTGCTTACCTTTGTATTGCTATTGAACTTTTGTAGCTCTTGACTGTAATGGAAGACAATTAGCAATTCCCAGGAATTGTTTCTGTGTAGAAAGAAATGGATACATATGGGTTTCTCTGAATGAGTTAATTAAAGGCTCTACATGATGCAGCAGATGATACCACGTTGATTGGCCTGACACAGCAGGTTCCCCAAAGTGGTGGCACTGTAGTCGCTTGCCCTGCCTTTCCAGTGACTTCCACGGTTTTCCCTAAACTCACGATGGGGCATATTCCTTGGCTGAGGTTTCTCTAAGCTCTCCATCTGAACCTGCAATGCTGGGAGCAAACATTAGGATAGCTGGCCCAAAGGGGACCTGGACCAGAACAGTGGCGAACAGTCAACATGTTGCCAAACAGGAACGCCACCAATAACCTACATATAATTCTGAACCTGTGGCCCCACAGGCAGTCCTGGTTAAAACTGGTAGATGGGACAATGAAACCAAAGTCATATATGTATAGAAGGGACATGTAGGGTGGAGGGGGCATCTGATAGGTTGGAGCAAGATAAGAAAGTATGAGGCAAGAGTAAAAAATATGTATGTTTGCAATTTTTCAAAGAACAAATGAATTTCTTAAAAGTTTGTGGGTTTGGGGAAGTAATTAAAATTCTTTGGTTAATCTCTTGAAATACAATATGACAGTATTGCTAGACAATACTAGAAAACAGGAAGACGTAACTGGAGGAAGTGGGTTCCCTAGAGGATGCGCAGAAGTAGAGATGGCTTTTTCCCAGTCTCTTCTGTCTCCTGGCTATATGAGGTGAGCAGCTTCCTCCCACCGTGCCTTTCCTTGTCATAGTCCAGAAAGTCAACTATGGACTTAAACTCCTGAACCCATGACTCAAAACAAGCTCCTCCCCTCAGGGAATTTGTGACTGCAGCTAGTTCACTTCTTAACTGCTAAGATAAAACACTGACTATAATCCTCCTGGGGAGGAAATGGTGTATTTGTCTTATAAGTTATAGTCAGTACATCATTAGGGAATAGAAGGCAGGAACTGAAGTTGAAGCCATAGTAGGAACATAGTTGACTGGCTTGCTCCCTGTGATTTTCTCAGCCTGCTTTCTTGTACAGTTCAGGCCTTCCTACCCAGGGTACTGCCCTTAATGGACTAGGCTCTCCCACACCAATCAACCAAGAAAAAAAACCAGAGACATGCTCCCAGGCCAATCTGACAATGACATTTTCTCAACTTAAAACAGAGTCAGTGAAATGACTCTGTGAGCAGAAACACTTGCTGCCAAGCCTGAACGCCCCAACTCTGGCTCTTAAACCCACATGGTTGGAGAGAGAACAGACTTCCTCCAGTTGTTCTCTGACTTCCACTCATGTATTATGGAACATGTGTGTGTGTGCATGTGCATACACACACACACACACACACACACACACACACAAATAAAATAGATAGTTGAAGTGTTAAAGCAACTGGCTTTCTTTCCCGATGACCTTGGTTTGTGTCAAACTGACAAGAAGACAAATAAACACAATGACATTTTAAATATCTTAGTTGATTCTGGAAAAGGGCAAGACTTTCAAAACTGCAAGGACAGAATGAATGAATTTTGCTTGCAATAGACATGATTTTTAAAAACTGGAATAGAATGTCATGAATTAACTGAATGTTTGATCCCATTAAAATCCCTGTGTTGAAATCCTCTCAGTACTGGTGGATCTTGGTTATCAAGTTAATGAAATTTAGGATCATGGTTAGAACATCCCTCTGGGTGTTTGTAAGTGCACTCCCAGAAAGGTTTAACTGAGAAGGGATGATTCACTCTGAATATGGCCAGAATCATTCCATGGACTATGGTCACAGACTGGCTAAACCCAGGAAAGTGAACTAAGCCCTCAAATTCATCCCCGTCTACTTCCTGACTACTGATGTGATGTGATCAGCTACCTCACTTCGCTGCTACCAGGACTTCACCACCATAGTAGGCTGTGTCATTTTCTTTAAGCTGAAATAAACTTTTTGTTGTGGAATAGAATACTTGTTTAGCTAGGCAGAGAAGAAATAGGCAGGGCTAGGAAGCAGAGAATAGGGGAGCTGGCCAGTCAGCTAGGAAGCCAGCCAAACAGACATGGAGGAAACAGGATAGCGGAATGATCAGTACATGGATGAGGTCAATGAGCCTCGGGGCAGCACAAAGATTAATAGAAATGGGTTTGATTATGATAAAAAGGAAAAACTAGCTAGAAAACAAGCCTAAGCTAAGGCCAAGCATTCATAATGAATAAGTTTCCATTTCATGATTTTGGGACTGGTCGTTCAAGGAAGCCTGTTACCCTTTTCCTTCTTTAAGTTTGTTGCAGTCAAGTATTTGGTTACAGCAACCAGAAAGCAACAAATATGCTCTTTTATCTGATTCTTGCCATATGAGGTTACAAATTAAAACCAGAAAGATGTCCTCACCAAAACCAACCCATGGTAGAACCTTGTACCATAATCCAGAACTGAGAAATCCAGAAAGTTGCTGTCATCCAGTCTATAACAATAATACTTTATTGTTAGTCAGTACAGTAATCTGATATTGTAGCCCCAGCTTTACCCTGGTCTACTTTTTTCTATTCATCTTTTCTCTCTTCTTTTTGCTTCTTTTCTTGTCCAGCTCTTTTACTTATTCATTTCACCATTGCCAGCAAACCCCTTTTTAATTTTTTTTTCCTTTTTCTCTTCTAAAATGCCCCTGCTGTCTCCAAACTACTTTGTGCACTAAAGGATTTATCCAAAGGTGAAAAGAAGATGGTTTATCCAGTTCTAATAGCAATCACAACTATTCATTTTCTGACATTTAGTTCTCAAACAATTTGTATTAAATTACTGCAGATAGTGGAAAGTTGTATGTATATAATAAGGACAGCAATGGGAAACTTTGTAAATAAGAACAGAAAACATCTCATTCCACTGGCCAGGTCATTGATGAGACATCCCCTCCAAGCCACTCCCCTCTGAAGGCCTATGTGGGATGATCTTTAGATAGGAGCTAGCACTCTGTAGGTAGACAAAGAAGCCCAAGGTGAAAACTTCAAACTGTCTATTAACATACCAAAATGCCTGCTGGCCTCCAGGCTCAGTGAGTACCTGTGGCTTCTCTCAGCTCTTCTCACCCCACCCCTACCCTAAGCTCCCTGGGCTTCCCTTCCCCCAGCTCCATTCTCCTATAGAACCCTGCCATTTGGCCATGCACTCCATTTGCTCTCTGGTTCTCTTCTCCCCTTTCCTTTGTCCTCCTCTCTTGCTCTCCTTTCAAGGCACAGTGCAGTCTGCTGGTCATGTTCAGTTCTAGATGTCTCTTCTCACATTTTCCCTCACATCTACAATAAAAACCTTCTCACCCATCAATCCTGAGATTCACAAAGGAAAAACCAGTACCACAATTGTGAGCCAAATTTGAAGCAAGCTTTAGCAAAACACTGACCAGAATGGTCAGGACCACTCCCTAGAATCCCAGCTGAATGGCCACAAGACACATGTTGTAGGGACTATTTAAGGACAAACCCATAGGACCACTGCATTTTCCCATGTTGTTTCTCTGTTATTTTCCAAGAACTACAGCTTCTGGCATTTCAGGAAGTTACCTGGTTCTCTGTAAGGTGGGGTTTTGTTACAGGTTAACTTTGGGTCTTATACAACCATACCTTGGAGTGGTCGTGTCCTCATTTAATTTGGTCATTCCATCACCACCTCTGACAGCATCCTCACCAGGGTTATCACCCTCACCACCACTGACACAGCATCCTGACCAGGGTTTATCACTATCACCATGGAAACAGCATCCTCACCAGGCATCACCATCTCCACTGACACAGCATCCTCACTAATGTTACTTTTGTCACTGTTATAAGTCTCATAATTGGACTAAAAAGCAGTGTAGGTATCATTACCCTGTATTACAGATAAGGGAATGAAAATGAAAGGAGAAGAATGGTGTCTTTAAGGTAAAAATGAACCGTGAATCTCTTAGGAAATGCCTGACTATTGCAGTGTAATTTATTATGCAAAGTTGCCTTTTCTGACAATCAGCAATTGAAATGGTAACAGAAGGCTTTCAGCAGGCAAACAAACCCAACAGGGAACCTGCCCCTGGCCCTTGTCTCTCTGCATGATACATCATTAAGGCAGACACCTTATAGGGAATGGCCAAGAGGAATTCAGACTTGTGTGGCCTGTGGTCATCTGATCATGTTGTATGACCTTGAAAATTCAACTGCTGGTGCTGAGACAATTTAATGGCTACAGTCAGATTCCTTATATTAATTCTTCATTTCTGAGAATGACAGCCACCTAGAGTGAAGGCCCACTGCTTGTTTTGTGGAAGAATGTATTATGTGATTTATGGGTACAAGTGAAGTGTAGGGATTTATTACACACACACACACACACACACACACACACACACACGGCTGGGAATGAAGTTGAGGAAAGACATTACTATATGCTTTTTGTCAACCAGTGATACAAAGATTCTAACAAGTATTACATGTTCTTTTCCTTTTCAAGCCTCTAATTTCTTTCCTGTCAGATTTTTCATTTCCAGAGTTAACTTGGTACCTTCTAATAGGAGAAGGAATGGGTGACCCTGTGCCATGGCTCTTTCTGGTATGGGAGTAGCACAAGTCACCACTGATCTTGGGTCACCTTTATCATCATTCAAGATGCTGCATCTCTCAGAATACTCTTGTGAAGACTGACTTCCACATCAAGTGAAGGAAAGAGATGGCAATGGTGCAAAGGTCTCACACCCAACCTCCAAACTCATCCAATCAGATGAGAGATACCACCCTCTGCAGACTACCTGAATTAAATGGTAATACTACTACAAACAGAAATCATTTTCTGAATGCTAGAGACAAGGCCAAAGGGTTCACAGAGGAAAGGACATTGCCATGGTACCACATTCCCAGGAGCTACACGCTAAGGTGTTCACTGTAATTGGAGCATGAACAAGCAAGAGCCATGACATGGACACCCACATGACTCATATCCAAGTTTGAGATGCAGAGGGGGAAAGGAATAAATAAAAATGCTTGAAATGACAATAAGAAATCATGTTATACTCCCACACAGCCAGTACGTGCAGTAGGATTAGAAAGCCATTGCCATTGTTCTTGAGTTCTCAGTAGTCCTCATTGTCCGCTATGTTCAGCGAGTCCAGTTTTATCCCATGCTTTTTCAGACCCAGGCCAGCTGGCCTTGGTGCGATCCCAATAGAACATCCCCATTGTCTCAGTGTGCGGGTGCACCCCTTGAGGTCCTGAGTTCCTTGCTCGTGCTCTCTCTCCTTCTGTTCCTGATTTGGACCTTGAGATTACTGGCTGTGTGGGAGCCTAGGCAGTTTGGATGCTCACCTTACTAGACCTGGATGGAGGTGAGGGTTCCTTGGAATTCCCACAGGGCAGGGAACCCTGATTGCTCTGCGGGCTGAGGAGGGAGGGGGTCTTGATTGGGGGAGGGGGAGGGAAATGGGAGGCAGTGGCGGGGAAGAGTCTGAAATCTTTAATCAAAAAATTAAATAAATAAATAAATTTAAAAAAAATCATGTTATATTTACCTTAAAGAAAATGCATGTAAGTATATTTATGTACATATGTTTAAATGAAATTATGCTTCCTCGCGTAATAATACTGTCTGAAGAGAACCACACCCTGGGCTCCATATGCCTGCCCATAACACCAGTAGATTTACCAGAGGCCAGGCTGGATCTAGGGACCCCAGGTAAGACATCGTCCACACCTGCTAACACTCCTTAAAGCCAGCGCAACTACCACAGACTGTACCTCCTCCCACCTGGACTCCATATTCTGGCCTACAACTTCATCAGAAGAGGACTCCTTTATCAGCAGTTAGACTGGAACTAGGAACACAAGGGAAGACACTCCCCACAGTCTGCTAATATTCCAAGCCCACCCAAGAATCCCTGACTGCACTGAGTTCCATATCCCAACCCACAAATCAGCAGGAAAGTTCTGCTGTACTGAAGGCTGCATCATACTAGGATTCCCAGAGGTCAGGCAGGCACCCTGAACCCCAGAGGCCACATGGGTACTTGAAACCACAGAGTTAACTTTGGCACCTAAAACCCCAGAGGTCTTGCAGTTCCGCCAAACCCCAGTGGAAACACCCTATGAAACTGAAGAATCCCAAGTCGACAAAATCCTTGGCTACTTAGGACAGAAGACCAGAGAGAAAACAGAAAATAAGGACCAAAACACCCATTCAAATAAAGACAAACTCAGGAATCAACACCTAGACCTATAATCACCTCAAACCCAGGTACCTAAACACCATTGTAAGAACACAATAAACAGCAGAAAGGTCAATATGGCACCACCAGAGCCGAGGTATCTTATGACAGCAAGACCTGAATGATCCAACACAGTTGAAGCACTAGAAAACAACATTTAACACAACTTTATGTAGAGCATAGAGGGCCTTTAGGAGAAATGATAAAAGGCCTTTAAGAAATTGAGAAAAAGACAAACATAAATTGGAGGATAATACATTAAATAATAATAATAATAATAATAATAATAATAATAATAATCCTATAAATCCATTAAAGAATGCCAAGAAAAAAGTGTTGAATAGTTTGCTCATGAAAATGTAAATAGAGGCAAAAATGAAAACACAAACCGAGGGAATTCTGAAAATGGAAAATCTGGGCAAGTGAACAGTAACTACAGATGCAAGCATAATCAACAGAATACAAGAGAGGGGAGAAAGAATCTCAGGGGCTGAGGATACAATAGAGGAAATAGATTAATTGTTTAAAGAAAATGTTAAATCTAAAAAAATTCCTAATAGAAAGCATGTAGAAAATCTGGGACACTATGGAAAGATTAATACTAAGAATAATAAGAATAGAAGAAGGAAAAGAATCTCAGCTCAAAATCCCAGAAAACATGTTCAACAAAATCATAAAAGAAAAATTTCCCAACCTAAAGAAAGACATGCCTATAAAAGTACAAGAAACTTATAGAACACAAAATAGACTGGACAAGGGGAAAAGGTCCTGACACTACATCAAATTCAAAACAGTAAACATATAGAATAAAGAAAGAATATTAAAAGCTGAAAATGAAAAAGGCTAAGTAATACATAAAGGCAGACCTACTAGAATTACACCCAACTTCTCAGTGGAGACTCTAAAAGTCAGAAGGCCTTGGACAGATTGATATCTTGCAGACATGAAAAGGCCATGGGTGCCAGTCCATATTACTATACCCAGCAAACATTTCAATCACCATAGATGGAGAAATAGGATATTTCATAAGAAAGTCAAATTTAACAATATCTATCCACAAGTCCAGCCCTACAGAAGGTACTAGAAGGAAAATTCCAACCCATAAAGGTGACCTACAGTCATGAAACCATAGACAATAAATAATCTCATAGCACCAAAACTGAAAGAAAAGAAATATGCACACCACCAGCATAAACAACAAAATAACAAGAGTTAATAATCAGTGGTTATTAATATTGCTCAATATCAATGGTCTCAATTCTCCAATAAAAAGACACAGGCTAACAAAATGGATATGAAAACAGGATCCATTCTCTGCTGCACACAAGAACCATACCTCAACATTGAAGAAAGATATTGCCTCAGAGTACAGGGTTGGAAAAATATTTGTCAAGCAAATGGACCTAAGAAGCAAGCTATTTTTTTTGTTTTTGGTTTTGGTGTGTGTGTAGCTATTCTAATATCTAACAAACTAGACTTCCAACCAAAATTAGTCAAAAGAAATGGAGAAGAAAATTTCATGCTCATCAAAGGAAAATTCCACCAAGAGGATATTTCAATTCTTAATATCTATGTTCCAAATGAAAGGGCACCCACATTTATAAAAGAAATATTACTAAAGCTTAAATCACACATCAAACCCCACACACTAATTGTGGGAGACTTCAATACCCAACTCTCACCAATGCACAGGTCATACAGACAAAAACTACACAGAATTAATGGAGTTAATAGATTTTAAGAAATAAATAGTTCTAACAGACATCTACAGAACATTTCACCCAAACACAATGTAATATACCTTCTTCTCGGCACCTCATGGAACCTTCTCCAAAACTGACCATATACTCGGCCACAAAGCAAGTCTCAACAGATTTAAGAAAATTCAAATAACCCTTGTACCTTATCAGAACATCACAGATTTAAGTTAGATTTCAACAACAGAAACAACAGAAAGCCCACAAACTCATGAATACTGGACAACTCCCTACTAAATCATCACTGGGTCAAGGAATAAATAAAGAAAAAATTAAAGACTTTTATGTGCAATATATATATTTAGAGATCACAATCACAATGAATGTGGTACTAATGAAGAAAGTTCATTGAAACAAATGCCTTCATAAAGAATGTGGAGAGATCCCACACTAGTGACCTAATAGCACACCTGAAAGCTCTAGAACAACAAGAAGCAAACACACCCAAGAGAAATAGATGGCAGGAAATAATTTAACTGAGGGCTGAAATTGAAAGAACAATACTCAACTTTATATGGAAAAGTAAAACACCTAGAATATCTAAAAACAACTCTATACAATAAAAGAGCTTCCAGAGGTATCATCCCTGATTTTTAAGCTGTGCTATGGAACTATAATAATAAAAACTACATGGCATTGCTATAAAAACAGACAGCTTGATTATTGGAATTGAAGACTCAGATATTAATTCACATACCTATGGACAAATGATTTTTGATAAAGAAGTCAGAAATATATAATGAAAAAAGAAACATCTTCATCAAACAGTGCTGGTCTAACTGGTCTTACTGGATGTCAGTATATCTGATATACATTGGTAGTCTATCCTTTTCTGAAGAGAAAGGAGGATGAGTGGATGGGGGTTGGGGAGCAGGGAGGAGAAGAGGGAGGCAGGAAAAATTGTGATCAGACCGGAAAAAAAATATTTATTTATTTTAGAAAATAACAGCAACAATAATAATAACAATAATAATCTCTAACATTTATAGACTAACAAAAAAACCAGTACTGGGCACAAGAAAACTCTTTCTCAATCATTGATCAAGGGAGTCCAAAAGACTCTTCAAAACAATGTATGCTACTGTTTTTGCTATGATTGACTTCTAGAAGCTGAAGATAAATATCTGTTGCTAAAGGTATCATATTCTTTGAACAAAGAACTCAGAGGATGTAAACTGCATGACTTAACTCCCCACTGAGGACGAGCTTTCATAATACCAGCAGGTGCAAGCTGCTCAGGGAGAAAACCATTCAATATTCTTACTTAAATGTGAAGCCTATAAACCACAACCATAATCATCGCAGCAAGATCTCCCTAAATGTAAGTGACACTTATATCTGGAATGGTAACTATCACTGTGTAATTGGACTTAAGGCCCACTAAATGGGAAGGATTACGACTGATGCTGTAAACCTAGCCACCAACACTAGTGTGTGAAATCGGCGATTTCAGAGAAAAACC
The DNA here is from genome assembly GCA_028537955.1 of Microtus californicus. Classification (NCBI taxonomy): domain Eukaryota; kingdom Metazoa; phylum Chordata; class Mammalia; order Rodentia; family Cricetidae; genus Microtus; species Microtus californicus. The sequence goes on from JAQJZF010000005.1 coordinate 91,632,876, forward strand.
TACTACTGCTATTTCCAAGACCAGTATAATTCATAAGTGTTTTCTAAATATTTATCCTCATATGCACAGACAAGCGTATTCCTTACCTCTTTCCAAAGGAGCTTCTTTTTGAAGCAGACAGAAATAGTTATAGAAATGATAACTAATCAAAGTGCAGAGAATAACTGACTGTGGTTGCCCATTCCCAGTTAACACATCTACAACACGACACTTATACTCAAGACTAATGGAGCATCATAGAAGAAGGGGAAGACAGATTTAAAGTGCCAAAGGACTAGAAAGTCTAATGCAAGATTGAGTATTCTGGACACAACGGGCAGGCTACACTCATAAAATCCCAGCAATATAACTGCTTAAACAAAATGTGAATTACGAAAACACCATTGTAGTTATGGGGAATCACATGGGACTACAGGTAATCAAAAATTGCTGAGAGGAAGAATTCCCCACAGATGAACATCCCAATAGGTTAAAGAATAAGAGGCCATAAATTTGAAAGAAATCAGGGAATATGGGAGGAGTAAAGGAGAGAAAGGGAGGTTAGAAATGATACAATTGTATTTTATATTGAAAATATATAATGCTAATTAAAAATTAAGAAGAGAAAAATAGAATAAAGCAAACTCACACATTTAAAAGAAAAAATAGAGATGCAACAATTGTAGCTAGAACTGCCCTAACATCCTGAGAATGTCACCCAAATCTGGTGTGTTAGAAGAAACTGTAGTTTAGAATCATGTGATTCTTTTAAAAAGATACCCTGCAGCAAGTGTTCATTGACAGGCTTTTCCCTTGAACTCAGGGCCATCAGAGGATGCCATAGACATAAGCCCTGAAATTCCTTCCTGGAGTAACATGTGTGCCTCCACACATAGAGGATGGGTCCTTCCCTGAGCTGTGCATTCTGTTCAGATGGCACAGATAAACAGGGATGAAGACAAGAGTCCAAGAGCTCTTGCTTTACAATATTCTGAGATTCTGACATTTGGATGTAGAAGCAATTTGGAGGCACAAGATTCATGCTCCCTCATGAGGTAATTAGTCCAGACAAATGAGAACATCCTGATGTGTGTGGTACAAAGATCTCTAGGCTTCATGCCAAAGCTAATAAAATCAGAACCTCTGGAAGATAGCCTAAAATCTACTGCCCAAAACAAGTCTGTGGCTTATTTTTATACACAATTTAAACTTAAGTGTTTAATGTGTGCCTCTCCCTCACACACGCACACATACACATGCACACACACACACACACACACACATTGCATTTTTAGCTCTCTTGTAACAGCTGTAACAGAAAGAAACCCACCTAAAAGTTTGTACTCTGTGTGACTCTAAAATGAATCCATGAGAAACATGGCCAGCAAAGATTCTCTTCCAGCTTTGAGCTCCTTTTTCACTCAACTGTTTTCACGGTTGTGCCATTTTTTTTTTCATTTTATGAGGTCCCATTAGTCAGTAGTTTGCTTTAAGTCCCCAGGCAAAGGGAGAACTGCTCAGAAGTCCTTTCCCAAACCTGTAATTTTAGGGAACTGCCTAGGGCTTTGATCCATTTGAAGTTAGTTTTCATGTAAAGTGATAGATGTGGGTCTGATTGTATTCTTCTACATGTGGACATTGAGTTTTCCCAGAACTACTTGCTGAAGATATGTTCCTTTCTCCTGTGTATGCTTTTGGCATCTTTGCCAAATATCAGATGGCTATAGTTAACATGCACTACTGTTTGGGCCTTCTGTTTTGTTTTACAGATCTTCTCGGCTCTATTTATGTCATGCTGCTTGTGTTACTATGGCTCAATGCAATGTGTCTTGAGATCTGGAATAGCAATCCCCCCCTCCTTGTCATTTGTTCAGGCTTTCTCTCACTTTCCTTGTTTTTTGTTTTGTTTTTTTTTTTTTTGTAGTTCAAAGTGAATTTTCAGATATCTTTTCTATTTGTGCAAAGAATATTGTGAGGAATTTTCTTGGAATTACATTGAATTTGCAAATTCCTTTTGTAGAATTGTCATTTTCACAACATTTATTCTTCCAATCCAAGTGTATAGGAAGCTTTTTTCTTTGCCTAATTTCTTCTTTAATCTCTTTCTTCAGAGATCTGCAGTTATAATTTTGGTTAGATTTATTCCTAGCCTTTTTGTGGTTGTTGTGAATGGAAGTTTCCCATGGGCTCTTTCTGGTTGTTGTTGGCACAGAGAAAGTATACTGATTTCTGTGAGCTGATTTTGTATCCTAACACTTAGCTGATTCAGTGATAAATTCCAGAAGTTTTCTGGTGGGATTTTTAGGTTATCATGTATAATATCAAATCAACTACAAACATAATTTTACCTCTTCTTTTCCTTTCTGTATCCCTTTAATGTCCTCCTTTTGTCTTATTGTTCTAGCTCATGCTTCAAGAACTATATTTCAAGGTTGTAGGGATAGTGTAAATTCCTGTATAATTCATGATTTTCTTGAGATGGCTTCTGTTGTAGGAAGCTGCTTGTTCATTTCATGGCTTCCATTATGCTGTATGAACTGGACAAGCAGAACCCACAGAAAAATGACTGTTGAACTTATATAAAGGTGATCTGGTCCTTCAGGATTCATACTTCATAAAAGAATCTACAAGATATTCTGCAGGACACAGAAGAAGGTGACTGACAAATTGCCAATATAGGTGGAACTGTCTTTGAAATTTTCTGCTTCATGGAAAAGTCTGCCAGATACTATGGGCCTGTAGGCTGAAGATGAGTGCCCACAACATCACAGAAGAGTTTTGGGTGACTGTCCAGGCAATGAGATGTCTCCGTCAATTCTGCAGTTTTAGAAGTTGTTTACAATGCACTTCCTGTTTACTTAGGTAATATTATAGCCTTCTGGATTATTTCATGGAGTTGAAGAATAGGCAGTTATAGTTTTCCTTAGTTATGATAAAAGATAAAGTAGAAATAAATATTATAACTGTAATTCTTGCTTGATACCTGTTTTGTTATATGTAATTTTACTATGTTAAAGTTAAAACCTTATTTTTTTAATTAAAGATTTCAGTCTCTTCCCGGCCACTGCCTCCCATTTCCCTCCCCCTCCCCCAATCAAGACCCCCTCCCTCCTCAGCCCGCAGAGCAATCAGGGTTCCCTGCCCTGTGGGAATTCCAAGGAACCCTCACCTCCTAAAATAAATTAATTAATTAATTAATTAAATAAAATAAATAAATAAATAAATAAATAAATATACTTTCTGTTTGAAGGTAAACTTATTCCTGATCATGGTTTACTCAATACCACTAAGCAGACGTGAATGTCCACAGTGTTGACCACCGCCTGCCGCTCTAATTTTCCATATTGATTTTTTTTTTTTGAGAAACAGTCTCACTATGCAGACCTGGCTAGCCTAGGTCTTCAAAAAAAAAAAAAAAAAAACAACCTTATTTTTTATTTAAACAGAAAAGAGGAAATGGTATGAGAAGTCCTTCTGTATGTGTTGCTTTTAGTAGTGAATGAATAAAGAAGTTGTTTCCAATCAATGGCTTAACAGAATATAGCCATGCTGTAATATATGTAGAGTCAAAGAGATGCCATGTAGCTCTGCAAGAGACAGATGCTGGGCAAAACCTTGCTAGTAAATCACAGCCACATGGCAATACACAGATTAATAGAATGGGGTTAAATTAAGATGCAAGAGCTAGCCCATAAGAAGCTAGATCAAATAGACTGAATAGCGATTTAATTAATACAGTTTCTATGTGGATATTTCGGGCCTGAGCAGATGGGAGCAAACAAGCAGCCTCCTGTAACAGGCTTCAAATTTTTCTCAATGAAGTACAGTATTAGTCCTGGGTTTTTCATATATAGTCTTTGTTATATTGAGGTATGTTTCATATAGTCCTACTATGTCTAGAATATTCATCATTAACATATGTTTGATTTTGTCAGAAAATATTTCTGTGTCTATTGAGATAATCATGTAATTTTGTCTTTTAGCTCATTTACATATATTTTTTTAAATCAGTGGTTCTCAACCTTCCTAATGCTACCACCCTTTAAAGCAGTTCCTCATATTGTGGTGACCTCGAACCACAACACTGTTTCATTGCTACCTCACAGCTGTAATTTTGCTGTTGTTATGAATCATAATGTAAATATCTGATAGGGCAATGTACCTGATCTGTGGTCCCTGTGGGGGTCAGGTTGAGAACCACTGAATTAAATCTATTGATTTATGTATGTTGAAGTAGTCCTGTATCTCTAGGATGAAGCCAACTTGATTGTGATGGATGATGTTTTTGATATGTGTCTGCATACAGTGTGTAAGCATTTTTATTGGGGATAGAGTCATCTATATTCATCAGGGACACTGGCCTTCTTCTTATGTCTATGAAGTAACACTTGATTCATTGAGGAGTTTGGAAGAATCTCTGTTTCAATTTTTTAATAATATTGGAATATTCATTTTAGATCTTTGAAAGTCTGGTAGAGTTCTGGTGTGAATCATCTGGGCCTGGCATTTTTAACTGGAAATTTCTATCTCCTCATTTGTTATGAGTCTGCATGGGTTGTTGAACTTTGTTGGCTTAGTTTAATAGTTTGGCAAATATTAGAATTCTATCCATATTTTTTAGATCTTCTATCTTAATAGAGTACAAATTTTAAACTATTCTCATAATTTTCCAAATTTCTTTGCTTATAATATTTCCTTACTCATTTCAGATTCTGTTGGTTTGGGTTATCTATTTCTTTCTTTCAGTTAACTGGGTAAAGGGTCTGTCAGTTTTATTTATCATCTCAAAGATCCAGATCCTAGATTTAACAATTCCTGGTTTGTTTATTTTTTGTGTGTATGTGTGTGTGTGTGTGTGTCTGTCTGTCTGTTTGTTTCATTGATTACTGTTCTGATTCTTATTAGTTCTTGTCATGTGGCAGGTTTGAGTTTGGTTTGTTCTTGTTTTTTTGAAATTCTTTTTACACATTAATTTATGCTTTTGTTTGCATTCTTATTTTTAATATAGAATCATAGAGCTATGGATTTACCTCTTATATCTGCTTTTCATGTGTTTCAGTAATTGTTCTGTGTCATATTAACATTTTTATTTAGTTTTTGGGACTCATTTACTTTTTTTTTTATTGAGGAAAAAAATTTCTGCCTCATCCAATCCTCCCACTCCTCCCCCCTCCCCTACTCCTCTTCCCCTCCCCCTACTCCTCTTCCCCTCCCCCACTCCTCTCCCCCTCCCCCCACTTCTCTCCCCCTCCCTCTGCAGTCTGAAGAGCAGCCAGGGTTCCCTGCCCTGTGGAAAGTCCAAAGTCCTTGCCCCTCCATCCTGGTCTAGGAAGGTGAACATCTAAACTGGTTAGGCACCCTCAAAGCCAGAACATGATGCAGGATCAAAACCCAGTGCCATTGTCCTTGGCTTCTCAGCAGCCCTCATTGTCCGCCATATTCAGAGAGTCCGGTTGTATCCCCTGCTTTTTCAGTCACAGTCCAGCTGGCCTTGGTGAGCTCGCAATAGATCAGCCCCACTGTCTCTGTGGGTGGGTGCACCCCTTGTGATCCTGACTTCTTTGCTCATGTTCACCCTCCTTCTGTTCCTCATTGGGACTTTGGGAGTTCAGTCCAGTGCTCCAGTGTGGGTCTCTGTCTCTATCTCCATCCATCGCCAGATGAGGGTTCTATGGTGATATGCAAGATATTCATCAGTATGGTTATAGGATAGGGTTATTTCAGGTTCCCTATCCTCAACTGCCCCAGGAACTAACTGGGGACCTCGCCTTGGAAATCTGGAAGCACCTCTAGGTCCAAGTCTCTTGCTAACCCTAAGATGGCTCCCTTAATTAAGATATGTGCTTCTCTGCTCCCCTATCCAAACTTCCTTTATCCCAATCATCCCATTTCCCCAAGTTCTCCCCATCCTACCCTTCTTACTTTTCTCTCCCCATCCCCCCTTACCCCCTTCCACCCCACCCCAAAGATCCCGATTTTTTGCCTGGCAATCTTGTCTACTCCCATATCCAAGAGGATAGCTATATGTTTTTCTTTGGGTTCACCTTCTTATCTAGCTTCTTTAGGATAACAAATTATAGACTCACTGACCTTTATTTATGGCTAGAACCCAATTATGAGTGAGTACATACCTTGTTCATCTTTTTGGGTCTGTGTTACCTCACTCAGGATAGTATTTTCTATTTCCATCCATTTGCATGCAAAATTTGAGAAGTCATTGTTTTTTACTGCTGAGTAGTACTCTAATGTGTATATATTCCACACTTTCTTCAACCATTCTTCCATTGATGGACATCTCGGTTGTTTCCAGGTTCTGGCTATTACAAACAATGCTGCTATGAACATAGTTGAACAAATGCCCCTGTCATATGATCGGGTATCTCTTGGGTATATTTCCAAGAGTGGCATTGCTGGGTCTGGGAGTAGGTTGATCCCGAATTTCCAGAGAAACCGAAACACTGCTTTCCAAAGTGGTTGCACAAGTTTGCATTCCCACCAGCAATGGATGAGGGTACCCCTACCTCCACAACCTCTCCAGCAGAGGCTATCATTGGTGTTTTTTATTTTAGCCAATCTGACAGGTGTAAGATGATATCTCAAAGTTATTTTGATTTGCATTTCCCTGATCACTAAGGAGGTTGACCATGACCTTAAGTGTCATTTGGCCATTTGAATTTCTTCTTTTGTGAATTCTCTGTTCAGATCAGTGCCCCATTTTTTAATTGGGTTAATTCGCCTTTTACGGTCAAGTTTCTTGAGTTCTTTATATATTTTGGAGATCAGACCTTTGTCTGTTGTGGGGTTGGTGAAGATCTTTTCCCAGTCAGTGGGCTGCCTTTGTGTCTTAGTGACAGTGTCCTTTGCTTTACAGAAGCTTCTCAGTTTCAGTAGGTCCCATTTATTCAATGTTGCCCTTAATGTCTGTGCTGCTGGGGTTATACCTAGGAAGCGATCGCCTGTGCCCATCTGTTGTAGGGTACTTCCCAATTTCTCTTCTATCAGGTTGAGTGTGTTCATATTGATATTGATCTTTGTCTTTGATCCATTTGGACTTGATTTTTGAGCATGGTGATAGATATGTGTCAATTTTCATTCTTCTACAGGTTGACTTCCAGTTGTGCCAGCACCATTTGTTGAAGATGCTTTCTTTCTTCCATTGTATACTTTTAGCTCCTTTATCGAAAATGAGGTGTTCATAGGTTTGTGGGTTAAAATCTGGGTCTTCAATGTGATTCCATTGGTCGACTTCTCTGTTTTTATACCAATACCAAACTGTTTTCATTACTGTGTCTCTGTAATAGAGTTTGAAATGAGGGATGGTAATGCCTCCAGACGTTCCTTTATTATATAAGATTGTCTTGGCTATCCTGGGTATTTTGTTTTTCCATATAAAGTTGATTATTGTCCTCTCAAGATCTGTGAAGAATTTTGATGGGACCGTGATGGGGATTGCATTGAATCTATAAATTGCCTTTGGTAGAATTGCCATTTTTACTATGTTGATCCTCCCAATCCAAAAGCAAGGGAGATCCTTCCACTTTCTGGTATCCTCTTCAATTTCTTTCTTCAATTACTTAAAGTTCTTTTCAAATAGATCTTTCACTTCCTTGGTTAGAGTTACCCCAAGATATTTTATGCTATTTGTGGCTATTGTGAAAGGTGATGCTTCTCTGATTTCCCTCTCTGCTTCCATATCCTTTGTGTATAGAAAGGCGACTGATTTTTTGGAGTTGATATTGTATTCTGCCACATTACTAAAAGTGTTTATAAGCTTTAGGAGTTCTTTGGTGGAGTTTTTGGGGTCACTTATGTACACTATCATATCATCTGCAAATAATGAAAATTTATCCTCTTCCTTCCCAATTCGAATCCCCTTGATCCACTTATGTTGTCTTATTGCTATTGCTAAAACTTCAAGCACTATATTGAAGAGGTATGGAGAGAGTGGACAGCCTTGCCGTGTTCCTGATTTTAGTGGGATGGCTTTGAGTTTCTCTCCATTTAGTTTGATGTTAGCTGTCGGTTTGCTGTAAATAGCTTTTATTATATTTAGGTATGTCCCTTGTATCCCTAATCTCTCCAAGACTTTTATCATGAAGGGATGTTGAATTTTGTCAAAAGCTTTTTCAGCATCTAATGAAATGATCATATGGTTTTTTTCTTTCAGTTTATTTATATGATGGATTACATTGATAGATTTTCGTATGTTGAACCAGCCCTGCATCTCTGGGATGAAGCCTACTTGATCATAATGGATAATTTTTCTAATGTGTTCTTGGATACGGTTTGCCAGTATTTTGTTGAGGATTTTTGCGTCAATGTTCATGAGTGAGATTGGCCTGTAATTCTCTTTCTTGGTTGAGTCTTTGTGTGGTTTTGGTATCAGAGTGACTGTAGCTTCATAAAAGGAATTTGGCAATGACTCTTCTGTTTCTATATTGTGAAATACATTAAGGAGTATAGGTATTAGGTCTTCTTGGAAGTTCTGGTAGAATTCCGCATTGAAACCATGTGGTCCTGGAATTTTTTTGGTAGGGAGGTTTTTGATAACAGCTTCTAATTCTTCGCGACTAACAGGTCTATTTAGATTGTTCACCTGGTCCTGGTTTAACTTTGGTAAATGGTATTTATCTAAAAACGTGTCCATTTCTATTACATTTTCCAGTTTTGTGGCATACAGGCTTTTGTAGTAAGATCTAATGATTCTTTGAATTTCCTCTTTGTCTGTGGTTATGTCCTTCTTTTCATTTCTGATCTTATTAATTTGTATATTCTCTCTCTGCCGTTTGATTAATTTGGATAGGGGTTTATCAATCTTGTTGATTTTCTCCAGGAACCAGCTTCTTGTTTCATTGATTCTTTGGATTGTTTTCTGTGTTACTATTTTGTTGATTTCAGCCCTCAATTTGATAATTTCCAGTCTTCTACTTCTCCTAGGTGAGTCTGATTCTTTTTTTTTCTAGAGCTTTCAGGTGTGCTGTTAAGTCTCCAATGTGTGCTTTCTCTGTTTTTTTAAGTGGGCACTTAGTGCTATGAACTTTCCTCTTAGGACTGCTTTCATAGTATCCCATAAGTTTGAGTAGCTTGTTTCTTTATTTTCATTGAATTTAAGGAAGTCTTTGATCTCTTTCTTTATTTCTTCCTTGATCCAATTGTGGTTCAGTATTTGACTGTTCAATTTCCATGAGTTTGTAGGCTTTCTGGGGGTAGCATTTTTGTTGAATTCTAACTTCAATCCATGGTTATCTGATAAGACGCAGGAGGTTACGAATATTTTTTTGTAACTGTGCAAGTTAGCTTTGTTACTGAGGATGTGGTCAATTTTCGAGAAGGTTCCATGAGCTGCAGTGAAGAAGGTATATTCTTTCCTATTTGGGTGGAAATTTCTATAGATGTCTGTTAAGTCCATTTGATTCATTACCTCCATTAATTCTCTTATTTCTCTGTTCAGTTTCTGTCTGATTGACCTGTCCATTGGTGAGAGAGGAGTGTTAAAGTCTCCTACTATTAGTGTGTGCCGTTTGATGGCAGCCTTGAGTTTTAGTAATGTTTCTTTTACGTACGTGGGTGCTTTAATATTAGGGGCATAGATATTCAGGATTGAGACTTCATCCTGATGAATTGTTCCCCTTATGAGTATAAAGTGTCCCTCTCTATCTTTTCTGATTGATTTAAGTTTGAAGTCTACTTTGTTAGAAATTAGTATGGCCACGCCTGCTTGTTTCTTGGATCCATTTGCTTGATAAGCCTTTTCCCAGCCCTTTACTCTGAGTAGATGCCTGTCTTTGTGGTTGAGGTGTGTTTCTTGTAAACAGCAGAATGTTGGATCCTGTTTTCGTATCCAATCTTTTAGCCTGTGCCTTTTTATAGGTGAGTTGAGTCCATTGACATTAAGTGAAATTAATGACCAGTGGTTGTTAACTCCGGTCACTTTTTTAGACATAGAGTTTGTGTGTTTCCCTTCTTTGAGTTGTGCTGGTGAAGGGTCTCTAGATGTTTAAGTTATTGTGGTCATTGTTGGACTTCTTTGTTTGTGATTTTCCTTCTATTATTTTCTGTAAGGCTGAATTTGTTGCTACGTATTGTTTAAATTTGTTTTTATCCTGGAAAATTTTCCTTTCTCCATTTATAGTGAATGAAAGCTTGGCTGGGTATAGCAGTCTGGGCTTGCATCCATGGTCTCTTAGTTTCTGAAGTACATCTATCCAGGACCTTCTGGCTTTCATGGTTTCCATAGAGAAGTCAGGTGTAAGTCTGATAGGTTTACCTTTATAAGTAACTTGTCCCTTTTCCTTTGCAGCTCTTAATATTCTTTCTTTATTCTGTATGTTTTGTGTTTTGATTATTATATGGCGAGGAGAGGTTTTTTTTTTTTTTTTTTGGTCCAGTCTATTCGGTGTTCTGTATGCTTCTTGAACCTTCAAAGGAATATCTTTCTTTATGTTGGGAAAGTTTTCTTCTATAATTTTATTAAATATATTTTCTGGACCATTGAGCTGTACTTCTTCTCCTTCTTCTATCCCAATTATTCTTAGGTTTGGTCTTTTTATTGTGTCCCAGATTTCTTGAATGTTTTGTGATGAAAATTTGTTGGTTTTGCTATTTTCTTTGATCAGTGTGTTTTTTTTCTCTATGGTATCTTCAGTGTCTGACATTCTTTCTTCCATCTCTTGTAATCTGTTGTTAGTACTTGTCTCTGTAGTTCCTGTTCTTTTACCCAGATTTTCCATCTCCATCCTTCCCTCGGTTTGTGTTTTCTTCATTGCTTCCATTTCATTCTTCAAGTCTTGAACTGCTTCCCTTACCTGTGTGATTGCTTTTTCTTGTTTCTCTTGGTTTTCTTGGGTGTCTTTGAGCGATTTATTCATTTCCTCTACCTTTTTGTTTGTAATCTCTAATTGTTTATGGCAGTTTTTCACCTCCTGTTTAAGGTCTTCTATTAATTTCATATAGTTCACTTTTGAGTCGATTTCTTCTAATTCTTCTGGAGTAGGGTGTACAGTTCTTCTTATTTCGGGATCCCTGGAATCTGGTGATGTCATGTTGCCTTTCAGGTTGTTGGGGGAATTCTTGCATTGGTGCCTTCCCATCTCTTCCTTCCAATGGAGCCCGGAGAGGCCTGGTGTCTTGGTCCAGTCTTTGCTGTGATTGACTTTCTGGGTGTATCTTTTCAGTGTAGAAGGAGGAACTGTTCCCGTCCAGATGGAACTCCTCAGCACCAAAGCATGGACGCCTGGTAGTCCAATGACCCGAGGAGACAGGGGGGAACTTGGGGGGCAGGGTGGGGACGAGTAGAACACAGGACACCCTGCCGCAAAAGCTGAAGGTGCAAGTGCACTCTTTCCGGGGGTCCTTGAGGGCTGCCCCGTAGGTAGGCTTTCACCGCTCTGAGTGGGTAGCCTTAGTGTAGGAGCAGAGAACTGTTCCTGAGCAAAGGACCTTGTAGAAAACACAGGCTGGGCGGGCGGTGTCGTGTGTAAGAAAGACAGCCCTGCAGAAGGAGCTGGGGGAGGGAGGTTTGTGCTCTCTTCCGGGACAGTCCACCTCTGGATAGCACACACTCACCCATCCAGATGGGATTCCTCAGCAACTAAACAGGGCCGCCTGGTAGCCCAATGATCTGGGGACGAAAGGGTGAAGGGCGCAGGGATGGGTGGTATCCAGAGGACCAGAGGAGCTGCTGGTGCACAGGCTGAAGGTGCCGGGCTCCCTTACAGGGGACCCTGAGTCCTGCTCGGTATGCAGGCCCTCACCGCTCTCGAGAGAAAACTTTTAAAGATCACTCATTTACTTTTAACTTCTTTTTTAACCCATTCATTGATGAGATGTTCAATACCCACAAGTTTTTGTACTTATTAGAGATTTGTGTCTAGCTGCGGATTCTAGGTGCTAACACATTGTTGCAAGATAGGCTACATGGAGTATAACCTATTTCAGTTCTTCTGATTTTGTAAAGATTTGTTTTGTGTTTTAGAGATTTATCCATGACTTTTTGGTTGAATATATATTCTTTCATGTTAGGGTGAAATAGTTTATAGATATGTATTAGGTCATTTGATGTATGATATCATTTAATTGCACTGATTTGCTTTTCATTTTTTGAAGAACTAAAAAAAGTCAAGAAAACAAATGACCCAATAAAAAGTAGGCCATGAATCTTAACAGAGAGTTCTCAAAAAAAAAAAAAATTCCCAAGGAATAGCTTTTTAAAAATGTTCATCATCCTTAGCAACTAGAAAATGCAAATCAGAAAAAAATTTAAATTTCTTCTCACTGCAGTCATGGTAAAGTTCTACAAAACAACTGACAGCATATGCTAGAGAGGATGTGGATGAACGTGGACACTCATTCACTGCTGAGGGGATTACAAAACGGTGCAGCCACTCAGGAAATCAGTGTGGAAAGTTTCCAAAATTCTAAAAGTAAATCTAACATGTAAGAAAGGTAAGTGAGGGGCTGGAGAGATGGCTCAGGGGTTGAGAGCATTGCCTGCTCTTCCAAAGGTCCTGAGTTCAATTCCCAGCAACCACATGTTGGCTCACAACCATCTGTAATGGGGTCTGGTGCCCTCTCCTAGCCTGCAGGCATACACACAGACAGAATATTGTATACATAATAAATAAATATTTTAAAAAAAGAAAGGTAAGTGATTCCTTGGTATTTCCCCAAAGGACTCAACATCCTACTCCACTCAACCTGTTTGGCCATGTTCATTGTGCCTCTATTCACAATAGTTAGGAAGTAGAAAAAAAGTCTAAATATCATCCAACTGACAAAGTGATAATGAAAATGTGGTAAATGTACACTATGGGACAATATTTAGCTGTAGTAGGAATTAAATGATAACATTTGAGATGAAATGGATGGAACTAGAAAATATCATATTGACTGAAGTAACAGACCCCAAGAGACAAATATATGTTCTTGCTCACCTGAGGTTGATAACTACAAATCTTCAAATGTGAACATAACCTGAAATAACAAAAGTAACTAATAAAATAATAAAGGATTATGGGGGCACTACTAGAGAGGGCAATTAGGACACAAGTTATAAGAAGGAGTATTGGGGACCAGCCTCAACAAAAATACCTCTTGTCAGGGCAGAGGCATGGGGATTTAGACATATAGTGAAGAATATGAAGATGCTAATGAAAATAATAAAATGGAGAAACATAGAATAGTATTGGGAGAAAATTCCAGTGAGTACTGAAATTCACCCATGTTTAATTTCCAATTGCGTTAAATACACCTGGCCCCAAAAGGTAGGAACAAGACAGAAAACTGCATTAAGATGATACAAGGAAATGAATAGACCAGTTGAAGGTTGTGGGCTAAATACACAGTTAAATATTCTGTTGCTAGAACAAAACAAGTCATGCTCACACCCTAGACCAAAACATTCTGTAGGCAAGCACTCCCTGGGTAGAACCCAATGTTATCTCCTTAAGGAACTAGACCCTTAGTCAGACCCTCAGACTTTTGTTTGGGGTAGAAACATATGTACTTCTCTATTCCTGAAATACAAGGTCTGGATATTAGCCATATCTGTTAACAATAACCTCGAGAGAGCAGAACTCTCTGAACTAAATCTAGGTGGGATCTTTGTTTGAGGTAGAAACACAATGACCTTGAAGGAATAAAGGTGACTTCCAATTCTGACCTTTGGTCAATATGGAAAGAGGCTCACATTTCTGGGCTTCCACAAAAGAGGAAAATATAAAAATTAGGGAGATTTAATTGGGAAAGGGAGAGGGAAGTCAATACAAGAAGATAGGAAGGGAAAGGGGGAAAACATTAAGAATTTGTAGAGACTATAGAGAACAATATTATTTCTTATTTACCCAAATTTATATAAAAGACATATAAGTATGGATATATACATATACACTTTAATAAAGTTATGCCCCTTAAACTGACAATTTGAAAAAGAGTCATTTAATATATAGCAAAAAAAAAGTTCTTGGCATGGGAAATTCCCTTATGAGTTTTTGTGAGAGAAATTTAAGAGAATCTACAAACAATATAGGGTAATTCCACTTAGTGGTTTCTCAAAGATTGAAGGCTAGTCCCTATTGCTGAAGACAGCACACACTTTAGACAGAGAATTTGGAGCAATCAGGCTAGATCTGACTCAAAAGTCTATACTTAAGGACTATCTTTTGTAGCTTCAGAAAGCACTATACAAAGATGCCAAGGTACAGAAGCAACCAATAGTCCTACCTGTCTATGGATGCTTATGAGCCAAAATAATGACCAGCATGACAAAATATCCTGAAAGGTGCAATAGTGGCATATATATCTTGGTGGTAACCAACAACTCTTTAATTGGATTTCAAGCCTTCTCAACAAGAAGGAAATCATGCCTAATCCTGAAACATAGCGAACAACCTGTGGCTAACGGCTCGTGAATCTTAGATGAGAACTTTCTATTACCTTTACTAAACCAATATAATTCCTAGCTGCATTCTAAATACTTAATACCTGCAGATAAGTATAGCCCTCACCACTCATCAAATAATCTTCTCTTTGCAGCAGATGGAGACCATTATGAAAAAAACTACAACTGGTCAAGATACAGAAAACAACTGACATCCCAGAGTCAATGGGTTCATCTAAACTCCTGCATATAAGGCTTAGAGGGAACAGGCAGATTATAAGGACCAAGAAGTCTGTTGTGAGATAGTGCTTCCTAGAAATGACAGGGAAGCTGGGCCCATGATATCTCAACAATATGACTGCCTAAACAGGACCTGAACAATGACAACAACAAAAGACACTATTGTGAGGAAAATAAATCTCATGGGGTTTCATTTTTAGACAAAGAACTATAGGCAACTAAGAATCAAGGAGAAAAGGAAAAATAGCTATTTCCAGGGATGAGCTCCTTGATTCAATGCCCAATTCCAAGTAGTCAGCCCTAAAATCCTAAGCACACAAGCAATACTAAATGAACTGAGCAGATTGGTCATATATTTAGGTGTGTGTGTGTGTGTGTGTGTGTGTGTGTGTGTGTGTCTGTGTGTGTGCAACAATGACAAAGAAAAATAGAGAGGCTTTTAATTTGATGCGTAAGAAGGATGGTATGAGGAAGGGATGGGAAGGAAGAGAGGGAAGAAATAATATAATCATATTTTAATTTAAATATATGTTAAGATAAAAATAAAATAAATTGATCCTGAGAAATCTTCCTCCTTCCAAATGTTTACCTATGTGTGGACATCCCATTCAGGCTTTTCAGAATTATCTCACAATCACCTTCTTTGTGAACCTGTGCTTAAGCTCAAACCTTTCAGGCTCATTATAACTATAAATGTTGCTTAAAGTACTGGAAACATATTTCTTATTGTTTCAAAAGCTTACAATTTACTTGCAGAGAGAAAAAACAAATTGATAGTCACATGTTCTATGCTTGTAAACATAAAACAATCGCTTTGCACCGTTGTACAATGTGTTCAGCCAAACAATGGGTACCACAGTGATGTTGACTGGCATGTTTTTCCAGAGGCATTCAAAAGGTCCCAGAGAAAATAAACTTGATCTGTGATGACATTTAAGCCCATCCAGATGTTCAACCATTACTTTGCTCATGTGTTCATTCGTACAAATACAATGTGTGCAAAACAAAAGGTTAATATGCATATATGATGTTGGATAATAAGTCCCAGTTAGAACTATTAAGTAAACTAGCTTATTGGTGATTCACACTGTAGTGAGACCCAGAAACTGCATGACTTGAGGTAAATTATACTCTCCAAAACATTTCACTGTACCCGGAGGGTGGAGGCTCTCAGTCGTGGATGGGTGGTTTTCAAGCAGGAAAGGGGGTGAGGTGAGTACAACCCTGAGACACTGCTTTGTCATTTAGGAAAGTGTGGATGTGTGCAAAGCTCCTCATTGTCACTATGCCAGGGCACTGTGTGTGGGCCATTTGCACACTTACAAATCTTCTTTTGCTTTGTGATACACATATATGCACTTCAGAATGGTCAATCCTTAACAAACATTTATAATTCTTCAGGCCAAGTATTATTCAGACAGCCCTAAAGGCAATCCCATTTTATTTCCATAAGACTCTATTAGACCAGGATTGAACCCTAATGCATGTACTGTCTTTGTGGAGCCCACTCTCTATGAAGAGATACCTTGCTCAATCTAGGCAAGGTGGGGGGGGCAGCTTGGTCCTTCTTTAAAGAGGTGATGTGATAGGACAGATTTAGTTGACTTCCCAGGGGAGGCCTTACCCTCTCTGAGGAATGAATGAGAGAAGAATGTGGGGGGAATGGGAATAAAAGAAGGAGGGGGTCCTTGGATTGGTATGTAAAAATACAAAACTCTGACAATTGTGTTAGTCATCATTCAATTACTATAACAAAATATTTATATAGTTAAATTATGAGGAGAAAATTTTATTTAGACTTATTGTTTGAGAGATACAAGTCTATAATTGGCCACTTCCATCATTAAGGCCTTTGGTGCAGGTGCCAGATGGTTTGACAGGGGACAAAGAAAATTTTCTTACCTCAGAAGCCACACCCAATAAAGATATAAATCCCCCCACTAAGGTTTGCACCACCTTCTAAGAGCTCTACCAATCCTTTAACACAAGGGCTGTCATGTATGCATCAAGATCCAAACTATAGCCTGAGGAGTATGTGAATACTATCCTGGGAGCAGCAGCTTCCAGGCTGAGATGCATTCTGAAGGAAAATGCGTGGTCTTGCTTCAAAGTCATGTGCTGAGACCAGGGTTGTGTGTCCATGTGCAAATCACAAATTACAAACAAAGAGACTGATGTCATATGTATTTTATTGGGTCTGCAAAGCATAGGGAAAGTCAAAGGGAGGCTATTTTCTTTTATTTTTATTTAAAATGTGGAATGTATCGTAAAAGGTGTGCATATAATAAATATACAGGTGGATGAATTTTCTAGAAATAACCTTTAATTTATAGGTATGCTTTAGAAAAATATTTCTGAAAATGCATTGAAAGTGTTGTTTGGTAAAAGCCATGTCATCAACTTGCCTTATAAATATTTATGTTGATACACAGAGACTTGGGCTTTTCTCAACCTTGGACAAAGAAACATTTTTGCTGTGGCAGTGGTTATTGCAGACTTATAACTTGTCAAGGTTCTGAAAAAAAGTAACTGTGAGTGTCCAGACAGAAATAGGACATCTATATCAACCCCTCTCAAAAACCCCAAGGTTCAGGAAGCACCATGAAAGTTTGGGAGAAAGGATGTAAAAGTAGAGGTTGGGCAGAGTGCCTTGAATTACCATCAGGCAAACATGACATGGCTATTCCTACAGGAACTCACAAGAACCATGATTACCAGGACAAGATCAAGCTTGTAAAAGTCCATATTGGATAAGGTGGATTTCTTAGGGTCCCTTCCCTAACCAAGGTGCTTTTTCTAAATGATTTCAGTTAGGGTAGGGAGAGTCACTTTTTACTCAGAGGTCACCTATGCCTTAGTGAATGGCCCCACACTGAAGCACAGGCAGGACTAATTGGACTCAATAGATTATATACTTGGAAGAAAGAAAGAAGGAAAGGAAGGAAGAGTGGAAGGAAGGAAGGAGAGAGGGGAGAGGGAGTGAGGGAGGGAGAAAAGAATGAACTGGAGATATCCATCCATTTAGTTTTTACGAGTACTCATTGCTCTTGCAGAGGACACTTGGGTTTGATTCTCAGCACCCACATGGTGGCTCACAATCATAACTATAGTCCTGTTACATCCAGTGCCCTCTTCTGACTTCCACAGACACTGGACACTTATTGATGCAATCTATACATATAAGCCAAGCACTGAGGACCCTAAGAGAGACATAAATGAATCTCCCCTACATGGGAAATAGAGGAAGGCAAGATCTCCTGTGTAAATTGGGAGCGTGGGGATCATGGGAGAGGGTAGAAAGGGAGAAGGGAGGAAGGGAGGGGAGCAGAGAAAAATATATATCACAATAAAAGCAATTTAAAAAAAGAAGAAAAATAAATATATAAAATAGATAAATCTAAAAAGGATATTAATTTGAAAGAAAGATGTTTTGGGGTGTTAGTAATAATTAGAGGAGAAGAGTGAGGGTACATATGATCAAAATATATTTCATACTTGCATTAAAGTTTCAAATCAGACAAAAGTTATTAAAGATAAATAACCTCAATGTATAATTTTCTGAAACACAGTTGTGAACATTCATTTGCTGGTCTTAAACACAGAGCCCTAAAAATTCATTTTCCCTAACAATCTTCCCCATAACATCCTGGCCTTGATAATTGTTTCACTTTTTCTTCCTAGAGTCAATTCCCACAGAAGACATCTTCCATCTGCCTCCAGCTGGGGGAGCCTTTCACTGCAGCTTCCTTGAGAAGCAGAGTTATTAGTCCCCAGTGTCCTAGCCAGCTAGCACTAGCTTGCTGGATGAGGGAGCGGTATTCCCTAGCTGCAGAATGCTTTAAAACATTTTTTCAGTACTTCTAATAATTCTGCATCATCTGGTCACAGAAAACCCTCACTTGAGAGTAGAGTTGGAGACATGTTCATGGAGAGCACAGTGCTGAAGGCTTTAAGATGTACCCGAGGAGATGAAGCTTTACGTTGTTTTTATTCTCTCCCATAACTTCCTCTTCTCTTTGTCTTCATTTCTCAATGAGTTGGTAAAGGGATTTCTTAATATTCAATTTAGAAGCAGATAGCAGATATTACCATCCATCTCTTCAGAGCATTAAGAGGAAACCAACTACGTTCAGAAAAGTGTTTCTAGGTGCAATATGACCTGTCAGTGAAGTTTGGAGACAGGTCTCCTAGATCTACTATGCTCAAAGCAGAACACTCTAGACACACTCTATGGGCCCAGAACTCAGCTTTCTTGCTCTATACCAATGCCTCAGTATCCCTGAGGCTGCTATAGGGCACATCACAGAAGCACTCAAAGCAGAAATGTGGATCACAGAGCATGCATAAAAGAAAAGTGCCATCCATCTCTCTCTCTCTCTCTCTCTCTCTCTCTCTCTCTCTGTCTGTCTGTCTCTCTCTCTCTCTCTTTCTGTCTGTCTCTGTCTCTGTTTCTGTCTCTCTCTCTCTCTCTCTCTCACACACACACACACACACACACACACACACACCAGAACTACACATGAGAAGCGTCTCATTTAGTGGACCAGGCAACTGTCCCAAAGCAGGCAATTCAGGCCTCTTACTTTCTCTATATGAAGGCCCTCCCTTGCTCTCACCCAGATTCTGCAGGTGTTCTAGTATGAAAGAAGATGCATTTTAAGTGAGCTGAGCACGAAAGGGTACCCAGCAGAAGAGGTGATACTGGATTATGGAAAATTAAAGGCATCCTACTTAGAAGGGAAAAGACACGGAGAAACAGCAGAGCCAGCAACAGCGCTCCTAGTAAGGACACACAGTGAGTCATTAACCTCAGAAATACTTTATGCTAAGGAAAAACAGAAAATGCCCAAATGTCCATAACTAAGATGGAGAGCTATATGAAGATGGAAGGGACTAGACTCTCACTCCTCCAGGTAGATCCCGTCACATCCTGATCTTGTGCAGTCCTGCACTCATCCTCAGAGTCAGACTCTCCCAGATCCAGTATCTGAACCCCAGCTGCTTCACCTTGAACAGGATAAATGAGGAGGTTTAAATCTGTTCCCTTGTTGGCAAAGTGGGAGTAGTGATATCTTTGGAAAGTGAGATCAGGAAGATGTAGACTAACAAATAATGACATGAAAAATCAATAACATCAACCCAGAACCCTCTAAGATGATACTAAAGCAACACAATAACTTCCTCCTGCTACTAGGTGGGGATCAGAGAGTGACCTCACAAGACAGAGATGGATGTATTGAAGAACATCTTTTCAGGATAAGCACCCTCTGGTAATTCTCCTCACAATCAAGCAGCTTATAATTGGCAGTAAACATAAAGTAAACATAAAGCAAATGAGAACTTGGCCTAGCCGGCCTTGAGGAGATACTAATGACTTACAGGTCTCCAGCCTCCAGGGATGGTAACTGCTTTAGCACGTGCTTCCAACCTGGCAGGTCTGCACCATTCTAGCTATGGCAGCAGGGCAGGTGCAAGCATCTCTAAACTGCTTGTGCTATTTTGAGCAGATGGAAAGAGTCCTGACGCTATTCCCAGAGTCTTGGCTCTCCCTCATTCAAAGTCAGTCAACTTTGGATTGGCTCCTGATCATTTTGTAAATTCTTAATTCTCAACCATGAACCACGCATGCCCTCACATCTTCAAAGGGCCTTATGTTCATTTTAATAACCAACTGGAGAAAACACCAGAAGGCAGGTACATATGCTGAGAAGTCCCTTGATCTTCTTGAAGGTTCATTTGGGCAACTGAACTGCTGTCTTGGAGTTTCCAAGCTATGTTCAGCTTCTCTGTGTACAGTGGAAAGGGAACACAGGCATCCTCCTTGCGACACTAGGTTTATTGGTTACTTTTCTCCTTGTTGCAACATAATACCTGACAAAAGTTCTTAAGAAAGAGGGGGTTAATGTAGACTTCTAGTTCATCATGGTAAGGAAGTCATGACATTGGGCAGTTAATGCAGCTAGCTCTTGACTCAGCTGGTCACAATGCATCTGTTGTCAGGAACAGAGAGCATCGAGTGCTCCTACTTAGACTTCTCATTCTCAGAAGTCACCTTTTTACTTGGTACAGGGCAACACAAAGAATGACGTTCCCCAAATTTTTGAGAGGTTGACCCATCTCAGTAAACCTAATCTAAATAACCATTCAAATGCATGTCTCATCTGTTGATTGTTCTAGATTTTTGTCAAGCTGACACTAGTTTTTAACCAATTCACTGAACATCCGTACAGAGACCTGCCTGTTTGTCTCACCCTGGCTGTGATCAGACTCTTGTAAGTTGTCAAGGCCTCTGTGTCCTGAGCTGGGTCCAGGGCATAGTCTTTTTCAACTTTTTCTTTTTCCAAGACAGGGTTTTCTCTGTAGTTTTGAAGCCTGTCCTGGAACTAGCTCTCGTAAACAAGGCTGGCCTCAAACTCACACAGATCCACCTGCCTCTGCCTCCCGAGTGCTGGGATTAAAGACATGCACCACCACTGTCCGGCACACATGGTCTTTTTCAATGGAGACTCTGGTGTCTTCTAGGAGCTATTCAAAACTCTTGGCCCACCTGCTTCCAGGACATTTTCTAGACAACAGCAGCCCCAGCCTCTTTACAAAGACATCAATCAAACTCTCAAGGGCACTTGACCTGGTCACATCTAGATTCACAGACATCCTAAAGTAAGGCTTACAACCCTGTGGGGTCAGACATGCTGTCATATGCCTGGAATTTTTCCATCCTACAAAAGGCCCAGAGAAAAACACGTTTTACCTTTGAGAGATGGCCATGTAGGTTATTTCTCCCCTTGTCTTATTTGCTGATATGTGGCTTATAGGTGTGCCCTCTACTCAGACTAATCAGGCCTCTTCAGAAAGCCTTCCCCTTCCCCCTCTCCTTCCCTTCCCTGATGACTTCACTACCCTGGTACTTGAGTGTGTATTTATTCACCAAAGACATTCACCCTAGACCTTAGAGTTTGCTCTATGCCAGTAAACATGGATTCATATAGTGTTTCAGCAGCAGATGTGTTAGATCATTAGGCATTGCGATCCCTCTGTCTGACAAAATCACTTACTCTTATGGGTTCCATTGCACGGAATGAGTTCATGAAACTCTCTGTGGATGGGACCCCCTATAGATAAATTTCTTTTTTGTTTTTCTATCATCCATCTTGTTTTAACCTTTTGCTTTTGTCTTGGGTTTATAGAGTAATGGCAGGAGGACCCATGTCATGACCAGACCACTATTCCTGTGTGATCTTCTCCATGTATAACTCTTGGTACCAGACTTTAAAAGATGAACATCACCTGCTACTTAGCAGCTCAGTCACCATCATCAATTAGTCAATTAGACCTGCAAGTAAAACTGAGAAGAGGGGCAAGGATATTTATTCACTGTAGCCACATTAAGAAGAGAAATACTATTAGAAGGAAACACAGGCAGTTCCCCAGCAAGATATATATAGAGCAAATAATTTTCTGTATTTAACTCCATTAGTTCAAGAATTAAGGCCAACAGTTGACAAATGTGACTTTATAAAGCTGAAAACCATCTGTAAAAGTCTGTAACAGCAAAGGAAGCAATTAATCTAGTGAAGAGGAATCCCACAGAGTGGGAGAGAATCTTTGCCAGCTGTACATCTGATAGAGAATTAATATGCAGAATATACTCAAATCCAAAAACAAAAAACATAGAGTTGGGAAAACAAATGACTTCGTTAATTAAAGTAGACTATAGATATGAACAGAGAGTTCTTAAAATAGGAAATAAAAATCTCTAAGAAATATCTTTAACAGCGTTCAACAGCCTCACCAATACAGAAATGCAAAATGAAACTATTTTGATATCTCATCTTGCCCCCGTCAAAATGGTTAAGTTCAACAAGTCAAGTGACAACAGAGTTGTATGGAACATGAAGGAAAGGAACACTCATTCGCTATTGATGGGACTGCAAAGTGATGGAACCACTCTGAAAATCGGTATGGAGAGTTCTTAAACAGCTGAACTAGATCTACCATACAATCCAGCTGTACCACTCCTGAGAATATGCCTCAGAGGACTTGACGTCCTACTTCATAGACAATTGCGCAGCCATATTCTTTGCCATTCAATTCACAATAGTGGAAACAACCTTAATAGCCTTTGGCAGATGAATGGATGATGAAAATACGGTACATATACACAATGGAATTTTATTCAGCTGTGAAGACCAATGTAATTATGAAGTTTTCAGTTAAATGGATGGAACTACAAAATATAATGAGTAGAACAGCTCAGGCTCAGAAAGACAAATGCTGCACGCGCTCTTTGATTTGTTGACCCTAGTTCCAAATCTTCAGACTTGGGTATTTTCATACTCAGAAAGTAAAAGGGGACCGTAGAGAGGAGGAAAGTAAGAGTTCAAGGGAAGGGGATACGAGGACAGGCTTGCTATTAAAGGAGGATGAGAAAACAAAGGCTGGGGGGGGGGCTTTAACTTGGGAGAGGGATGAGAAAGGAATATAAAAAGAAGAGAGTCGGGGGAAAAAAGTAACACTATAGATACTTGAGAAATAATAGGGCAAAAGGCTGACATTTGTTATGGGATAGCTAATTGCTTTTCTTTTTCCTGAGGAAGGCTTTCTCTCCTACTCTCAGCACTCCTTGGTTGCCTGTAGTTCTTTGTAGAGGGATTCCACATGTCTAATATTGTTGTCCATATTCAACTCATGCTTCGGTAATCATGGTAATGAGACTTTATGACATACAAATAGCATACAAACTGAGGATGTTGTCCTTGTGTATTTAGTAATGTATGTGTGTGTGCGTGTGTACATGTGTCCGTGTGTGCATGTGTACATATACACAGTTTAAAGGACGTTATTCTACTATGGATGTTAATGTTCCCTCCAAGAGCCATAGACTACCTAACAAAATCCCCAGTACCTTGTGTGGTAAACCTCTCAAATTACTCAAGTTAAAAGTAATACAGACTATTATTATTGCTCTTGGTTGTCGGCCTATTGATAAAGACACTACACAATTTTGAGATAGACTTTGAGTAATCGAGCTGAGGCTGACCTGAAACCCTTAACTAAGGAGTAGCTTCTATAACCTACTAAAGGAAAAAAAAGCAATCAATATTCCCACCATCTGCAAAGCCTGAGAACCACAACAAGAGATCAACATAAGATGCAGTAAACAACAGATACCTAATTGGACTTAAGGTCACTCAATAGGAAGGAATCCATGCCTGTGATTATAATCATACTTAGCTATATATGACTAGAGAACTCATGGGGCCTAGAGGAGAACATACTACTGTCATTCTTCTAGTCCAGTGTAATTTCTAAATTCCCTATCAATACTAATCCTTACATCTACAGATTGAGCATAGAAGAAATAATGAGTTTTAAGGGAATTGGAGGAGACATGGGAAAAATTGGGGAAGGAAAACAGGTGGAAATGTTGTAAGTAGTAGTACTCATGGAGACAATTTTCAAAAAGAAATTTTTACTTAAACAACATAGTCACAGTAAGTCCTCAAGTCCATTTTCTGGGTTCTGAGGTTCAGATGTGACAAAAGAGCTAGAAGTGTGCATAGTTAAATTATCCTGGTCAGGCTGTGCTCACACTCGCTCTCGTGGCTCTGCTGCACTCTCAAGATGATCTGACAGTTCTTCAGAATCATATGAATCTTTCTCTGGGAACAAACTTTACACTTGCCTGGCATGAAAGCCTCAGCATTTTTCTTCTCTCAACAAGACATTCCTAGGGAAATTCTAATCTCATGGAGACCATTGTTCAAATAGTATAATAGACAAAAGAAGTAGCTTGGCATATCTTCATTACTGCCAGGACAGTTACATCCAGAAATCTATGCTCAATTTATTGCTCTGAATATTGGTATTGGCCTTCCTGGTCATTATACTTATCTCAATTTTCATTGTGTAATTTTCTACTCAAATTTAAAAATCTATATCTATATATTTTACTTTAAGCATGCAAATAAAATATTGTCCAGTAAAGAACCCTGAGTGACTAACACCTAATGAAGACAGAAGGGTTTAACTGTGTCTATATATTTTACTTTAAGCATGCAAATACCATATTGTCCAGTAAAGAACCCTGAACTACTAATGCTTAATGAAGACAGAGGAGTTTAACAATGCAAAATCATATGCCTAATGAACTTAATGGTACCATTCTTTCAAGCTGTTGAAAAGTTCTTATGAATATCATTTATTCTCTAGATTCATTTGGCAGATCTTTTTAAAACACATAATAAAAAATAAAGATAGCTTTTGAATGAACTAAACTTCTAAATTAGGGAAACCTACATTACTGAAGTTGTGTCAACTTCTAGTTTGTTTTCTCTGTCCTTAGATTATATGTGTGAGTAGAGCAGTGTGTAGTTCAGATTGAGTTGATGTCAGTCATGGAACCAAATGTTCAGAGGGGTTCAGTCAGTGTGGTCTTTTATGAACAGGGTCCCTATGAGGTGTGGTCTCTGAGCGTGCCACTCTGGGAGAAGTTCACTAAGGCAGCCACCAAGTAGGAAGGTGAGTTTCAATCCTAGCCTCTTCCATAGGTTCTCATAAGGTCTGAGAGATGCTTCACCTCTGGAAAATACAAAAGGTTCTTTGTTGCTTCTGTGGTATTTAGGGCCTTGTAGAAAAAATTATTAATGAGTATAAGATTTTTTTTTAAGATTCGGGGATCTTTATGCAAAAGAATAATCACAGAATAGAATGAGAAATTCAATGGATGCACCTGTGCACTCCAGATGATGTAACACAGTATCATAGATCATAGATGAAACAGCTCTAAGAAGAGATGTATCTTGAAGAATAAAAACCTAACACCAAAGCACCACGATTTGATTTCTCAAGAGTGTCTTTGCCTGTTACACAAAAGGTAACTTCCCACTGTGTTTGTGATGAAACTGAGAGGTGTCTGAAAGTCTTGTCAGAAGAGAATTAATCATTGTCATTAGGCCCTGTCTTCATCAACACGTCACCTGCCAAAGTCTCTGTCTCCTAATCCTATCAGTTGGGGAATAAAGATTTCAATATATACATTTAGAGAAAACAGATCTTTCAGACAGTATCAGAACCTCAAACAAACCTCTCTTACCTCTTTCCAGAAAGAGCATTTGGGGTGTTTTAGAGACCCCCTCGTCTTTGCAAGATCTAGTTTGGTCTCCATCAGGAAATAACATTTTAGGAGAATGTTCTGCTCCCATGAGGCACAGTTTCAATAGCCTGGTCATATCTTGTGCAACTCCCCCAAACCCCTCTTGGATGTATGGCAATAGTAAGTCCTTTTAACCCAGAGACTCCAGTGATGTGCTATTGCACTTACAGTGTATTGGGAAGAGCTGGCTGCATTATGAATGGCATCACTAGGCAAGGACCTGGTGTGGGATGGGCGTTCATCCATAGAAATGATAACTGTCAGTACTCATTTTCTTCACAGCCATTTTAGGCTACTTGTGAAGACAAACATTTTAATTAAGAAGTAGCCTTTGTAATTTAAATAAATATTATAGCCAGCATTCAGTTAATTTGTGAACACATTTGATTTCCATTTCTAATTACTTGCGCATGTTACTGACATAACAATTAACCACATACACTGAAAACAATTCAGTCTATGAGGTCAAGGGCAGTGTGTATCAAAGATACAGCTAGGGTTTGTTAAGCCATTCATAAGTGGCTATGAGAATCTTTCTTTCAATCTGAATTATTGTTTGAGGTTTAATTTCTAAGGTTCGAAAACAATTTAATAGTGAGAAGTGTGTTAATTTCATTCTGATCTTTCCTCTGGATATGCACATATATATTTAGCTCATGAAAATATGCCAATTTCTATGGGTATTTGTAACTATTATGCATCAATAAGTAGCAAAGAAAGTTGTTTTAATCTGTGAAAAATCAGATGCCCTGTCACTGTAGGTATCTCTCATTATGATGTTGGATTGTTGGATAATATAAAACACAAAACAGATTTCATTAGACCAATAGCAACAGGAAAGAAGACTTCAGGATAAAACTCAGCTCACCTCTGAAGACAGCAAAGATAGCACAAGGATTATAGACAATGAACATTGGGGGATAGTGGGTGAAAATGACTAAGAAAATTCAATTAGACATCAAAGATGAGAAATTATGGCTTAAATTGTCTAATGAGAAATGCTGTAGTTAAATCGTAGTTTCTAAAAGCTGTGTATTAAAGTCCTTGTCACTAGAGCATTAATTTTGAAAAATGGTTAAAATTTTTGGAGGTAGAAACTCCTGCAAAGTCATCAGATTATTGTTTGTTATTTTTGACCGACAAATGGAACTGTGGGTCATCAGTCCCTTCTATCGCTTGGTTCCACCTTCTGCTCCAAGATGGCATTTTTCCCATTGAGCAAAGCAACTGGAGCTATGTAACAAAGACTAAGATCTCCAAAACTATGAGCCAAAGTAAACCTCCTCTGTCTATGTGTTAATTTATCTCCGCTATTTAATATAATACAAGAATCACAGACAGAAGATTAGTTAATGTAAGACACTTACTAAAGGCAAGCCAAAGGTGAGGCCATTATTATTGATCAGGATTCTTATCTCTTAAAAGTAGGTTTGGCAGTTCTTGCCTGCTTGTCCTCGCCTTGCCAGCACATCCATTTCTTCACTGAACTGAAGCCTACTTCTTCAGGATTCCAGAACATACAGAAAACCAGCCGAGACATCCAGCCTTGTGAGACTAAATAACTACTAGACTCTTAGACTTTCCATTCACAGCCAGCCATTGTTGGTTTAGATGAACTACAGCTTCTCATGTTTTTCCAGTTCATCACAGGCCCTACTGCTAGACCCTGCCCCAAGTTCATCATGTGCAGACTATGACTAGCTAAAGAACATCTTGTTTCCCACTCTGCTGCCCCAAACCCAGTGGATTTCCATGACTCAGGCATAGACCACATCAGTCAGAAGAAACTTCAGCTGCTCAGGTGCAGGCCACACCAGTCAGAACAAGTGCAAGCCATACCCATTAGAAGAACAGAGACCCCCTACTGCACCAAAGGCCAAGATAACTGTCAAACAACCAGCTCCCAACTTGGATAGAGACTCCCTACTAGATTAGCAGTGATGCCAGCCACCAGAAATCTAGGCCACATAGACAAGAAAACCAAACAGAAAACAGATACCAAAGAACAAAACATTCCTCCAATAAACACAGCCTCAGAAAGCAGGACCTAGACTTAATTATCCCAAATGCAGATACCTAAATACCAGTGTAAAAATACAATCAACAACAGCCAGAGTTATACAGCACCACCAGAGTCCATCTATCCTATGACAGCACGACCTGAATAATCCAATGAAGCCGAAGCACAAGAAATGACCCTAAAAACAACTGTATCAAAATGATAGAGGTCCTTAAAAGGGAAATGAGAACTCCCTTAAAGAAACTGAGGAAAAGATAACAAAAAATAGAAGAATTCTCAACAGAAGAATTTCAAATGATCAAGAAGCACTTAAAGAAATATTCAACATCCTTAGTCATCAGGAAAATGTAAATAAAATAACACTGAGAATCCATATTACACCTATCAGAGTGACTAATATATTAAAAAAAACAAGTGAGGGCTCATGCTAAAGAGGATATGGAAAGGGGAACACTTTTGGACTGATAGTGGGGGTGCAAATCAACAAATCCCTTAAAGAATGCCAAAATCCCTGAAACAAACATACAAAAGCAGGTGAAGTAAACTATTAAAGACACGAAAATCAAAATAGAAGCAATAATGAAAACACAAACTGAGGGAATTTAGGGATTAAAAAATTTGGAGAAAAGAGAAGCACTTACAGATGTAAGCATCACCAGCAGAATACAAGAGATAAAAGACAGATAAAGACAGACCTATGCAAATTACACCCAACTTTTCAACAGAGACTCTAAAAGATAGAAGGGCCTGGGCAGATGTCTTCAACTCTGTGAGACCACAGATACCAGACCAGACAAATATATCTAACAAAACTTTCAATCACCATAGATGGAGAAAACAAGATATTTTATGACAAAGTCAAATTTAAACAATATCTATTTACAAATCCAGCCCTACAGAAGGTAGTAGAAGGAAAACTCCAAACCAATAAATTTAACTACACCCACAAAAACACAGGAAATAAATAATCTCACATGAGGAAAATCCAAAGAAGGAATTACACACACACACATACACACATATACATACGCACGTAAACACACACATGCTACTACTACCACCAAAATAACAGGAATTAACAATCCATAGTCAATAATGTCTCACAATATAAATGGGTTCAGTTCACTAATAAAAAGCACAGGCTGACAGAATGGATAGGAAAATAGGATCCATTTTTCTGCTACATACAAGAAACCACTTAAATACCAAATATATTAATAAATGAAAAGCTTCTGAAAGGCTAAAGATACCATCAAAAAAACAAAATGGCAGCCTACAGAATTGGAAAAGATCTTTACCAACCCCAAATCTAACAAATGGCTGCTATCCAAAAGTAGACCTCAAGAAATTAGACATCATAAAGCAAAAAAAAAAAAAAAAAACAGAGAATTCTCAACAGAAGAACTTCAAATGATCAAGAAGCACTTAAAGAAATATTCAACATCCTTAGTCATCAGGAAAATGTAAATAAAATAACACTGAGAATCCATATTACACCTATCAGAGTGACTAATATATTAAAAAAAAACAAGTGAGGGCTCATGCTAAAGAGGATATGGAAAGGGGAACAATTTTGGACTGATAGTGGGGGTGCAAACTTGTACAGTCATTTTAGAAATCAATATGGTAGTTTCTCAAAAAATTGAGAATCGATCTACCTCAAGATATACCACTTCTGGGCATACACCCAAAAGATGCTCCACCATATCACAAGGACACTTCCTCAGCTATGATCATAGCAGCTTTGTTTGTAATAGCCTGAAACTGGAAATAGCCTAGCCATCCCTCAAGTGAAGAATGGATAAAGAAAATGTACATTTACACAATGGAGTATTACATAGCTGTTAAAAAAATGATTTCATGAAATTTGCTGACAAACTGATGGAACTAGAAAAGATCAACCTGAGTGAGTTAACACACAACCGGGAAGACAATCATCATATGAACTCACTTCTAATTGGATATTAACTATAAAGTAAAAGATAACCATGCTACAAGAGAAGCTAAGTAACAAGGAAGCTCAAGGGGGAATGCATGAATCTCACTGTGATGAAGAAATAGAATAGACATCACCAGTGGGTGGGATGAGGAGAGGTTCTGAATCAGGGGCGCTGGGAACTGGAGTGATCATGAGGAGGGAAATATGGAGGAAGCGAGTACGGACAGAGACAATTGGAATGTGAGGACATCTCTAAGATGAGCTAGAAACTTAATGCAACAGAAACTCCCATAAAGGTGACCCTAAGACTCCTAGTAATGAGGGATATGGACCCTGAGCTAGCCATCTTCTATAACAAGGCCAGATTTCCAGTGGAGGAAATGAAACACTAACCCAGTCACAAACCCTTCAGCCTACAATTTGTCCTGTCTGTAAGATGTGCTGGGGTAAAGACAGTGCCAAAATTGTGGGGGTGACTAATATGACTGGCCCAGCTTGAAACCCATACCATGATAAGGAACTCACCCCTGAGGATCAAGACCCAGAAAGGGGATAGCCCAGAGACCTAGTATATAACCAGATACAACTGGCAAAAAAAAAAAAGAAAGAAAAGAAAAAAAGACAAAGACCAAAGAAGAAAGAAAAAGTCAGTTAAATGATTCTTAATAATAACCTGCTATACTCATAGATTGGTACCTTGTTCAACTGCCATCAGAGAGGCTTCACCCACCAACTGATGGAGAAACCAATGGCCAAACATTAGGCGGATCTCAGGGAATCCTGTGGAAGACAGGGAGGAAGGATTATAGGACCCAGTGATAACAAGGGCACCACAAGAAAGCCCATAGAACTTACAAACCTGGGCTCAGGGGCTCACGAAGACTGCACTGACAACCAGGAAACTACATGGCATTCTGCATACATGTTAGAGTTGTGTAACTTGGTCTTCTTTTGTGACTCCTAACAGTGGAAGCAGGGGCTGTCTCTGACAGCCTGCTTTTGGGACCCATTACCCTTACAGGATTGCCTCATCCAGATGTAATAGAAGATGAAGTGCCTAGTCTTACCGTTTCTTGATGTACCATGACTGGCTGATATCTATAGGAGGCCTGCCTTTTTTGCAGTGTGTAGTAACGAGGTGAGCAGGCCTGCTTTTCATCCCACCCAGCTCCCACATGGGCCAGATTAGCCCTTGAAATAATAACATGGAAACTGAATTCTTTTAAACACTACCTGGCCCGTTAGTTCTAGACTCTTATCGGCTAATTCTCACATCTTGATTAACCCATTTCTAATAGTGTGTGTAGCACCACGAGGTGGTGGCTTACTGGGAAAGATTCAGCATGTCTGACCTGGCACCTGGCTCTATAGCATCTCCATGCCTCTGTTTTCTTCCTCCCAGAATTCTGTTCTGTCTACTCCACCTACTTAAATCCTGCCCT
The DNA here is from genome assembly GCA_028537955.1 of Microtus californicus. Classification (NCBI taxonomy): domain Eukaryota; kingdom Metazoa; phylum Chordata; class Mammalia; order Rodentia; family Cricetidae; genus Microtus; species Microtus californicus. The sequence continues at coordinate 91,664,028 of JAQJZF010000005.1, forward strand.
ATCAAAAAGACAAGGCAGTTTCTTTATTAACCAATGAAAGTAACACATAGACAGATGACCCTCCCACATCAGCAGTGAAACAGAAGGAAAGGAGGGGACCAGGGGAGGGGGCACCCAGGAGGATATGAGGGAGGGAAAATTTTTGTTGAGATACAGAAACAAACAAACAAATAAATAAAAGTAGGCTTGACAAAGAGAGGCAACAATCCAAATGCAGGCCTATCTAAAAATAGACTTTGTAAGTCTGACTGGAGCTTGGTCAAGGGGGCAGTTGTTGGTGCTACTAGTGTAGACACTATTGAGATTTTCCTGGGGAAAACCTCTGAAAGAAATATGTCTTTGAAAAAAAAAATAAAGCATGGTGTAGTTGTCTGAGTCTTGTGAGGCTTAACAGTTGGGGGTATGGATCTGAAGTGTCAAAACATATTCAAGGCCCTTTCGAGTGTAAAGTGAAGCTAACTTCTTCCCAAGAAGCAGGGGCAAGAGTGGTTATCCACAATGAGAAAAGCAATAGCCAGGGCAGGTGCTGTAGATTCAGAAAGCAAACAGTCTCAAGGGTTAGTCAATGCAGCAGTGCAGTATGAGTATGGGGCTCAAAGCCTGGAGTCCCACGGTCTGGTGCAGCTGTTTCTACCACCCACTAACTTAGAGATCTTGGGGAGGCACTTTACCTCAGAAAGACTCTGTGTACCTCTTCTGTAAAAGCATTGGGTATTTGTTGAGGGCAGGGCCATTATAAGGCTTACACACAAATCCCTTTGTGTGGTGGTACATGGACTACCAACACACACTTTTGATGCATCAGATAGTCCTCCTTTGATGATACCCAGCTATGTCCTCATGTCAGCCGAACTGGACACCATATTGTGTGTGTGTTAATTGTGTGTGTTAATTAAGTTTACAGCTGCCTTACTGGAGGATCAAGTATGTATTGATTGCTATGAAGAAGTGTAGGATACATTTCAGTATATCATGACAGAACTGGCCCATTTTCAGAGGCCAAAGTGATAGCATCAGAAGAGATCATGCAGAGAAAACATTGGGGTCCAGAGAAAATTCTTGGAACCTTGATGATCTTGAGTTCAGGTGAGTTGAGTGACACTTGAGTGACATTCATGTCCCTTTGGTTAAGTGATAATGATCAGGAATTGTATCGCAGAGTCCAGAGCACAGAGGGCAAAGTGACGTGAAACGCAGCAGAAGAGGAGAATGTCTGATATGTGGCAAAGCTGGTACCAGGATACGAGTTCTCACCATTATCCCACCATTGCTACCTCATGCTCATTCTCTCTCAGTCACAGTTCTCCTGGGGGCATGAATCGAGGCCACAACAAAGGCGCTGCCCTGGGTGAGGTTCTGAAGGCAGTGACTACAGCACAATATCTTGTCAACTGGGCCCATCTTGGTAGCTTCATGCATGACCACTGTTTAACGACTGGTTAGAGGAGTCTTCCCAGCAGTCATACTGTTGAGGTAACAGCACCTGGTGCCATGGTCTGATTTTTTTAACTGTAGCATTGTGGGACAGGAAGACCTTGGGTTGTCTTCAGAACTGGGGATCATGTATAAAGAGAACTCCTGAATTGCTGTGTACACAACAGTTGTACTTTACAAAAAAAATGAGAATATTCACAGCTGTGGAGTCCATGCTGAGGTTATGAAAAGAGGTGTACCCACACCCCACACTGGTGACTGGCAAGGGGAGTTGCCAGAAGGCACAAGGTGTCAGAGATGACTGATTTAGGCTCCCAGTAGCTTACGTGAGCAGCCTTCACAGAACTCATTGACTACAGGGAGTAATGATTTCCTTAGAATTTTATCCCAAAGTACCAATAAAGTAGAGGCCTCTAATATCTGGATGTGAGGATCTTATTAAAATGATAAATGACTTCTCCTGTTCTCATTAGTTTGTAGCCCAGGGAGAGGAAGCAGATGTGGTTGCTTCCAGGGGACAAAACTCCCAACACAAGATGTAAACCAGTAGATCCAAAATTGGATATGAGTGAGTCTGATTTCCAGGATCGGGAGCACTAAGGACTGGGCAAATACCTTAGGCCATGTTGAGAGGCTCAGCAGAAGGAAGGGAGCTTGCCTTAAAAAACCTATTTCTCAGCAGCCCCTTCAGTGGCTTAGAGCCTCCTGCCCAGCTCTGACCCACCTTAGGATAGTCATTGACCCCTTCCTGTGAGCTTCCGGTTTTGCAAGATATTAAATGTTATTTTTCTGTGGAAAGCTACATGTGGGTCAGTCTTTCCAAAGTCTATGATGGGCTAGCCACAAGATTATGAGAGAAAATTAATTTTACAATTAATGGAGATTCAGATGTGCACATATCAAGGAAGACAGAACACAGCCCAAGAATCCCTGTGTGTCTACTCGTCATGTGGAGAATGTACCTGATGTGGTTTGTTGCCAGTGAGTAGCAGAGTTCCGCTGTCTACAGTCATATCCTCTATGAAAAACAGTTGCCTTTCCCCTCGATGCACGTGGAGCTGCAAAGAGTGTCTGTCAACCTTTGTGATGCTTTCTGTGCACATGGAGCACATCACTTCTGAGCATGGCATAGTCACTAATACTAGACTTAGCTTCCAGACATAAAAAAGCACATAAAACTGAATAAAAATAATGAGTTAGTTGTTTTCTGGAACTCATCACCCTAGAGCAGAGAGAAGTGGTCACAGAGAAGAGGCTCACTGCAGCAATCAGATGTGTCCTGCCTAAAGTCAACCCACGTTGTGGAAGATAGGAGCTTTGGGGATTTACCTTGTTCTGGATTGTGTTTGCATTATACAAAGCAGCTTTGGTTCCATTTTGAATAAAGGCCAGAGGATATGATGATTGTACCTTCTCGCGCAAATACCACCACCTTCTCAGAACCTACCAATCACACACACAACATATGTGTAAAAGTCAAAAGACACCACCCTATTTATTTATCAGTCAATTAAGGCCATCTGCACACATGGGCATATTAAAACCATATCAAAAAGAAGAGCCCTGAGACTAATCGAATATACCAGACTATGGAAGCATCTCAGCCCTGTCAATCAGACACAGAAAAGCTGTACCTTCCAGGCTAGTATGTACCATATAAAGGTGTCATCCTGTGGTGTATAATGAAAAATAGCCAGAAATACACCATAAAAGGAAGTAATCTGAGCGTGATTGGTCCAACAAATCTCCCCCTAAACTCTCTCTGCGATACACCTGAATGGAATCATTCCCAAAAGAGCTTTCCACTATTCCTAATGTTGCCTATTTATACAATACCTGCATCTAGATCCTCCCAAAGAGGAGCACACCTCATGTTGCCATAGTGATGGCCCCTAACTATTAGTCTTCTGAGACACATTCAGAGACTAGCAACTCCTCACTGTGCCTGAGGATTCAGATCCTCTTGGCCCCCACTGATACCGCAGCGCACTCAAATTGCCACCATGGTTCTATGCCATGCCTTTTATGCTTGACTCAACTCCCAAACCCAACTCACTTCTGTGACCCTCAAAGCTCCTCAAGCCCTGATCTAGACTCTGCACCTCCAGCAACTCTCCAATTGGGTTCCTTAGTAATGTCTCTAACTATTTCAATGACTCACTTTGAGTTTATATATGCTTCAGTAAGACCTTTTTCTGAATCCTTGAACTCTGTTGATGCTTTTTTAGCCATTTTGGAAACCACATTTATACATAAATGCCCACATATATACATAAATAAATAAATATATAAAAATACAGCTCAATGGGTAATAGATAATCTGTGACTTAATTATAGTAACAAAGATCAAAATAAAAGAATAAATGTATGATGGGTTAGTTTCAGCTGCCAACTTGATGGACTCTAGAATCACCCAGAGAGGAGGACTTGAGCCTATGATGTGTCTAAAGAGGATTGTCTTAATTACGATGATTGAGATGAGAAGACCCTTCAACCATGGGTGTCACTTTCCCCTGGGTCAGCACTCAGGATTGTTTAAGAGTGAAAAGGTGAGTGAGCAGTCCACGTATTTATTAACTCACTGCCCTCTGCCCTCACCAATAGACATGACCTGATCAGTTGCTTCAAACTACTGCCTATTTGATGTTCCCAGAATAATGGGCTGTAGCCTGGAATTGTGAGCCAAACAAACCTTTCTTCCTTCTCCACTAGGTTTCTTTGTCAGGGTATTTTTTCCAAAGGAGCAGAAAAAGAAACAAAGGCACCATGCTTGACAACAACCAGTTTTGGAGAGAAATTAAGACAAATGGCGAAGTTTCCACCAACAAAGTAAATGTTCCTTGTGAATTTACTATTTTTCAATTATTTGACTTTCTCTTCAGAAAGGCACATGTATATCAACCCGTGTTTCTGTCATAGAATGTTCACACACACAAAGCAAGTCATATAGCCAGAAGCCTACCAACCTTAAGATAAATTTTGAGCCTATTGAGAGAATAGAGAAGCCAAAACTCACTGGTCCCAAAAGCTGTAGTGCACCAGAGTCTGTGGTAGAGGGAGGGAGCAGAAACATACATTGGGCCCTTCTCTTGAAGCAGGCTCTCATGTGCAGGCTCATAATCTGCTCCCTAGCAGAGGGACCTCCATAAGGTGAGACCTGAAAATGGAATTGCAGTCCAGTGTGATTGAGGAAGCTCATTAGTATCTCAGCCCAGACCACCAAACTTTGAAAGGCCTCATTTTATATGGCCCATAGGAATGTCTTTCTCTGGATTGAGTCATAAAGGGGAAATGGGAATATACCACCAAAGCAAGTATAACAAGTCTGATGGATTCAAAAAAAATCTATAACTCAACTGCTCTACAATACAACCTAAACCTTAAAAGGAAGCATATGTGTGTCACATTCCAGTGGAAGGCCACACATTCAAGACTGTTTGATCAGTGTGATTCAGCTTCATGGACTGGGGAAAAAGATAGAAAATTGAGTGGGTAGGAAAGGTAGTGGATTTTAGTATAGTTGGGAGAAAGGGGGTGAATATGATCAAAACACCTTGTACAAAGTCCTTAAAGAACTGGTTAAACTATATTTTAAGAAAGAAAATATCACAGAGGGAGCTAGGAAGAGTGGAGGAAGGGAAACTGTGGTTGAGGTGTATTATATGAGAGAAGAATCTATTTTCAATAGAAAAAAAGCAAACAAATAAATATAAACAAATACAAATGAAACACACACCTACTAAGACATTCTCTTATTCTTCATGCTTATAATTTACATTTTATCTTTCTCTGTATCGGTCCTTTTAGGACTAGTGATGCTGTAAAATATTTATTAGGTAAGCATCTCTATTCCCTGGCATGTAATTCCTGTAGTCATTCTTGGAATGTCCAAAGTGCTAAATGTATTTTTGTAGGCTAAAAATTGACTAAGTTTTGGCAACATAGAAGTTGTTTCAGGATAGTCTTTGGTCTCTCAAAATACTAACTGAAGATTAACTGATTGAACTTTAAGTATTTACTTGTCCCACTCAAAATAGGAAATGGAGGTTAAAGGTTAAGTTGATCACCAATGCCTGGTTATTTAAACCAACATGCCAGTATAATTTTATTAGTTGGCTTTTGTTTGTATGATACAAAAAATACCATGAAAAAATCAGTTTATAAAAGGAAGAGTTTATTTTGGCTTATGGTTCCAGAAAAAGTTCGGATTAGCAGAAAAGACATGGCAGCAAATGGTTAGAGAAAAAAGCTGAGAGGCCATATCTTCAGCCACAAGCACAGAAGAGAGAATGAAATAAAAGTGGGTAAAGCTTGAAACTCTGAAAGCCTCCCCAGGTAAGCTACTCAGTCCAATGATACTACACTTGATAAAGGTTCTGCATCCTCACTGGTCAGTGCCATCAGCTACTGACCAAGTATTCAAAGGCCTAAGACTATGAGGAACATTTTTCATGTAAAGCATCACATTCCACTCACTGGCACCCCATAGGCTCATGAATGTATGATAATACAAAATATATTCAGCCCAAATTGAAAAGTCTCAAGAACATTTTACAGACTCAACACTGTTTAAAAGCCCAAATTATCTCTGAAGTGTTTTTTTTTACACAATATGTTTTGATCATTCTTCCCTCTCCCAGTTCCTCCCAGATCCTCTCCAACCTCCTTACAAACCCAACTTTATGATTTTTATCTCGTAAAAAAAATCAAAAACAAAATAGCACTACCAACACAAATCAAAATATGGGGAACCAATAAACCCATGAACTAGGAAATAAAAAGAACAATCAAAAGACCATTAAGACAAAAATGTCCAAAGAAAAATTGGACAAAAATTCTATGAAAATACCATCAAGTTTGTTTTGTAATGTCCAACTACTCCAGGGCATGGGGACTGTCCTAAAGTATAGTGAATACACCCAGTGAGACTCCATTAGAGAAAACTGATTTTTTTCCTTTGTCAGTGGGTCCTAATTTCAGATGACTTCTGGCTAGGGGTGGGAGCCTGTGCCCATTTCCCATCCTCAGTGATGGAACCCCATTTGGTTTTTATAAACATGTGCAGGTTTTATGTATGCTGTGACAGTCTCAGTGAGTTCATATATGCTTCAGTCATATCGTGTCTGGAAAATACCATTTCCTTAAAATAAACCATCATGTCTGGCTCTTACAATCTTCCTGTTTCTTCATGCAGTAGGTCCCTGAACCTTGAGAGGAAATCTTTGATGAACAGCCCAATTAGAATAGAGTGCACCAAAATCTCTCACTCAGCACATTATCCAGCTTCTCTGATGAGGGTTGGGTAAGGCACTGATCTCTGAGTATAACAATATGTCACTAGGAGTCATTTTATTGCTATGTTTTGTAGAAGAATAATACTTGTCTGTTTTACCCTAGGGCCCATGAACTATCTAGTATCAGGTTCTTGAACACTTTAGCAGTGTCAGATACGGGTTCCATCTTATGTAGTAGCCTTTAAATTTCATAAGAAAATGGTTGGTTAGTCTCATAATTTTGTGTCAATGTTGTATCAATATATCTTGCAGGTGGGACACTGTTGTAGGTTGTAGGGTTGTAACTGGAAGATTTTGATGACTGCCTTTTTCCTTTAATAGTGTGAGGTGTGAGGGGTAACTTTCAATACCATGCATGCTTCTAGTCAGTAGGGATGAAGTTTCTAGTTAGGTACCATCTAGTCTTCTTCATGTTCAATGACATAAGTAAGTGTTGTCTTCAGCAATAAGTAAATAGGTCTTAATTGTGACCGCTGCAAAATAAAAAGCAAATTATATACTTCCATCATACAATGGTACAGAATATGCATTCCCGTTCCAAAGGGAAGGCAAAGTGAGGAAATACTGAACCAAAGCAAGACTAAAAACCAGCAGGCCAAACCCGAAATCCAGTACCTCCATGCCTGGTGTCTAGAACAGTAGTTACACAGAGATTAGATGACTCCATCACTCCAGTTTTGCTGCCTACAATATGCATCTCTTTTTGGCTGCCTTCACTCCATATCTGTATCTCTCCTTGTCAGATATTTCACAGCTTCTGGGACTCTACTACTCAGTCTTCAATTTCATAGCTTCATATAGAAGTCTCTCATAGCTTTCTCACAGGGAATCCCCCGCCACACATTGCCTGGCCTCAGCGGCAGCTCGCTAACACCACGAAAGAAGAATACACACCACTGTCATTCTTGTATCCTTCCCTCATGCCTCCAAAACCAGTTCCAGGAGGGTAATATTGACAAGCTCAGCTGACAGGCTGAGATGGACCATGGCCCCCTTCTACCACATTTCTGTATATAGAAACAATTGCTCTCTAGTAGACAGAAACACATGGACTTCCTCCTTTCAAAAGTTAGAGCTCAGTTGGATGGTGCCTGAGGGCACTCTTGTCAGTATTTCAGTGTAGAAAAGGAGGCCTCACCTTAATGGCATTAATTTTTAGTTACACTCTCTTCCAGCCCCACACCCTAGCTGCATCACTAAGCTTCTCAGTGCTCTTTTCCTTTGAAACTGTGCATTCTGTACCCTTTTCTGCTTGATTTCTTCTTTTTCCCTGCAGACCTGCGTAAGTATTAGTAAACATCAAACAGAACCAACATTATGTTGTCTTAAAATAGCCTCTGCCAAAGAAATTAGTATATTACTTTTTAATTTAGCCTCATGGATATTCTCAAGACATGGGAAGAAAACAACCAGACTCTTTGGCAAAATATCACATGAATAGCTTCTAGTCTGGCTGCTATTAGAGACCAGTTCCCCTTTGAAACCTGATGAACCAGGCATCCAGAGTCTGCAGTACTCTCTACTATCATATTCCAGGTTCCTACTAGAATCACCGGCTTAAGCTATGCTTATGCCATTCAACAGCTTTTCTCCTTCACAGTTTCAAAGTTCTCCATGATATTGCTGATATTAAACACTATAACTAAGAGTAGTTTGTTAAAGAGTTTATTTTGGCTTGCTGTTCCAAAGGAAGAACCCATAAGGGCAGGGAAAGTATGGCAGCAGGGAGTGAGAATGGGAAGTTGAGATATGACATCTTCAACAGCAAACACAAAGCAGAGAGTGTGAACAGAAAGTGGGTGAAAGACTATAGACTCTCAAAGTCCTCTCCAGTGATGTACTTCCTCTAGAAATGCTATACTTCTGGGGGTTCCACAACTTAGCCAAACAGCACTGCAACTATGAACCCAATCTGTGAGTTAAATCCCAAGAGTAATGAATCTTGCATAAAAAAATTAAAAAAAAATCAAACGACTATAAGAGTCCATCTTACCCTTTTCAGATGAGTATCATTAAGAAAACAAACAGGAGGCAGGAAGGGAAGAAAAGAAAGCCAACAAATAACATATCCTGGGCAGGATGTGGGCAATGGGGATCCTTCGTTCACGTTAGGGTAAGTGCATACCAGGATAGTCATTCTGTAAGCATGGCGGTTTCTCAACTAAAAATAAAACTACCATGTTACCCAGCAATTCCACTCCTGGTCACATATCCAAAGATTCTATATCCTACTGCAGAGAAACTTGCTCATCCATGTTCATTGCTGTTCTGTTCACAGTATCAAGGAAATGAAATTAACCTAGATGTCATTTAATAGATGCATGGAATATGAAAGTGTGGTATATATACCTACAAGAAAAATGGATGGAATCAGAAAATATTATTAAGTGAGGTAGCTCAGGCTCAAAACAAATAAAGCATGCTCTTTCTCATGTGAAGGTCTCAGTTTCTAATTTCTTATATAGGTTTATGTGAAAACGTAAACTAGAAAGGGGTTGATGAGATGAAAAATGAAACAAGCTTTAAGAAAGAAGGGTAGTGGAGGGAAACAGAACGTGTGGTATGAAAATGAAAGGTGAAATACTAAAAATGGAAGGGATTAGGGAAGGTGGCGTCAGGATTATTGAGGTCAGGAGAGGGCAACAAAAAACAAGTATTATCAAAATGCCACACAAATAAACCCGCTACTGTTCATGCTAATCTATCTGCTTGTAAATAAATAAATAAATAATAAACAAACAAACAGCCCAAGATTGCCCACCTGTACCGCAGCCATAGAGAGGCTAGAACAGAATGAGTGTACACTCTAATACCCACCTTAGCTACAGTGTCAGTTCAAGGTGAGGATGGGATATTTAGTGAAACCCTGCCCCAGAATTTAAGGATTAAAAGGAAGTCAGGGGTGGGGGCTGGAGATGTATCTCAGTGATAGAGCCCTTGCTGTGACTGTGTGTGCCCACGACCCTAGATTCAATCCCACCCATCGCTAAAGCATGGGAGAAAAAAACACCATGAGTTCAAGCAAAACAAAAACTGACTTTGAAGAGTTGGAAGTTTCTAGAGAATGATGCCTTGAGAATGGCACCTGTAGAGGGCATAGAGGCTTTTTTAGTATGAAGATCAGGTTATGGCCTGCTCTAAGTTACTGTCCTAAGGAAGTTACTGCTTAGTCTAGATTGTTGTGTCCAGTTCGGAGTTCCTTTCATGCTCTGTATTATATGAAACAGTGTGTTTAGGACTGTCCTACCCTGGGTGACTATACTCGACAAAGCCTCATTTGGTTCTATTTTAAGTGAAAATATAAGGCAGAATGGCACTGCCTCTTACTTGTCCAAATAAAAACTGCCACCTGTGCAGTATGGACCATAAGGCACTGCTGACAAATAACCTACTCCTACAATTTAAAAAGTATCAGCAGAAAACGTATTCAACATATATTAGAAACACATGGGCACATGGGCCTGCTAAAACCATATTAGGCCTCTTTTATATCCAAAACACCACGCCAACAAAGAGGGTAATACCCTTACCTGGACTCTACAAAGGAAGGAAAAGTGTGATGGAAAAAGCCCCGCTTACGTCTATCTAACTATGTGGTGCATGCAGAGAACTCCCAGTAACACTCTGGACTGCAGCTCATCATTCTTAACCCACTGATACTGTCATCTCTTCATCCATTTGTTTGTCTATCTGCTGATCTGTCTGGAGCAGATCGTCTGTCTCATCTCGACTTGTCTTGAATTATTCTTAGCTAATACGGCTCTGTACAATTCTAGAGGATTTTCAACCTGTCTTTTTGTCATCACTTACACTAATACCTTGTCTTTTATGTCAGACCTCGCTGCCTCTGCCAACAGTAAAGCCTCTTTGCACATTGCAGTCTCTTTAACTCTGCCAAAGTCTTTGAATAATACACCACACACACACACACACACACACACACACACACACACACACACACACAATTACTATGTGAAGTAGAATGTGTGGTCTAATAGTTAATATTACCAGTTCAGATTAGATTAAAAGATCCGTGATTACTAATGGCATGGGATCAAGATAAATGAGAATTACTGGGTACATAAGAGCCAATGAAAGGCAATGAATCTTATGTAATCATTATTATGCGATTAGTCTAACACTTTGGAAAGACACAAATATACCCATCCACGATTTATGACAGAGCATGCTCATAACAGCCCCTTTCATGCAGGTCTGAGCCTCTACATATCTTAAGTTGAGACTTTTTATGTTATAATGCACCAGTAACCCAGTCTTTCACTGTCTTCTGGGTTGTGACGCATCCCCCCAAAGAACAGTTGTAAAAGCTAGTTGATAGTGAAACTGGAAAAAAATAATTTTGGTGTGTTCATCTGGACTCCAAAGGCTTTGGTGGGCCCACCCCTGCAGCAATGTACCTGCAGCACACTCAGACTCTCTTGGGGTAACTCCAGTCTGGACCTACAGCTTTCCACAGATTCCTCAGAGTTCTGACATCCCGAGCTGCCTAGAGCTTCCATTGCAGCTTGGGCTTTGTCTTCACAGCTCTGCGCTGTGGCCTCTCAGAGTCTCCTGTTAAGAACTTTAATTCTGCCGCACAGTTTCTAGCCTCAGCGGTACCTTGTAATCTTGGCACAAGACTGCATAATGCCTTCAATATTGTATCTTCCGTACCTGCATGAAATTAATATCACATAGATGATGCTGTGATTTCTGATGAGTGCTAGGGATGAAGTTGGGGATGTTTGGACCATAACTGTATCCAACTTTGTGTGTAAAAGAAGGAGAAACACCTACCTAGACAAAAGTGTTTTGTTTAGTCTCTCTTTTCAAATTAATTTTTATTTTCTCAAGTCAGTGCCTGTTTGGGGCAAGGTCTTTTTATTGCTAGAAGGTCAGGTTTATTGGCACAAAACACCAGCCTCCTCAGAAACAGTCTCCTTAACAGTTACAAGTGCTTTGTTGTCTCTACAGGTTCCTTGTCATAAGGTCACATGCTACCTAATCAAACATCACATTTAGTTATATTTCTGGACTCTCTGTGTCTGTGTGTGTCTCTCTCTCTACATCTGACTCTCTGTGTCTGTAACTCTGTTTCTGTTTGTCTCTTTCTGTATCTCTGTGTCTCGATGTCTCTGTCTGTCTCTCTCTTTCTCTCTCAATTTTCTCCACCAAACAAATTAATCTATTTTTGTTTAAATTTGACTTTATTCAAGTCCTCAGAATATGGGTAGAACACAGCTATAGTCCTTGCCAAATTATCACTGAATGACCCCAACCCAGTTTCTGTTCTCTGAAATCTCATGAGTCAAGCAAGCCTCCCCTGTCCACATTTTTCACAACGTTCTTGTCTTCCCAGTTGCCATTATAATGGCCCAGTAAGCTCTGCTTATAGTACTCAGTACCCAAAGTTCCAAATTTTTTCACAGACTAATTCCAAAGGTTCAAGACTCATGTGGTAAGGCTTATCACAGTGATAGCTTCACTCCAGTATCGAGCTTGTGTGTTATGTACTTTCCACATTGCTGGAACCAAACGCCTCACCAAAGCAACTCAGAGAGGCAGCTTTTTCTGGCTCTTAGTTCCAGGGTACAGTCTGCCATGACAAGGAGTCATGGCCACAGGAGCCTGAAGGAGATGGTCACGTTGTGTCTGCAGTAGGAAGCAGTGACCGTGAGTTCTTGTGCTCGGCTCACTTCTCCATTACACACAGCCTAAGACCCCAGTCCATGAGATAGTAGTGCCCATGTTTAGGATGAGCTTTGGTGTGGGAGAATTGTCTATATTCTGTCAGTCTTGTATTTTAATAAAATGCTGATTGGCCAGGCAGGAAGTATAGGTGGGTAAACCAGATAGCAAGTAGAGGTGGGATGATGAGAACAGGAGAATGCTGGGAAGGAGGTAGCCCATTCCTCCCACTCCTGCCCAGACTTCAAAGAAGCAACATGTGATCTGCCCCGGCTGTGAAAGGTACTGAGCGACATGGCTAACATAGATCAAAATAATGGGTTAATAATATAAGCTACAAGAGCTAATAAGTAGCCTGAGCTAATGGGCCAATCAATTTTATAACATATGGAGATCTCTGTGTGATTTACTTTGGGGCTTGCCAACTGTGGAGTACTGGGTGGGACAGAAACCCCAACAAGCAGGCCCTCTCATGTTACAGAGCTTTGCCACCACAATTAAGCTAACTGAAAGAATCTTTCACAGACATGTTCTAAGCTTTGTTTCCATGGTGATTCAAAATCCAATAGAATTAACAGTTAAGAATAACCATCATGTATACTTCAGGGAAGCTGGTGTTCCCCCTTCCTTCCTTCCTTCCTTCCTTCCTTCCTTCCTTCCTTCCTTCCTTCCTTTCTTTCTTTCTTTCTTTCTTTCCTTCCTTCCTTCCTTCTTTCTCTCTTTATTCTTTGTCTCAAGGTCTTTTCTGGGGCCACTTTCACAGGCAGCCCCCAGCAGCCTCCATACTTTTTCTACCTCTAGTCCTCCTAGGCTTGCTGAGACAGAGACAAGCTGCCTGTCTCTGTCTGTCAGCCCACATCCTGACAGCAGGTTTTTATCCTCAGCATGTGCTCCCTCTGTGTCTAATGCCACATCTCAAACATCATTTCCTGATTTTGCTAAACAATATGATTTCTGGTCATTTTTGGAAACATTTACTCCTTTTCAAATAAATATCAAGTCTTCCACTTAAGACCTGGAATTTACAATGTATTTGTTGCACCCAGTTTGGTCTAGCATGAAATTGTTTTCCAGGTACTAATTAATCCTGTCAACACTGCCTTTCATAGCTGGATAATTTGTGGCTTGGGGATGGAGGATGTTGCCAAAGGTAACACAGTTTCCTTAGACATCGCCTCCCCTGTGGTCTTCTGTCACTCAATCCAGTTATCTTCCTTATTCACGTTCATCAGTTGCTTTTCTCCACAGGAAAAGCTGTGATCCCGATAGTGTTTCAAGTGTGACTGGTCTGCAGATATGAAGATACATGAAAGAGATATTTGTCCCCTACTTAGACTCTTAGGCTATGAAAACAATGGATTTCAAAACACTGGAATTTCCCTAGGAATCTCATACTTAAGGAAGAAAAAACCTAATGCCTGGATCGGCTTGAGGGAACTTTTCTCCTTTCCACAGGGCAGGGAACCCTGGCGGCTCTTCAGACTGCAGAGGGAGGGGGAGAGAAGTGGGGGGAAGGGGAGAGAAGTGGAGGGAGGGGGAGAGGAGTGGGGAGAGGGGGAGAGGAGTGGGGGGAGGGGGGAGGAGTGGGAGGATGGGATGAGGCGGAAATTTTTTTTTCCTCAATTAAAAAAAAAAAGAACATTGTGGAGAACATAAAAAAAAGAAATTACAAATTGTCGGGCCACTTTGCAGGGTAAGTAGACCATGCAGTGGATCGACTTGAACCACAGTTTGACCAGGACTGTTTAGACACACATAGCTCTGACCCCCCCACACTTAAACTAAACTGTAATGACAGATTCTAGAATACGGGCTTGGGCGGTATCATTGGATATTCTTTTCCCTCTTTCTCATGTGGCCACATTGGATAAATCTCTTTTCCCTGCCTTTCACTACTAACTTGGCTCTTTTTATTGGTTTATTAATGAAAGGTGAGTGAACCTGGCTTCTTGGGGTGAGGATGAGAGTGTAAACCTGGTAAGGCTAAGCAAGATTCCCAGCATGGTTGCAAAGGTGAGAAGCAAAACAAATGTTAGTTAAACCTGGGTCACTAGCTAAACCTAGATCGCTGGCAGTGCTGTTCAGCTTCATCATCTTAATTCTCCTCTGAAGACCCATCTGTGACTTTGCTGGAAGGTGACTTGTCAAATGGATGTGAATAGCAGAGCAAACACCAGTGCTCTCATACATGGCGTGAGCAGTGTTGGGAAGTACAGGCAGATGGGGCCCATGGTGATCCCTCCTTATGGAGCAGAGCCCCTGCCATCAAGCTAGGTAGTGGGCTGTTCCTCGGAAAGGCCTTGGTGACCAGGACTCACAAGAACTTTGGGATATTTACACATGTGGCAAATCAAGGTCTAGTGTAGAAATATAGGTATTATTCATGTTGAAGCATGGGGGGAAATAGACTTTGGGGACCAATCAGATCATAGGTACTGGGTCTAGACAAGAAGTTAAGGTTCTTTAATATCAAGTCTGGTTATTTGCCATTAGAAACTGAAGTTCCCCTATGAGGACACCTCTCAGGAAGATAATCCCTTTCGTAAATGGGAATCAAATGGGAATGAGCATGAGACTCCATGCAGACACTAGAAACTGGACTGAGCCTGGAAGACTGGAATGTTACTAATAGGTGAGATGTGTGGGTTTCAGTTCATAGGACATCCTAAGTGGGATGCCATTGCACAGTAAATACCTGATGTTTGAGTGTTCTTTCAAAGGCGCGTTACTACAGGCAGGAGCATAGATAAGCAGGAGAATGCTATAATAGTGAGAGGCTGCCTCATTTCACATGCTCAATGAACCCTGCCAAATTAATCAATGACTGTGACATGAGACAATCTCAGTTGTACCGAGAGCTCCTTGGGTAAGAAAAAATTGCTGCTTGACTGGGGCATGGGCAACAACATGACAGAGGTTTTTGGAGCATTGACCACAGGATACCTGTTAAAGGAGATAACCTAGATAAGTAGTTTGACATTCTATGGTACCTTGTCATATTATACATCTGTTTACATTCATAGAAACCATGAAATTGTAACTACTATCTGTGTGTTTTTGATCAGAAAATTGAGCCTCAGGAAGACGAACCTTTAAAGAGTTCGCACACTGGCACTTAGACCTATGAAATATGAAATGTGGTAGGGTGAGAGTGGTTCTGTTCACCACTGATGGAATTTAGTTCCCTAGAAATATGAATTCATTGAGATAGAATGTAGGAAGTCAATATTAATGGCTTTTATAGTCTTATCCAGCAAAGGAATTTTGCTCTGTAGTATGTAGGCAAGCCTGAGCCCCAGGAGACACTAAGAACAGAATTTCAGCCTATGGATTGTGTTTGAGGCATGAAGGGAAATGCAATAATTATATTCATATCAAAGGAAGGCTTCAAAAGAAATTAGAAGATTGTAAAATCTCACAAACAGGAACCAGGAATAATCTCACTAAGCTTATGAAGAGTGACCAGATAAGAGTGTCCACACGCCGGGCGGTGGTGGCACATGCCTTTAATCCCAGCACTCGGGAGGCAGAGGCAGGCAGATCTCTGTGAGTTCAAGACCAGCCTGGTCTACAAGAGCTAGTTCCAGGACAGGCTCCAAAACCACAGAGAAACGCTGTCTCGAAAAAAACCAAAAAAAAAAAAAAGAGTGTCCACATGTCTGAGGGACTTATACTTGAATGGCTGGACTTCTAACAGTTATTCTGAGACTTCAGATTTTTTTTTTTACAGCAAATAGGGGTCTCGCTATCATGGCACTCTGGATTCACGCATGCCTAGTACACAATAGCTAATGCCAGATTAAAGAAAAGTACAGATCACTATGTAGACCAATGCTAGTCTCTCTGGAAGATTCAGACCCTTGGAAAACTATGAAGGAATCGCAAAAGAAAAACAGTAAACAGGCACAAGAAAAACTGTCTCAGGGTTTTATAACTAATGACCTATTGTAAGTCTTACTTCCACATATAGAAATAAACAGTCCAGGCCAGTGAAACGGATTAGCAAAACCACTTTCTATGCAAGTCTGACAACCTAAATTCAATCTCCAGATCCTACAGTGGAAGAAGAAAACTGATGCCTAAATGTTATCCTCTGATCTCCATATATGTGCCCACAATCATCCCCCGAAAACACACACACACAAAGGAGGAGGAGAAAGAGAAGAAGTAAGGAAAGAGAGAGAGAAAGAGGAAGAGAGGAAGAAGGGAGGGGAGGAAGAAGAAATTTGAATTCATCTGCTGTTATGAGATCATCTTTATATTTAAATAAAACAAAAACAATGTGTGTGTTGCTTGAGTGAATTATTCAGAACATGGAGGAATATGGTTTTGAAGTATCATTCATATCCAGCACTGTAAGTATATAGGATAGTGAAAGTGATCCATCACTCTTTTTAGGGAACTGTCAAAGAAATAGCAATCTGAAAGACTCATCAGGTAGAGCTGTGATGGGGAAAGGGGACTCGGAGCAGAGGATACTATCACTTCCCTGTGATACTGAGGATCTTAAGAGAGAAATGTGGAAGATGATGTGGGATCTGCATGAAGGCTTGTGGATGTGCTTGAATTTCAGCATTTTGTATCTAGGTCCAGGCATCCACACAATGCATCCTCAGGAATATACATCCCGAAGCCCAGGAGAGCTTGTGGGAGATGACTTTCTATCTTTTTATTTCCATCTATTTCTAGCCCTGTTTCCCACCATAGACTTCATTGTTAAACAGGAACCTTCTCAGCTCACCTCAGCTCTGTGGTGTCTGAGGGCACACACAGAAAGCAGTATTTGGGGGGGGGGTGGGGTGCTTTACTGAATGACTGAGTTTCTCCCATAGCAATGTGCCTGGTACATCCCTCAGCACTTTCCTCAAGCTCTCTACAATCCAAAGTCACACAGTTGTTGAGGCTCTGCTCTGTGAGACCTGACCCAGGGTTTCTCTGATCCTGTAACTATATGGCAGCCCTGGTTGCCTCCAACTGCCCTATGAAAGTCAAATACTTCACCTGGCAGCCTTCTCTGCAGACACTTGTCATTATAATCTTGGCATTTTTCTTGACCCATGAAGAATTATTTTTTTCACTCTCTAGATTTTCACCAAGATTTAATTTCTATACCAGATAACCAGTGAAACATTATTCCCTGTATTATAGCCCCCATGTCCTTGGATTTTTTTTCGGTGTCACTATTCAGATAATGCTTCTCCTGGCACAGCTGCAAAGCTTGGATCACAAGGACAAACAAAAGCCAGAGGATCAATACCCAATTGCCCAATCACATTGTGATCATCCTTTGGCAAGGCCTTCGGCTATTTGATTCTTTCCAGTTGGCTGCAAAAGTAATATATATACCACCTGGAAGCCACTTAACCTGGCTTAAAAGCTGAATGAATTGTAAGTGAAGCCTGATTCTGTTTTCACAAACACCTGGCCAGGCTATACTGAGGACAGGCCATAGGTCATAGCAGACTCAAAAGACTCAGCAGCTTGTAGTGGGTTATGGCTGTGGAAAAGTAAAGACATTGGCTAGTCAAGACAGGTTCTCCAGTGTCTGTGGTCCCCCCCCCAGCATGGCTCCACACAGATGATCACTTGAAGTGGAGGAATTCAGTGCTAGAAGAACAGCTCTTTCAGATTCTTTCTTCATAGCATCTCATGAAACAAGGACAAGACAAGACCCGAGATGGAGATGGTTACCCGTCCATCATAAGCACCAGCCTGAACTGCTATGGGTCTAAATCTCTTTGTACTTTCTATGTCATGTACTTTCTATGTTTCACTTCTCCTTATCATCCTTCCCCACTTCTCTCTTTTACCTCCTCCCTTTTCTGCTCAATCTTCTTGGGAAGGTGATGAGAGAGAGAGCAGCATCCTCATTCCTTTGGTTAACTCTTCCAGAATCTCTTCTTCACTGCAATTCCCCTCCTCTCTGTTTCTCCATCATCTCTCTTCTCTCCTCTCCCTACCCTGGCAGATGTCTCAGAGAAGAGGCCCCATAGGGTGGACATGGAGACTTCCCTTCTTCTGCTACCTGTCATATGGTCTTGAAGGTACTTCAGAAATAGAAGGCCTGGCTAAGTGATCTCTAAGAGCAGTAGTGGCAGCTAGAGATGAGTGACAGAAACACTCCCTCTTTCGTCCTTTTGCCCACCTCCCAGGTCTTATTGCCTCAAACAAATGAAAAAAAAAACAGAGAGCAGCTGTGATGGCTTGTATCAACTCATCAGGGTTTTTAATGTGCACACTGCGCTACTTCTGCTGGTAAAAGGTTCAAACCTAATATATGACTGGACAATTTTACACTGATGGAAACAGTGAAAATTAACTCAGTGGGCTGCTCTTTCCACTGCATTATTCAAAAATGACTTTTTTGAAATTGCAACATTATTGAAGCTAGCTTGCCACATTGTATTCATCCCTATGACTTCTGTAACAGATTACACAAATGTAGGCGCTTAAAGCAACCAAGAGTCCTGGTGTCAGCCTTGTCAGGTGTAGTTTGACATACTACACCACGGTGTGAGGAGGGCTGATTGTTTTGAGGATACGCTCAACCTTCAGCTCCATCTCTTCCCTCTCTCTTCTGTGTCAGCAGCGTAGAATCTTCAGAGACCTTGCTCCTATTCCTTCTATAGTATCCCCCCTTAGTCTGATTTTTAAGAGCTGTGTGGTGACATAGGTCTACCTGGATACTTGGAAATAATCCCACCCTGGTGTCATTTAATTTACCTTATGTTTTCTGCAAAGCCCCTTTTATGACCACAAGTTCTGGGAAAAGAATTTGGAAATCTTTGGGAGCATTACTTTATTTCATATCTTCCCTCCTCCTTGAAATGTGGAGAAAATGCACTCATCAATACGTGAAAGTTAACCCAGACTGGTTTGTGGTTGTGTGCTTGTTTTCCCCACGCTGGGCCATACGTTAGGAATGGGACCACTACTCAGGGTTTAAGATTGGACCCAGAATCCAGCAGTTTGTCATTTTTATTATTTGGCCACTCTTTATGGACTGAAGTAGTGTGGGTAGCAAACAACTCACCAGATGACAGGATGCTACTACAAATTTAATACAACCAACATCCTATGTGATCTATGCAACATCCAGAAACAGTGGCAGCCTGAAAAGCCTTCCTGTTTCTTTAACGCTTTGTCACCTGCCTAAGAAACACTCCTCTGAGGGATGTTCTTGATCAGATTATTTTAAGCAGGAAGACCCACCTTAGAATTGGGCAGCGCCTTCTGGTGGCAGCTCATTTAAAAGGACACATAAGAAGGAGCAGTAGCCTGGGAGTCCAGCTCTTCAAGGCCACCTCCAGGATTCGAGGAAGAGGTCCACAATGAAGCGAAATGGATTTAGGGTATTTCTAATCTGAGAGATTATAGAATAACTCACACATGTGCTGTTCAAGAATGTTCTTTATTCTTCTGGCTCAAGTTTCAAATCTCTACAGTTTATATACAAATACAATAGCAATTCTTTGGCAATAGAAAGGTTACAAGGTTATTTCTCGTGGTCACAAAACATTCTTTGTAGATAAATAAGTAAGAGACACACACGGCAAAAACTTTTTCTGGCTGGCTGCATCTGTGGCTGTAAGGCATTCCAATCTCTTAATGGGAGTGGGGTCACAAAGGGGAGAAACTAAACCAATAGAGAAATCTAAAGAGGGAGCAGAGAATTCGTATGCTAGTCTACATTTCTAAAATGCTAAAAAGGTGTGATCAGTGCAACCCGAAAAAGGCAAAATGTCATTTTCTCCCAGCACAGGGAGTGCAGCTGCACTTCAGAAGCTGTGTCAGTGAGTAACCATGGCAACCTGCATAAAGCCAGGGGGAAGTGTAAAGCGCTGATTCGCATTGGTGTATTCGCCAAATGTTAGCTGGCATTAAAAACCCTTTTAAATCTAAAAATATATCTTCTACCCTATGTAGTTAGAACAAAGAAAGGACCTGTAACTATGTTGTTGAAAACTGGGACCAAGCACCTCCCCATTGTTCTGGCCATCTGCTGTGTTCACTTCCCAAGTTATCTGTGTGAGAAAGCTATTTCTCCCATGACATGGTTAATCCATAAACAACCTTTTCCTCTTAATCACACAAATCTCAGGGCTAAAACATAAATAGTTTCCTCAGATTAAAATCCTGTATCAGTAAACGGAGGTGAAAGTGTACACAAAGTGTTAATAGCCTTCCACGTCAAAGCGGGAAAATACTGAGTTTTTAGCAGGCCTGATGAGTTCGGGCACTCTGTTCTCTTTAACCCCTGAGGGGCTTGGATTAAACAAATCCAGACTGCAATTCTGTCTTTGAGTAATATCTGCGAAAATCGCATTGGTCTATCTAAAAAGCACCTTGTCTAGCCAAGTTGTCCTGTCAGTAAGATAATTATAAAGAGGAGGCATCTAAGATTTTTTTATTGTAATGTGGAACAAAAGTTTGACTGTGTGACTTACTTTTATCCCCAGGATTACACAGTGTGGGGAGAAGTCATCCTTCTGCCAGTACACAGGAATGACTGTGCCCGACAAATGAGGAATATGCTGCTAAGGTTGTGGGACAAGTCCCAGAACTAAGTTAGAGGGACATCACAGTATCACTCAAGAGAGTTGTGGTTAGAGGCATCCAGCTATTCCAAAGACAATATTCTTCACAGGCCAGTAGATATGTATATCTCTGGTGTGTTAGCCTTCTAAATATCAGCTGCAGTCCACTGTGTAACCTTGCAGACTCCATCAAAGAAGGAAATGAAGAATGCTTATACTCAGCTTGCTTTCTGCATGTAAACAGTCCAGGACCCCAAGTCCTTGGAAGGGAACAGCTATAATCCACATTCATGATGGTTCTTCCAACTTCAACTAACCTAACCTAGAAAATGTATCTCCATGGTAACTATAAATCCCATCAAGTTGACAATGAAGAGGAGCTATCATGCCTATTGAGTCAACTTCCAAAGGAAATGGAACCAGTGTGTCAAAGAGACACTTGCACCTCAGTGTTAATCTCAGTACTACTCACCCTTGCCAAGGTATCCAATCAACACTAGGGTTCATCATTTGGTGAATTAAGAAAATATGGTGTTTATTCACAATGGAATACTATTCAATTATTAAAATAATGAAGCCTCTTGCAGGATATTTGAACAAACTGTGTGAAGATGTATCACTGTTTTACCTTGCTGGCCTAAGGCAATTGATTGGTTTAATAAGGGGCTGAATGGCCAATAGTGAGACAGGAGAAAATAGGCAGGACTTTCATGGAGAGAGGAACTCCAGGGAGAAGAATCTAGGTGCACAAGATACACCAGCAAGACACTGGGGAAGTCAGACATACAGAAAGGAAGAGAAGTATAAAACCATGTGGTAGAACATAGATTAATACAATTAGGCTAATTAAAGTTAAAAGAGCTAGTTTGGAACAAGCCTAAACTCAAGGCCAAGCCTTTATAATTAATAAGAAGTCTTTGTGTCATTATTTGGGGCTGGAAGACTAGTTGGCAAGACCACACAGATGGAGAAGTCACGCTAAACACAATCACCCCAGTTGCCACCTGGGCCTCTCTGTGAGACTTCACAACAATCGGCTACCACACACGGGGAGTCCAGAAAGCAGGCACAATAACTCCCAAGGGTTGGGTTGGTTAGCCACTGCTGGGACAGTTAGACACAGCTCCTGCTGCTGCCTGCACACCTGAAGGGGGCAGATTCTGCAGTACTATGTGCTAAGCAGAGCCATGCCATTTAAGATTTGGCTCCCACAGTCAGCAAAGGCTACAGACACAAAAGATCAGGTCCAGACTGACATCAATAAATACAAGTATCCCAGGTGATCCAGCCTCTCAGAATACTTTTGTTACAGTTTCTCAAAAATCTGGATGCCAAACAACTTCAAAGCTGCTAGCTGAGATGGTCCAGCCTCATAGTCTATTCCTGCCAGGACCTCAGATAAGCCCCGCACTTTCTCATTACACGGAGACTGGAGATCAAATGAAACAGTTACCTCTCCCAGGATTTGACCATTATCCCAATTTTCTCAGGGTTCTCTAAAGATTCCCCTAGACAACAGGAAACAGTTTAGAGAATATGACACCCAAATTTCCCAAGAGGTAGGGTGGACAGTCTTTGGTTGTTTTATGGTTATGGATATTTACCATCACTTAGGGGGGTTGGTTGCAAGTTGTTACTGCTCATAGTAAGAGAGGAAGCTAAGAAAGTGATGTTGGATGCAACAGTCTCTTTCTGAAAAGAAAATGGTAGGCTGAAGAAATAATACGACAAAAGGGTAGATCGCTGAATCTACTTTTAAACTCAAAGGCAACTATTAATCTCAAATAGCTTACATTGGTACGGATTTTTGTATATTGATACAAATTTAAGGATATTTTTGTTTTAATATACTGTATACATGTTTATACTCTTATTTATGGTATTGTACCTATGCAGCTCATTAAAAATATGAGAAATTAAGAGATGCAAGTTAGTAGTTAGTCACCTAAAATAATCAAACTTGTAGTCATGCTAGGTATGTTTTCAAGGTTAAACAGATATATTTTCGAAGATCGATGGTCTTCAAACACTTCAGAGATATACTGAATATGAATATTTATGGTATTTTAATAACCTGAAGTATTTCATGACAGCAAGACATGTCTGCTCCTGGCAGCACCAATTTGCTTCCCAAAAAGATCACGAGCATTGGTGAACCTCCAGATGGAGTCTGCTTTCATTGTGGCAAAGTTAGCCACTCGGCAAGAAACCATCCATGCCTCAACTGCTGACAGTATGCTGTCCAAATTGGACAAGCAAGAAACAAAGGAAGGTAATGGCTGAACAAGACAAGGCAAAACAGTCCTTTAGAACTCCTGCTTCACAGAAAAGTCTGTCAGATATGCTAGGGCTGTAGGCCAAAGAGGGATGCTCCAACATTGCAGAGGAACCTTGAGTGACTGTCCAGGCAGCCAGATGTCTCTGTCATTTCTAAAGTTTACTCAGATAAAATTGTATCCTTCTCCGGTCTCTGATGGGGGTTGAATACTAGATAGTTTTACCATTGTTTTTGTTACCAAGTACAGAAAAGAAACTTACAGAAAAGATTTAAAGTTTATAAAGCTGAAAGACTAAGAAGTTTCAGCTGTTTATCTAAGAAAATGTTTCAAGTTCTAAAAAGATATTTTTAGGATGGTAATCCAAGTTATAATAGAAAATGGTTTAGGTATAAAATTTTGGACTCATCAAGATATGATAGATAATAGAGTAATTTCTCTGCATTTTTCAAATACAAGTGGACTGGACATTGTGGGTGTATTTATTGTCTGATAATTGTTCTTATTATATATAATTTTACTGTGTTAAAGTCAACTCTTTCCTTCTTATTTAGACAAAAAGGGAAATGAGCAAGATATTTGAACAAACTATGTAAAGATGTATCACAGTTTTACCTTGCCTGCCTAAGCATTTAATCAGTTTAATAAAGAGCTGAATGGCCAATAGCTAGGCAGGAGAGAATAGGTGAAATTTCTGGGGAAAGAGAGGAACTCTGGGGAGAAGGATCTAGGTACACTAGAGATGCCAGTGAGGCACTGAGGAAGTCAGACATACAGAATGGAAGAGAGGTAAAAAGTCGTATTTTAGAATGTTAAATTAATACAAAGTGGTTCATTTAAGTTATAAGATTTAATTGGGTAAAAGCCTATGAAAAATGCTTTCATAATTAATAAAAAGTCTCTGTGTAATTATTTGGGATCTGTGATCCCCAAAGAAAGTCTGGTAAGAAAGACTAACTTTGGAAGTATTACTATTTGTGATAACTGAATAAAGCTGGAGGGTATGCTACATAAAATAAGCTCAGCAAATGAAGACAAATGTTACAGGAGCTCATGCATATGTAAGATATTAAAAGATAATTTCATAAAAGAGGGAAGAGTAATGATTCTCAGGTGCTATGGAGAGTAGAGGAAATGAGGGGTAGAGAAAACTAACCAATGAGTATTAAGTTGCAATTACATAATAAATAATTTGGTTAAGGTGTTATTTTGTAGAATTACTAGAGGTTGTAGTAATGTATTACGTCTCTCTAAAAGCTAGAAGGAAGAATACTGAATATTTTTAATATGAAGACATGATAAATGATAGAGGAGATATATAACTGTGCCTTGGTTTCAACATTTTATATCTATATAAAGAGATCATTGTAATATATGCAATTATTTATGTTCTATGTATCAGTTAAAATAAAATATAAGCAATTTATAAATAACAGAAAGAATAGTGGTATTCATTTTTCATCCTCTTGCCTTTGGTTTGTGCAGTTAAGCTCTATGTGTCTTCTCTACTGGGTTACTCTCAAATATAATCTTCCTTGCCTATTTAATTGTATAATGAAATCTTTCTTTGGCATTCTCAGTGCAAACCACTGTAAACTGGGCCAAGCATTTGAAAGAAATGCTTTCATGTATTGAAAAGCGGCTAGAATGGGAGCAGTGTTCTCAGGAGAAGTGAATCACACACGCATTTCCACCTGAGTGCATTCCAAACTGTGGGTCTTAGCTCTCAAGTTTTATATCAATTGCTGATGTAAAAAAGATTAGCACTGTGGCTTGAAATAACAGAATCATATTATCTTATAGCCACTATTTCCTAAAGAAGCAATATCTGGAATGATTAAAAAATTAAATCAAGCAGTCAGAAATGTTGTGTTCCCTATAGAGTCTCTAAGACATTTTCCTTCTCTTTTTTGGCCTTTATATACATTTTCCTTGCTCATGGTCCATCTTTAAATCCCAGACTGCAGTGCTTTCAAATGTCCGTATGGACTGCATTCTGCTTCTGAACACTTAAAGAATCCTTTATTTCATCAATCCTACTTGAATAGTGCAGGGTGGTTTCCTTAAAGCCACCCAATTATTAGCCTTAACTCTATCTGTAACTTTAATCCCTGTTCCCATCAAGGACCATATCCCCCATTCCAAGGAATACTGACTTCAGAGGTTAGGGGTTGCATTAGCCTGCTACGCCACAGCTCAGATTTAAAAAGTCAGTTGCTGTGTTCCTGAGTCACATGCCAAAACCGATGTGCAAGTCCTAACAGGAGAAGCCTTTTGGAAGTGGTTAGATCAAAAGATCAAATACTTCACCATTGGAGCTAAAGCCCACAACAAATCATCCAAATGCAGATCATTAACTCCTTCACCATGTAAAGGTAAGCATAAAAGTAGAGTCAGACACTGAATCTTCTATTACAATGACCTTGGACTTCTCTATTTTCAGGAATCTAAGAAAAATGATTGTTTTCTATAAGCCAGTACCATAATTTTGTTATAATAACTAAAACAAAAATTACAGTTACTCTCTGAGGAGTAAATCACATGGGAAGTATTATATAACTAATTATGTGCTTAACTTGGAAATAAGCTGACCTAGAGACGAAGCATATGGAGAAAGTGGCACGGAAATCCACATACATTTGTTTTTAGTGTTTGCAGTGGCTGAAGGAAACAAAATTTCATACAGCACTGTTGCAAGGAGAGGGCCCACTTGTTCATCCCAGCACCCAGCTAGCTTAGCCCTGAAATAACCACACAGAAACTGTGTTCATTAAATCACTGCTTAGCCCTGAAGTAACCACACAGAAACTGTGTTCATTAAATCACTGCTTGGCCTATTACCTCTAACATCTTATTGGGTAACTCTTACACTTTGATTTAGCACATTTCTATTAATCTAGGTATCACCGTGTGGCAGTGGCTTACCAGATAAAATTCCCAGCATGTGTCTCTGGCGGATCCATAACATATCTCTCCCATTCTGCCTCCTTTCTCCCAGCATTCCATTTAGTTTTCCCCACCTACCTAAGTTCTTCCCTATCAGGCCAAAGCAGTTTCTTTATTCATTAACCAATACAAGGAACACATAGAAAGTAGGACTTCGTACACCACAGCACAGCACCAAGACTGATATCCATATGAGCCAAGATGACTAAGGCTGGACATACAGGGAGTTACGAGTCAGCAAAAAATTCAGGTATCTGGGGCACACAAAACTAAACAATGATGCATTCTCTGCTGTAACTATTCCTGACAAAATGTCACTTATTGTGGGATTCTGTATAAATACAGCCGAGAGGCCAGAAGTGAGAGC
Organism: Microtus californicus; assembly: GCA_028537955.1. Taxonomy (NCBI): domain Eukaryota; kingdom Metazoa; phylum Chordata; class Mammalia; order Rodentia; family Cricetidae; genus Microtus; species Microtus californicus. The sequence continues at coordinate 91,690,570 of JAQJZF010000005.1, forward strand.
CTTTTGTCTTTTGCCTTTGCTAGTCAGTTTGTGTAGCCCTGTGCAGCCTCTCTAATGCATGTGTACTGGTCTGCATATATGCTCATGCCACCCTGTGCATAACCGATATGTGCTAGCATTGCCTGGGTACCAAACAGTGTCTGTCTGCTTAGCAGTCTGTGTGTATGAGAATGAAAGCATGTCTTATCGGTCTATGACTCCTCACATTCACTTCAGCTTCATGGCCCCCCATGACCCCTTCGTTTCTTAGCTGGCAGTGAGGCCCCCCATCTGGCATTGTCAGCAGGATGCAAATACAAGAAGATAGCTTAGAAGAAATAGACAGGACTCCTGAATTGATTGGGAAACTCCCAAGGTCCAGAAGCCACTCAGCAGGAGAGGAATAGAGTAACTAAAGCAAAGGCTGGTGGGGTTGACTCTGTAAAAGCCTGACATGAGAACAATACATAGACTGGAGAGAGCAATCAAAAATCTCAGGAATGTGACTCGGGGGCTGAGTTTATTAACCCATTTATCAAAAATGAGACCAGCTATGAGAAGTTGCCAACCTGTGCTACGTGCCAGGCCAATAACAGAGAGAGGAGAGACCTTGGGTCCAAATGAAGTCTATGGACAGAGGACAGCTGCAAAATCCACATTCCCTATACAATGCCAAGTTTGCAGAACTGACAAAGCTGTACCAGGGGACAGATAGGCTCTCATTGATAATGGAGGAGATAATAAAATGAGCCTCCATTACCACCTACCCCTCATTAAGGCAGTGCCTGAGGGAGGCCATAAAACCAGGGAGGACACTAGCTAATGAAATGGGTGATGGGCAGAGTGTGTTTCTTATGGGCCGGTGTTGATGACTTATCAAGAACTGGGTAAATGGACCTCCTGCATAGACTTAATTCAGACAGATATTCCGAGAGCAAAACCACGGCAGCCTCCACCCCCCCCCGAAGTGTTTGCAGTTCCTCCCGTAGCATGCTGGAGAAGCAGTGAGCATCCCATGGTGGCAACAATGGGCTTCAGTAGGCAGAGCTGTGCAGCACTCCCTCCATCCTGCAGCTGGGTACATGTCAGATGCTAAAGCTGCCTGGGTGCAGCAGGGGGTCTGGACATGCATGCAGAATTTGCCAGTGTAAGCAAGTACTTTGGGCCCCCATGTGCAGGCCTCCCACCGTGCTGCTGCTGGTGGATGGCTCTCAGTGACTAAGTAAATCCTAGAGGTGGCTATTTTGTGAGGGCCAGTTGCTCTCCAAACCAAGTCCTGTAAATTCAGATTGTGAATAAGTATTGAAAAGCTAGCGGTGGAGGATGCCTTCACTATCACCTGGCAAGGGGTGCTCCACATGAACCCACATCAGTCCGGCGGGGGGGGGGGGCGGGAATCAGATATAACACAGCAACTAAACTCTTACACTGTCCCCCGTGACCTCTGCCCAAGCTGAACTACACTTTACAAACAGTATCATTGAAAACAAGAGTCCATGATTCTGAAGGAAAGCAAGGAAGGGTATAAAGAAAACTTTAGAGGGAGGAAAGGTAAGGGGGAAATGATGCAATTCTATAATAATTTAATTTTTAATAATTTAGAAAAATAACTGGGGGTGAATGAGAACCACTGGGCACATCTGTGCTCTTCATCATGGTGCTGACACAAGGTGACTGTGGGGGGGTGCCTCTGTGTGGTGGAACAGGAGCAATTTGTTTACATCTGGGACAGTTGACCATGGACATTGGCTGTGATGTCCCATTTGTCATGGTTTGGTGACTCATGAGTTGGGGTCCTGAAAGAGAGCTAAGGTAGTCACTGTATCATTATATTGGTGATATTATGCTACCTTCATATTCTCAAGCAGATTTGGAATCCATGCAGTTCAGTCAGAGCTGCGCTAAGTTCATGGGGTGGGTAAGAACCAGTTCCAAAATGCGAAGGTCTGATCTGTTCATCCCAAAAGGGGAGAAGACACTAATGCACCCCTGAAAAAAAGGCCATCCCATGTGGCAAGACCCTGATAACTGAAGTGAAACTCTGAGCTTCAAAGACCTCAGGATACAGAACCCAGGTGCCATAGAGACCTACAGCCTGAGAGCCTGGGAAATCTAGAGTCTGAGGGCCTATGCAGTCAAATGTCTACTTTTAGACACAGGACCTACAGGACCTGAGCACCTAGGAAACCTGGGCAGCTGAGAACACACAGAACAGTGTTGTTATGGAGACTATTGCTGGAAACTATGGTCCCAGGGAGCATCCATGTGGGCCTGTTCCCATGAAGCGCTGCTATGTAAAACTAACATCAAATAAAACAAAAGGCCATATAGGCCAGTTTATGTTTAGACAACATAGTGCTGACATAGATTTCCTGCACAGGTCAAGACAGCTAAGGTTGGACGTTGAGGGTACTGTGAGTCAGCAAACAATATCTGACATTGGTTATCTTGGGGAACCCCAAAGTAAGCAGTGAGGTGATCTATTCTATAGCATTTTCTAGCACAAGTGTGGCTTTTGTGTGATTCTGCATAAATCCAAACTTGAGGTCAGAGATTATTGTCTTTTGTCTGTTCCTTTTTGCCAGTTGACCTGTGTGAGCCTGTGGATGTCTACCTATGAGCTGTGTGCTGATCTGCATGTATGCTGATGACTGCCTCTGTGTGGCAGATATGTGCCAGTATGTGCCTACAGGCCTATCAATGTCTACCTGTCCTGAGTGTCTGTGAATAAAGTGCAGAATAAAGTGTCTGGGAATATCTGTCCACGATTCTTCATATTATTTTCAATATCATGACTTCCCATAACCGTCAGAGTTTAGAACTCAAAACAACTCCTCAAGGATTGTCAGAAAAATGGCCTTTTGAGATTTGTAAACTGAATGGGTGGCCTTAAGGCACAGTGGTATGCATTAGTAATCCCAGCCCTGGAGATGTGGGGCTTGATAGCCAGCAAGTGTAGCCTACTCGGTGAGTACCATGCTAGCATAAGACAATGGGGTAGAGCATGAGAAATGAGAAACGGCACCTCACATTGTCATCTGGCCTCAACACATGTACCCCCCCACACACATGCACACCCACCCACATACCATACACATCACACACACGGACATGCAGACACACAGATATGTACACACACACACATACCACACACATCACATACAGAGACATGAGCACACACACACCACATCACACACAGACATGCACATACCCCCCACATACCACACACATCACACACACAGACATGAGCACACACACTCAAACACTATATGCACACACACCCACATACCATACACATCACACACACACCACACACATCATACACACAAATATGTTAATTAAAAATGGATGTTAAAAGATATAAAATAATAGGATCGTGCTAAAGCTGTCTCTCTTTATGGTAGAGCCTTGCCTAGCAGGCGCAGAACATGAAATCAAAGAAGAATAAAAAATAATCAATGAAGTAAGAGATGAAAATAACAAAAGATTTTAAGTACAGGGCCAGTGAACTAATAAAGGCTGTTGCTGCTAAGCTGGGGACCTGAATTTGATCACTAGAACCCTCGTGGTAGAAGGAAAAACCCAAACCACTCAAGTTGTCTTCTGACCTCCACATGTACACACACACACACACACACACACACACACACACGAGTGGATAAATGGTAAAACAGAATTTGAAATAAAAGATTTTAATTGGTTCTTTGAAAAGATTAAAATGTTTAATTGCTCAAGAAAAAAGAACTGCAAATACCAGTATTTATAATGAAAAACAGTATTAAATCCTTCAGACATTAAATGGTAAATATGAAAATATTATGAGAAATTTATACTAATAAAGTCAATTGTTAATGAAAAGGGATCCCCAAAAAATTACTTAAACACATATAAGATAAAAACGGAAATTCTATATTTCTGTACATACATTCACATACATGGGCATGCACACACACACACATACTTCAAAGGAATTGAGTTTGCTGTATGAATATAGTGTGTGTGTGTGTTTGTGCTTATGTGACCCTTACCGCTGCCTCTATCTTTTCTTTTCTCAACTTTTCACCCTCAACAGCCCACACTGCATCATTTTCCTGTAAGGCCCACATTACACACTGGGAATAAAACTGATAAAGAAAAATGATGGTTGCTGCTTTTAGAGTTCTCTGGGCGAAGAGAAGCTTAAACTACTTTTTAGGATGAATATAGTTCAGGAGGATAGAATGTATATTTTCAAACTAATTTACCAAACTTCCTCTAGAAGCTTTTCTTCACAAGTAGACATTTGTAAAGAGGTTTATTTGGAAATTTTAGTGGCAGTAAATGTGACTATGGATTAGTCACATTGTAGGTACTTGAGGTGCTTCATGGCCACATAAACAGAAAAATGCCAACTACCCATGGGCTTGATCTTTTGTCTGTCTTTAATATCCCCTGGGGAATAAATCCAAAAAGTTTATGGTCCCTCCTACTGAATTTACAATCCATCACCCAGCAGGAAGCTCAGCATTATTTGTATAGCCTGGTTATAATTTGCCCTGATGAGTCAGTGCAATTAGTTTTGCAAGGTTCCAGAAATACACCATTATTATTGCCACCCAATATTTCCATGCTTTTGTTTTGCTTTGCATTTCACAGTAACATCACAAAATAAAGCACTGCTTCCTTTGGGGAGTGGACTGTATAGACTGCTGAACGCGGGTAGGATGAACAGCCACTCCTGCCCCAGATTTACCTGTATATCCTGGTTCTGCCACACATCCGCTTCTGCACTCAGAGCTTTGTTCCCTAATGCTGCTCCAACAGCCTCCACAGTTTCTAAAGCAGCAGGGGATTCTGCCAGCATTTGTGCTTTATTGCATTTGAACAGAACACCCCAGGCTCAGTGGCAGGTGATGGGGAGAGCTGTGCCCTGGCCAACAGACCTGTCAAGGATTCACCATGCACAAGGTTTTCACCCCATCCACCAGTGCCTCTTGAGCCTTCAGTGAGCAAAGTACTGCACTGTGCTCTGGTTTCTAGACTCATGGTGGGAATTTGCACCTGTAGCTCTATCACACAACCAGGCACTGACAAATGAAGAGTCTGCATGCTTAGCATCTGTCTCCCTCACAATAGCCTTATGAGGTCACTATTGTTGTCATTTCTATTTACCAGATGAGAAAAACTGATGCAGAATTTGTCTGCCTCTCAGACATGGACAAAACTCTTGTGTATCAATGCTCAAGACTAATTCTTTCACCCACTGCTGGCCTGCCCAGAGCTTTCTACCTGTTTTCAAACCACCCAGTCCTAGCATGAGAAGCCTGGCAGCAATGTGTCATTAAACAAAAGACAACTGAACAAAAAGATTGCAGTTCATTCAGGGGAATGTGGTCCTGAGTGGTAGAAAGAGCAATTGGATATCTGAAGTTGATCGCAGAAAGGGGAACAGCTACTTCATTAGGACAAAAGTGGCTGAATCCTGCCAGGAATGTGCTTGTCTTAGCTTAAACTAATGACAAAAGGACAGTTCTCTGACAATTAAACTACACTGTGACTTTGATGTTTGTTGTTTGTAATTGGGTGAGAAAGTCTGCAGCAAAACCCAGCCAAGAATACTTAAGGGCAATGGTGGTATCAAGCTGAATCCATGCAAGTTCATCTTCACAACTACCTCAACTGCATTGACTTTTTACACCCTGTCCACTTCTGGGTGGCCAGCAGGGATGATTCCACCAGTCTCAGCCTGGAAAACTTGTGAGCAAATCCACCTCCAAGAACTTGTAGGGTAGTTTAACTCTGTATCACCTTTCCCCAGTTTCCTTCACTTTGCGCTTGGTGATCAGAATCTACCTCCCTATCATCTTGGAAACAATCTTCTGATTATCAACCTCTTGAAACACCATGCTCAAATATCAAATAATATGTGGTGGTTATAACACATTAAAATTTCTTGCATTTATCTTAGCCACCATTTACTGCCTTACACTGAAACTCTCAATGTTAAGTAAATTAGTTGCTCTGCCCATCTTGATTTCTGGCTACACACACACACACACTTGTGCAGTGTTTCTTCTCCAAAGTTAGTGAGAATGTGGCTGTCTATCTCGTAGGTATGTAAAAACCATCAGGAAGGCTTTCTGTCCTAAGGACCTTGAGAAATAGTGTAAAGTTAACTTCAAATGTACGTTAACATAGCGGTCTATGTGCATTGTCCACTTCACCCATTGAGAGTATTCAGCTCTGCAATGGTCCCTTGAGCATTGTTCACTCTCATCTTTGATTGTATCTCATCTTACTCTGCCATAAACTCTGCCTTCTACACTACACTATGGGTGTCTCATCTGAAGTCTTTCAACAGAGATCACAAGACTGCTGGGATAAGCGAAGCCAGACAGGGATAGATCTCAGTAATAGCTTTGCTTTATCACCTTGAGAGTAAGATGAAAGATGGCAGCTACCACAAAAGGTAGTTGTGACAATTACAGAGCACAGTGAATATGAGTGCGGTTTTAGACTGCTTATGAGAAACTATTGTCAGGGGTTACCATGTGCCTGTTATTGGTCTGCCTGTGATAAGACCACATCATTTCTACTCTGTGTTTTGCTTTTCCTTCTTTACTGTACATGAAGCTTAATTAGAAACATTGAAAGGTTAAAATTATAAAGACTTGGCTTAAATATTGTAGTTGGCTTTATTTTCAATCTATACTCAAACAGCTCTTTAGACTACAAAATAGAGTAAGTGTCACAATAGGTTGAGCAGAGCCATTTCACCTAATAGACAGAGTTGTATAGGCAACAAAAAGCAGAAACAAAGAATAAAATGTAAAATTGTCACTTCAAATTACTTTCTTTGCAGGGTTAAGACAGAGAGACAAAATGCGGACTAATTGGTTAACATCAAGTTTTATCTTTTTCTCATTGTTGTGCGACTAAGACATAGGGTATAATGTTTCTGATTGCAGAATGACTAGAGGGGTCATAATAATGTTCAACAGGATTTATGGAAATAGGACTATGCAGTGACCTAGGCTGGAGCAGACCTGAGACAGAAAACTCCACAGAAGCAGGAACGAATCCAGACCAGGGATATTTATTGAAACAGGACTAGGCCAGTAACCTAAGGCTGGAGCAGGCCTGAGATGTGTACTCCACAGGAACAGAAGTGGATTCAGACCAGGGACAAATATGGAGACAGGGTTAAGCCAGTGACCTAGGCAGGGTCAGACCTGAGACAAACTCCACAGGATCAGAAAAGAGCCAACAACCTAGACTGGAGCAGGTCTGAGACAGTGAACTCCACAGGAGCAGAGCAGACCCTGGGAGTGCTGAGTGGCCTTCAGAAATATGAAGTGACCAATGGCATGACTGAAACTGTGGCACAGACTGCACCCAGAAGAGCAACCACCTGGGCCATGAATACAATGGCACCTGTATGATTGATCACCAGAGTCACAAACAACCCCAACTATGCCAATCAGATGAAAAGATGAGTAGGCAAGGTAATAACACACACAACACCACAAATAGCAGCATGACACCAGTAAATACCAGTGACCTGACAACAGCAAGACTTGAACAATCAAATATGGATGAAGCAAAAGAAAATGACCTAAAAATAACTTTAGGAGAATGTTTGAGATGCTTAAAGGAAAAATGAAAAATTCCTTCAAAGAAATGGAGGAAAAGACAAACAAAAAATTAGAAGATATCAGCAAATCACTTAAAGAAAACCAAGAAAAAGCAATCAAACATATGAAAGAAACTATTCAAGACTTGAAAACTGAAATAGAGACAATAAAGAAAACACAAATTGAGGGAATTATAGAAAGAGAAATCATGATAAAAATGATCAAGACCCACAAATGCAAGCATAAGCAGCATAATACAAGAGATGGAAGAGAGAGCACTAAAGATACAATAGAGGAAATAGACTCATCAGTCAAAGAAAACATTAAATCTAAGAAAAGTTAGCACAAAATAGCCAGGATATATTGGACACCACAAAAAGGCCAAACATAAGAATAATAGGTATAGAAGAAGTTCAACTCAAAAGCACATAAAATATATTTAACAAAATCGTAGAAGAAAACTTTCCCAACTTAAAGAAAGATATTCCTATGAAGATACAAGAAGCATACAGAACACCAAATAGACTGAATCAAAAAAAAATCCCCTCACCACATAATAATCAAAACACTAAACATACAGAATAAATAAAGAATATTAAGAGCTGCAAAAGAAAAAGGCCAAGTAACATATAAAGGCAAACCTATCAGAATTACTCTGAACTTCTCAATGGAGACAATGAAAGCCAGAAGGTCCTGGTAAAGTGTTATGCAGAGCTCTTAAGAGACCACAGATACCAGCCCACACTACTATACCCAGAAAAACTTTCAATTACCATAGAGGGTCAAAAGAAAATATTCCATGACAGAACCAAATTTAACCAATACCTAGCCATAAACTCAGCCCTACACAAAGTACTAGAAGGAAAACTCCAACTCAAGGAAATTGAATACATCAACAAAAACAGAGACAATAGATGATTTCACAGCAGTAAATCCTAAAGAAGGGGGAAACACACAAAGTAACTTCACCAACAATGAAAACTAAATCAACAAGAGATAGCAATCACTGGTCATTAATATCCCTTAATATAAATGGAGTCAACTCACCTGTAAAAAGACACAGGCTAACAGATTGGATACAAGAACCGAATCCATCCTTCTGCTGCACACAAAAAACACACCTCAACCAAAAAGAGAGACATCGCCTCAGAGTAAAGGGTTGGAAAAAATTTTCAATCAAATATACCTAAGAAACAAGCTGGTATAGCTATCCTAATATCTAACAAAATAGTCTTCAAATGAAAATGAATAAAAAGAATAAAAAAAAATCCATCAAGAGGAAACCGCAATACTGAACCTCTATGCCCCAAATACAAGGGCACCCTCATATGTAAAAGACACATATGAAGCTTTAATTGTACATTAAACCCCATACACTAATAATGGGAGACTTCAACACTCCACTCTCACCACTGGACAGGTCAGTCAGACAAAACATTAACAGAGAAATAAGGGAACTAACAGATGTTATGACTCAAATGGACTATAGAACATTCCATCCAAAAAGAAAAGAATATACCATCTTCTGAGGACCTCATGGAACCCTCTTAAAAATTGACCACATATTCAGTAACAAAACAAACCTCAAAAGATACAAAAAAAATGGAATATCCCCATGTATCTTATCAGACCAACATGACTTAAAACTAAAATTCAATAGCAACAAAAATTCCAGAAAGCCCACAAGCACATGGAAGTTAAACAATGCTCACCTGAAGAATCAATGGGTCAAGGGAGAAATTAAAAACTTCCTAAAATTCAATGAAAATGACCACACAACATACCCAAATTTATGTGACACAATGCAAGCAGTGTCAAAAAGGAAACTTCCTAACACTAAATGCCTACATAAAGAAGCTGGAAAAACCCCACACTAGTGAATTAAAGAACATTTGAAAACTTTAGAACAAAAAGAAGCAAACTTAACTAAGAGAACTAAATGGCTGAAATCAAAAAAATAGAAAGAAAAAAAAAACAATACAAAGAATCAATTAGACAAAGAGTTGGTTCTTCAAGAAAATCAATCAAATAAACAAATCTTTATCCAAACTAAAAAAAGGCAGAGAAAGAGATTATCTAAGTTAACAAAATCAGAAATGAAAAGGGGGACATAACAACAGACATGAAGGAAATACAGAGAATCATCAGGTCATATTTCAAAAGCCTGTACTCCAGAAAATTGGAAACCTTAAAGTAAATGTACAGCTTTCTGGATAAATATCACTTGCCAAAATCAATACCAGATAAACAAATTAAACAGACCTATAAATACTGAAGAAATAGAAACAGTCATCAAAAGTCTCCCAAACAAAATAAAGCTCAGGACCAAATGATTTCAGCTCAGAATTCTACAAGATATTCAAAGAAGAACTAATACCACTACTCCTCAAATTGTTCCACACAAAAGAAACAGAAGGAACATGGCCAAAGTCTTTTTATGAAGTTACAAAAACACCTTGATACCCAAACCACATAAAGATATTACTAAGAAAGAGAATTACAGACCAGTCTCATAAAAATTGATGCAAAAATACTAAATAAAATACTGGCAAATTGAATCCAAGAACACATCAGAACCATCATCCACTATGATTAAGTCTGCTTCATCACAGAGATTCAGGGATGGCTCAACATACAAAAATCTGTCAACATAATTCACCATATAAACAAAATAAAAAATAAAAACCACATGATCTTCTAAATAGATGCTGAAAAATCTTTCAACAAAAAACAACATCGCTTCATGAGAAAGGTTTTGGAAAGAACAGAGATACAAGGAACATACCTTAGCACAATAAAGGCAATATACAGCAAGCCACTGCCAACATCGCCAACATCAATCTAAATGTACAGAAACTCACAATGATCCCACTGAAATCAGAAACAAAACAAGGTCATCCATTATCTCCTTATCTATTCAATATAGTTTTTGAGGTTCTAGCTAGAGCAATAAGACAACAAAAGGAGATCAACTGAATACAAAACAGAAAAGAAGTCAAACTCCAACTATTTGCTGATGATATGATAGTTTATATAAGCCATGCCAAAATTCTACCAAAGAACTTTTATTACTCATAAACACTTTCAGTAATGTAGCAGGATACAAGATTAACTAAAAAAAAAATAGTAGGCCTTTTTTTTACACAAATGATAAATGGGTTGAGAAAGAAATCAGAGAATCATCACCCTTCATAATAGTCACAAGTAGCAAAAAACATCTTGGAGTAACTCTAACCAAAGAAGTAGAAGACTTGTATGACAAGAACTTTAAATCTTTGAAAAAATAAATTAGAAGACACTAGAAAGTGGAAAGACCTCCCATGCTCTTGGGAAGGCAGAATTAACAAAGTAAAAATGGCAATTTTACCAAAAGCAATCTACAGATTCATGGCAATGCCCATCAAAATCCCAACAAAATTCTTCACAGACCTCAAAAGAACAGTACTCAACTTCATATGGAAAAGCAAAAACCCCAGGATAGCCAAAAGAATTATGTACAATAAAAGAACTTCTGGAGGCATCACAATCCCTGACTTCAAACTCTACTACAGGGCTACAGTAATGAAAACAGCCTGATATTGCCATAAAAACGGACAGGAGGACCAATGGAACTAAATCGAAGACATGGATATTAATCCATACACCTTTGAACACCTGATTTTTGACAAATAAGCAAAAAAAATCAAATGAAAAAAAGAAAGCATATTTAGCAAATAGTGCTGGCATAACTGGATATCAACATGTAGAAGAATGAAAACAAATCCATATCTATCACCATGCACAAAACTCAAGTCCAAATGGATTAAAGACCTCAACATAAAGCCAGCCACACTGAACCTTATAGAAGAGAAAGTGGGAGGCAGAAGCAAGCATATTTCCATGTTTGAGGCCAGCCTGGTCTACAAGAGCTAGTTGAGGATAGGCCCCAAAGCTGCAGAGAAACCCTGTCTCAAACAATCAAAGGGGGGGGGAGATAAAGTGGGAAGCACACTTGAACACATTGCACAGGAGACCACTTCCTAAATATAATCAGAGAAATTCAAAAAAAAAACTCTGAGATTCCATCTTACACTTGTAAGAATGGTCAAGATCAGAAACACTGATGACAACATACGCTGGAGAGATTATCGGGTAAAAGTAACACACCTGCATTGCTGGTGAGAATGCAAGCTGGTACAGCCCCTTTGTATGTCAGTGTGGCAGTTTCTCAGAAAGTTAGGAAACAATCTTCCTCAAGACCCAATAATACCACTTTTGGGTATATATCCAAAGGATGCTTAATCATGCCACAAAGACATGTGCTCAATTATGTTCATAGCAGCAATGTTTGTCATAGCCAAAACCTGGAAACAATCTAAATGCCCCTCGATTGAAGAATGGATAAGGAAAATGTGGTACATTTACACAATGGAGTACTACATAGCAGAAAAGAATAACCACATCTTGTAATTTGCAGACAAATGGATGGAGCTATAAAACATCATGTTTAGTGAGGTCACCCAGACTAAGAAAGACCATTATCATATGTACTCACTCATAAGTGGTTTTTAAACATAAAGCAAAAAAAAACAGCCTACAAATCACAATGCCAGAGAACCTAGACAGCAATGAGAACCCTAAGAGAGACATATGTGGATCTAATATACATGGGAAATAAAAGAGACAATATCTCCTGAGTAAATTGAGAGCATGGAGACCAAGGGAGAGGGTTGAAGGGATGGGAGAGGAAGAGAGAGAAGCAGAGAAAAAAATGTATAACTCAATAAAATCAATAATAAATAAATAAAAATAAAAATAATGTTCAACAACCATTAGCCAATGTCTTCTGAGATTTATTTTTATTGTTGAGATTAATGTAATTACATTACTTTCTAACATTTCTGCCATTAAAACTCTCCTACATGCCCTGCCCCACTCGACTTCAAATGTATAATCTCATCTTTTATTAATTGCATGCATGTATATTTCTAAATATAACATGTTCAGTTTATATAATGCTAATTGTATGTATTTTTCAAGGCTAGGCATTTAACACTGCATCATTAATTGGTGTACTTTTCCCTGGGGGACAGACCATCCCTGTTACTCTTAGCTTCTGTTTTCCGTAGTTCTGTGTGTAAAGTTGAGATCTCAGAGACTTTTCCCTGTCCACTTTGGCATGTCCTTTGCTGTAGTCCTTGTACAGCTCATGTTTTGGCAGTCAGGTCAGTGAGACTTTCTGAGTGTAGCTTCTAACATTGCTAAATGACATTCTCATAGCAAATTCCCTGATCCTCTGACTCTGACAGTCTTCCTTCTCCTTCTTCCAAACTGTCCCTGAGCCTTGGGGGCAAGGACATTTTGTAGATGTCTGCATTGGTACTGGGATCCACAACTTTGTATTTTGACTGATTTTGTTTTTCTCTAGTGGTGTCCATCTGCTGCAAAGTCTGGACTCAGAGTCCCCTGGGTTGGAACTGACCTGAATGCCTCCTTTCATTAGGAGTAGATTCATGGTATCACAAGATACTATGCAAGCTTCAAAGGAGGAAGACAGCTGACATTTATACCCAGCTGTGATATCTAAGAACCACATCAATGACCAGCATGACCAAATAAGCCTGCAGGTGCAGTAGTAGCATGCATACCTTGTCTGTAACCAACAGCTCTCTAATGGGACTTAAGCCCTGTCCAAAAAGAGGGAAATCATTCCTAGTATTGGAAACCTAGCTGACTAGTCAGTGTTAGTGAAGACTCGGTTATTGGAGGAGAACATACAACCACTGCTTTATTAAATTAACATAATCCTTAATCACAATTTATAAACATTTGTCCTTATACCCATTGAATAAGTGAGGTCTTCCAAGATAGCTTTAAAATTAAGTTATTTTTGTTTTCTGAGAATTTCATATATCACTAAATGAATTTTAGTTCTTATCACCCTCTATTACTCTGTTTCTTCCCTACTCCATCTCACTGAAATCATTTTCCTTTTAAATAAATCATCTTTCTATTTTTATTTCTCTGTGTGTGTGATTCAGAATTTAAATAGGGATGCCTACATGGTCATGGGTAAGAGGTTATTTACAAGGGATTGAGGAAGGTATCAGTTATCACACCACTGAAGAAAGTGACACCCCTCCCTTACCTACCTTAACTTTCAAAATTCCACAGGGAGAGGTGAAACCTCAAGATCCATTCAGGACTCCACCTTCAAGACTTCATCAGACCCCAAAGTCTCCACCTCCTAATATCATACATTTGCAAGTTAAGACTTCAGTACATGAATGGGTGGGACAAAAGCAAACATTCAGATCACAGTATTCACGGAGGTTCCAGGTACTTAGGTTGCCTTCCTTGGGATGGAGGAAGAGGAGAGAGACTGACTGGAATCCAATGACCTTGAAGAAATCTACAGACTGAGATGCATCTTTAAGGAGAAAAGACTTTTTCTACCTCTCTTGCTTTGATATAGTCTTAACTGATACCCTGTGGGCTCCCAAACTTACAAGGGTTACAGAGTTCATTTCTGGATTTCATCACAGGTAAATTTAGGGAGGGACTTCCTGACTGTCGAGCTGTTTCAGTAGCGAGCTCCTGTCAGCCTAAAATTTGAACTGGTGTAGAAGATTGCTATAAACTTTGCAGAGCCATGGTGACTTCCTAATGAGCAGAATGGAGGTGAGCAGAGTCTGAGAAGGATGGAAGAACACAGGGCATAAATAGGTGAGTGAAAACAATGGTGCAGTTGGATGGAAGGAACAACTTCTAATGCTATACAGCACAATGGGATAAATGGCTGATGCTAATGTGTATTCTAGAGTAGCAGGAAGGTGTGATTCTGAATGTTACTGAATCTAAAGATAAATGTTTGAAGGGATAGGCCAATTACCTTGATCTGATCATTATGTTACAATCATTTATTAAAATGTATCCCATAAATATGTATGATTAATATATCAATTAAAATTATAAATAACAAACAGCCTTTTTAATGCTTAGCACCATTAGCAGAACAAGAAAATACAAACTAAAACTAACTTGGAATTCCATCTCATCCTAGTCAGAATGGCTACTTTGACACAAGACAACAAATGCTGATAGGATGTGGGAAAGGGGAACCCTTACTCGTTGTTGGTGAGAATGTAATCACAGCCACAATGGAAATCACTGTAGAGGTTTTATAAGAAGCTAAAAATAGAATGATGACATTACAAGGCTGTGCATTACCTAAAGGACTCTGTCCTATGTAATAGGGATAGTAGCTCACCCAGGCTCATTGCTGTTCTCTTCACAATTGCTAAGAAATGGAATTAGCCTAGATGTCCATCAAAAGATGAATGGATAATGAAAATGTGATTCATGTACACAACTGAATGTGTATTACATTAAGATTTTTTACTAAATCATAAATTTGCTGAGAAATTAATGGAACTTGAAAATACCCAAAAAGGGATAACCCAGCCAGAAAGACAAATGTACCATGCTCTCATTCATTTGATGATAGTAATTTTGAATTGTTAACATTTATGTGTTTGAGTTAAAATAAGTCTTTGTAGCTGACAGAAAGCAAAATGTGATCCATGATAAATAGCCAGAGAGATCTCTTTGGAATGAGGAAACAAGTAATATATGGTATAAAAGTAGAGGTAATTAAATACCAGATCAGAGGCTTTTTAAAAAATCTATTTATTTATTTTGTATACAGTATTCTTAGTATTCTGTCTGCATGTATGCTTGCAGGCCAGAAGAGGGCACCAGATCTCATTACAGATGGTTATGAGCCACCATGTGGTTGCTGGGAACTAAAGTCAGGACCTTTGGAAGGGCACACAGTGCTCTTAACCACCTTCAGCCCCAGAGAAGAGGCTTTAAATGACAATAAAGGATAGTAGGAAGGAAGCGGTTGGAAGAGACAGTCAACTAAAACTAGGGACTATGAGAAAATCCTGTAAAAACCAACTACTATATAAACTAAAGTGTACAATGTTTTATAAGTGATTTGTTAAAGTTTCAGTCATGTAAAATCCCAGCATAGAGACAGAAGGTAGCTAAATAATAATTTCACCAAGTGCAGAGTTATTAACATGTGATGGGTTCTGAGAAAGGTGTAGTCAATTTTCTTAATGATATGATCCCTGAAAAACTGACTACTTACCAAAGTGGGCTCTAACCCTAAGACTACTAAGCAACATAAATTGGACTCAATGAGGAAAAAAGAATGAAAAACGTGCAATCTCAAAGTTGTATGGAAAGAGATAGAAGGGCTGAGAAAACAGGAAAGAGAAAATTTGAGGTAGAGAATATATTCAAAATATATTGCTTGAAATCCTCAAAGAATTCATTTAAAAATTATTTAGAGAAGGAATTAAATGGAGGCATCTTGCGTGAATTGATGATAATGGTCTCAGAACCAGAAGGTGATATGCACAACACTAAAGGAAGAAAGTAATCAATAGTTCTGTCCAGAAAAGATGCCTGTGAACCACACTGACCAGCATGGCAACATATCCCTAAAAGTGTAGTAGTGGCATTTACATCTCAGCAGCAACCAAAAGATGTCTCATCATACTCAAGGCCCACTTTAAAAAGAGGAATTATGCCATATCCTATAAACCTAGCCAGTTGCACAAGGCTGGTAAAGTTGTGGATCTTACAGGACAAGCTGCTATTTGCACTCTCGTAAACCAGCATAATTCCTAATTGCACCTTACTCATCTTCTGCATGCAGATCTGACCCTTCATCAAAGAAGGAGACAAGTACAGAAAATCACAACTATTCAAAATGCAGAGGACAACTGACAGAGTGGTATCCAGTACTAACTGGTACATCTACAACACAAATCCTGCTCTTGAGGATCAGCAGACATTACAGGAGAGGTGGCAGAAGAAAAAAAACTGTAAGAACAAGAGGGCTAAGAAATCTGCTGTGAGGTTGTGCCTTCTAGTTATGAGAGGGAAACTGCACTCATAAAATCTCAACAACATGGCTTCCAAATAAGACCTGAACAACTAAGGTAGATGAGAGAAACTCACAGGGCCACCCATCCCTAGATTAAGAGCTACAAATAATTAACTACTTAGAGAGTATTAGTCTTCCCCAGTGATGAGTCCCATGATTGATTACCCAATACCAGCGCTGTTGATTATTACTTTAACTGAGTGAAGGTGTGTTACATTTGTTTATGCTGCATTTGTTTAGTTATACAAAAGATGTGTTATTATTTAGCCTTGCCTGCCTAAGATACCTGATTGGTCTAATAAAAAGTTGAATGGCCAATAGCGAGGAAGAAGAAAGATAGGTGGGGCTAGCCTTGTAGAGCATAAATAGAAAGAGACATCTAGGCTTGAGAAGAATAAAAGAAAGAACAAGGGAGAAGAGAAAGAGGAAGAGGACACACCCAGGGCCAGAACCCAGGCAGCCACCAGCCAGGCATGAGAAGCAGCAAAAGTAAGATATACAAAAGGAAAGAAAGGTAAAAGTACTTGAGGAAAATCATAGATGAAGAGAAACAGGTTAAGTTATAAGAACAAGAAACAAGCATAAGCTAAGGTGGAGCATTTATTACTAAAAATAAACCTCTGTGTCCTGATTTGGAGGCTAGTTGGGAGCCCCCCAAAAGAAAAAACTGGGTACTTTGGGCATTCTAACATGGGCCCCAAATTTCCACATAGGGCCTGAGAAAGCTGGGAGGAAAAGAAAAAAGGAAAACCTTCCTCCACCCAAAAAATATGAATATGACTCCTTTTAGAGGCTCTGCCATACAGCAAGTGCTGAGCAATCAGTACACTAAGTAACAGTGAGCTTTTTTTTTTTTTTTTGGTTTTTCGAGACAGGGTTTCTCTGTGGTTTTGGAGCCTGTCCTGGAACTAGCTCTTGTAGACCAGGCTGGTCTCGAACTCACAGAGATCCACCTGCCTCTGCCTCCCAAGTGCTGGGATTAAAGGCGTGCGCCACCACCGCCCGGCAACAGTGAGCTTAATAATGCCTGCTGCAGCATGGGTCCCAGCATTCCAGAGCTGGGTGCGATGAATGAAGTTCCTGGTCAAATCATGATTTGGAGACTTATTAGTTGTGAATGCTTGGCCTTAGTTAAGGCTTGTTGCTTACTAGCTCTTATAACTTAACCTGTTTCTCTTTATCTACATTTTTGCCTCATGACTTTTTACCTTTCTTTCCGAATAGCCTATTCTGTGTCTACTGGCTGGTAGCTGGCTGACTGGCCATGGGCATCTCTCTCTTTCTTCCTCGTTCACTCTTCCTTCTTCCTCTCATATTTCTTGAACCTAAATGTCTCCTCCTATTTATTCTCTCTGCCCACCAGTTCCACATGCCCCTCTTCTGCCTAGCTACTGGCTGTTCAGCTTTTTATTAGATCAATCAGGTGATTTAGGACTGTACAAAGGTATGGATTCCCAGCAGAATCACTGAGGGGTCAGCTTAGGTCAGAAAAATTCACAGAGCAATATGAAAATGTTAGCACTGAATTTTTATTTGATTCAAAACTAAAACTATAGTGCGAGTAACAGAAAATTCCTCAGCCACCAGTAGGATTGCAGCACTCCCAGTGCTGCCTGGGATGCGCACTGCTGGTTATGTGGCACAGTTACCCCAGCTTTTATTCCTTCTGGCGTAATCAGCACTGGGAAAAAGTAATTCTGCCACTATATGGAATCCAAAGAGGCCTTTATGGAAATAGCATTGCCCTCCTGAGCGTCGTATGTGTTTGAGACATTTCAAATATCCTCTGATCTTCTCACTAGTCTCAAACACAGCAATTCCACTTGGAGGCAGAGAAACAGAAGCAGCTGGACTCTTTACATATGAGAGGAAAAAGAGAATAAAAGAGAGCTAGACTATGTGGGTGGCAGAGAAAGGTCAAGAGGGATAAGGAAGGAGAAGAGGAGAAAGGATCCGAAACAAAGGCAGGGAAACCAAGCACGTTCTACAGGCTCTAAGGCTGTAGTTTGTATCACCACAAAAGTTTAGGCAGAAGCACATAAAATTAATTACACCCTTTATAAAATTCTACAAGGCAAGCACACATTTATAAATGAATTAACCAATTCATTGCCAAGCTGCAAACACACAAAATAAAACAAGGCTGGTTGTGGGCTAAAAGAGAGGGATTTCCTCTCCCTTTTTGGTCCTTAACAGACCAAACAAGTTTTTTTCTTCCCCTAAAAGTACCTCTGGCTCTCATTCCTTGCTTGCAGTCTTTAATCTTAATAGAGCCCTAAATTCCATGTCTTGCTGTGTGAGATTTTGCCCCCATGAGGATTGTCAATCATGCTAACAATGAGTGTGATGGATAGCCCCCAATTCCACACCCTCATTCCTTGCCCTCTTATGTAATTGCTTTCTCCTGTTGTAGCAATGGTTCCCTCTTACATTCCTGAGAGGCATTGTCACTCCTTTTGTTTCCAGTGCATTCCAATCACAGTCCTTTGGGTTGATGTTATTATTTGTCACTGATATAATATGATGTGATTAGTACTGAGCGGTCTTCCACATCACTAATGAGCTGCTGTGTCTCTTCGTATCTGTGGGAGTTTGAGTCCAGAACTTCCGCATACCAAAATCTAGGGATGTTCAAGCCCCATATGTGAACACGTGCAGTATTCACATACCGCAGATGCGCGACTTCCCATAGACTGTAAATCATCCTCCAAACTATGGTGCCTAGCATAAGGCAAACACTGTGAAAGTAATTCTTACGCCATATTGTTTCGGAAAGAAGCAAAATATACAATACAGATGCAACTTTTCCTCAGTATTTTCAGTTATCAGATGATTTAATCGACAGGCGCAGAACTGGAGGACACCGAGGACTTTGTTAAGAATAGGAACACTATTTTTAACCATTTTGATTCCTAGTTTGTGAACTGAAGCATGCACTTCTGTGGTGATTTGAATAGGAATGGGCTCCGTAGACTCACAAGTGTTTGAAACCTTGGCTCATGGGGAGTGGCACTATGAGGAGGTGTGGCCTTGTTGGAGTAGGCATGGCTTTGTTGGAGGCAGTGTGTCACTGTGGGGGTGGGCTTTAAGTCTCAGATGCTTAAGCCAGACACAGTGTGGCATTTTCTCTTCCTGCTGCCTAGTGATCTGGATGTAGACCCCCTCAGCTCTTTCTCCAGCACCATGTCTGCCTGCATGCTGCCATGCTTCCCACCATTATGATAATGGACTAAACCTCTGAAACTGTAAGCAAGCTCCCAATGAAATGTTTTTCTTTATAAAAGCTGTCATGGTCATAGTGTCTTTTCATGGCAATGAAAAAAAAGCTTCGCAGACTTTTCAAAACCATCACTAAAGTTTTTTGTAGATTTGCTATTCATCATGATGTGTCTTGTGCTCTACATTGTTCAAAGAAGTCTTTCTCCTCTGTCCTCTTCTGCACACTCAGTCTCCCAGCTTCCTCGAGGCTGGGCATGCTCAAAGCTCGTCATCATCTTCTGTGACCCATCTGTTCCTACAAAGCAGAACTGTTTCCTTGGAAAAGCACGGGAGACATTAGTGAGCCTGGCCAGGTGGGTCTGGTAAGGCTTATGTGCTGGTAAAGCTGCCTTCTACTAGGCAGGGGCGCCCCCATGTGTCAGCATGTGAGAAAGCAGTTCCTTTACCAGAACCCTGATGCTGGAGAGACTGCTGTGGGGCCAATGTTCTCAGCTGGACTGCTGAGGAGGGACCAGGGTTCCTCCTCTGAGTTCTAAACGCCCTGGTAGAAGACTCTTCCTGTCTATGTCTCCACTGGCAGAGGCGGTTGGGTTGGGACAATGTAAGAAATTGAGTGTTTCCCTGTAGAAACTGTGCCTTGAGGATACCATACTCAGAAACTGTAATTAGAAATTCTATGTAAATGTAGTCTGTAGTATTGTAAAAGTGTGCACATACTATCACAAGTATAAGTGTAAAGTTATTTAAACATAGATAGGGGAACTTTCGCAGTACTCTTGGCAAAAAAAATAATGGTTATATGAAATACAACTAATTACAAAATAATGTCCTACTCTGATGAACTAATATTGATTATAAAAAACATTCTTTGGGTAAATTTTATTAAAATTATTTGGGTATGGGAAGGTTGGTTCAAGGTTCAGATGGTTCAGACTTACTGACCTCAAACTCAAAATCATTCTCCCATCTCAGCATTCCAAGTGCTGGGTTCAGAGATGTACATCATCATACACGGCTTCTTAAAGACATTTCAAATGATACCCACATATTTGCAGGTATCCTGTCAGTGATGTTTACTATTATCCCAACCAATGTTGCACACATATAACCTCCCAGTTGAGCTCAATGTAAATCTCACAAAACCCCGTGTGATGATAATAATATGGATAATTACTCCAACTTTATTGGAAAAGATAAAACTATGGGAAAAGAAAACTGTGGAAATTGCATCCAAATCTTACTTAAAGATGGGTCTCATGACTTCCCAGTGAGTACAATTTTATGGAACCACCATGTATTTCAATAATGTGATTACACCTGAAGTCCATAGCAATCTTACATGCAGGTAAGTTTTATTCCCCTTGGAATCCAGTTTTTATAGAGTAGCAGAGCCCTGCTGCAGAGAACAAGCCACTAAGGTCTTAGCAGGAGGGTTTGATTTTTGTGTTGATTTTTATCTTTTTATGAGAATTTCAGTGTACAATATCTGAAAAGCAATTCCATATTCTATAGTTATGAAAATGATGATTGTTGCGTCTCCCAGAAGGGATTCTTGCATGTATTTTATTTCCTGCCATTTACTATTCAGAATAAAAACTCAAAGTTCTTTTTCCCCACTTGATTGGTGAAATAAAAGTGGTCATCCCATTGATTTGCAGAAGAATTTTTCTCTTCCTAATAAATGACAAAGTTTCCACAGAAGCCCCACCCTTTTCTCTTTCTGTGAATGTAAGTGAACTGTGTGGAGCTACAATTGCCATCTTATAACCACAAGGCCCCATACAAGAAGGAAAAGGCAATCAAATCACAAAGCCACTAAAAGTGACATTTCAACCAAATCCCAGCAGCTTCTGAAAAAGATGAAACCACAATTCCTTAAACCTCCATAATCAAATATTTCTTTTATATTCTGCTGAGTACATATATAACTGGAAGAACTTTTCATGACAAGGTGAGATCATAAATGTCATCACTGGGCTGGGAACATTACAAGACTGCCTAAGCAAAAAATAGTGTCAAGATTATTCACCAGGGGAACATAGAAGGGTGACTAAGGGCAACTGCAAGACTTAATGGACCTTTCCATCAGCATGAACTACCCACTCTACTGCCTTTGCTGCTGTCTGTTATGCTTCTTTTTTGAGATGTTTATAACCTAGTAAATGTGAAATTCAGTACAACATTCTTTTCTAGTACATTCCAAGGTGAAGGATAAATTTAGCGAATACATAAATGAATGGATAGATGGATATAGTATGGCTGGTGAATTTGTGAATGGTGGATACAGATGTGAATGGACAATTAATTAGGTAGATTGGTGGTTGACTCTGTTGTTGTATAGCTGACTAGATAGACAGACAGACAGACAGATGACTTCTTGTGGCTAGCTACCATTATGTGGTGAAATTGATGGTTGCTGTGGGAAAATGCTCTTGTACCCTGCAAAGATTCGTCACTTGTAATAGTTTAATTAAACACTGATTGGCCAGTAGCCAGGCAGGAAATATAGGTGGGGTGACCAGACTAAGACTGGGAAGAGGAAAACTCAGTCTGCAGTCATCAGCCAGGTGCAGAGAAAGTACAACTAGAATGCCTCACTGGTAAAAGGCACCAACCCACATGGCTAACATAGACAAGAATTGTGGGTTAATTTAAGTTATAAGAGCTAGTTAATAATTAGCTCAGGTTGGCCTGAGCTAATAGGCCAAGCAGTTTATAATTAATATAAGCGTCTCTGTGTTTTGTTGGTAGTGAATGACAGCAGCACCAGTCAGGAGAGAAACTTGCATCTACAGGTGATATTTATATTTATCTCAGAATTATAGCATAAAATATCTCAGAGTAACTCTAAACAAACAAGCAAAAAACTTGTATGACAAAAACTTTAAATCTTTGGGGAAAGAAATTGAAGAGACACCAGAAAGTAGAAAGATCTCCCATGCTCTTGGGTGGTAGAATAGTAAAAGTGTCAATCTTACCAAAAGCAATCTACAGATTCAATTCAATGCCCAGCAAAATTATTCACAGACCTCAAAGAATGGTACTCAACTTCGTATGGAAAAGCAAAAAAAACACAGGATAGCCAAAACATTCATGTACAATAAAAGAACTTCTGGAGGCATCACAATCTCTGACTTCAAACTCTACTACAGAGCTATAGTACTAAAAACAGCCTGGTACTGGCATAACAACAGACAGCAGGACCAATGGAACTGAATTGAAGACCCAGATATTAATCCACATAGCATTGAACACCTAATTTTTGACAAAGAAGCAAAAAATATCAAATGAAAAAAAAGAAAGCATATTTAACAAATGGTTCTGGCATAACTGGATATAAATATGTAGAAGAATGAAAGTAGATCCATATCTATCACCATGCACAAAACTCAAGTCCAAATGGATCAAACACCTCAATGTAAAGCCATCATACTGAACCTCATAGAAGAGAAAGCAGAAAGTGCACTTGAATGCATTGGCACAGAAGCCCACTTCCTAAATATAACCCCAGTAGCACAGACACTGAGAGAAACAATTAATAAATGGGACCTCCTAAAACTGAAAAGCTTCTGTAAAGTGAAGGACATGGTCAACAAGACAAAATGACAGACTACAGAATGGAAAAAGATCTTCATCAACCCCACATCAGACTGAGGTCTGATCTACAAAATTTACGAAGAACTCAAGAAATTGGTCATCAAAAGATCAAATAATCCAATAAAAATAATGGAGTACAGACCTAGAGAGAGATCTCAACAAAGGAATCTAAAATTGCTAAAAGACACTTAAGGAAATGCTCAACATCCTTAGTCATCAGATAAATGCAAATCAAAACAACTCTGAGATTCCATCTTAGACCTGTAAGAAAGGCCAAGATCAAAAACACTGATGACAACTTTTGCTGGAGAGGTTGTGGGGTAAAGGAAACAGTCCTGCATTGCTGATGGGACTGCAAGCTAGTACAGCCCCTTTGGATATCAGTATGGCAATTTCTTAAAAAAAATAGAAAACAACCTTCCTTAAGACCCAGCAATACCACTTTTGGGTATATTTCCAAAAGATGTTCAATTGTGCTACAAGGACATGTGCTCAACTATGTTCATAGCAGTATTGTTTGTCATAGTCAAAACCTGGAAACAACCTAAATGCAAATGTCTCTCAACTGAAGAATGAATAATAAAAATGTGGTGCATTTACACAATGGAATACTACACAGCAAAAAAAAAAAACCATGACACACGACATCTTAAAATTTGCAGGTAAATGGATGGAGCTTGAAAACATCATTTTGAGTGAGGTAACCCATACATAGAAAGACAATTATCATATGTACTCACTCATATGTGGTTTTTAAACATAAATCAAAGAAAGCCAGCCTACAAATCACAATCCCAGAGAACCTAGACAACAATGAGGACCCTAAGAGAGACATACATGGATCTAATCTACATGGGAAGTAAAACAAGACAATATCTCCGGAGTAAATTGGGAGCATGGGGACCATAGGAGAGGGTTGAAAGGGAGGAGAGGGGCAGGGAGGGTGCAGAGAAAAATGTAGAGTTCAATAAAAATCAATAAAAAAGAACTCCCATGTGTATGTGTACCATATTTCTATTCTTCATTCCTCATTAAATGGACATCTTGGCCGCTTCCCTTTCCTAGCTATTATGTACAAAGCAGCAGTGAATATTATTGAACAAGTATGTCTGTAGTAGGATATTGAGTCATTTGGGGATATACCAAGCAGTATAGTGGCTATAGTAATGAAAACAGCATGAAACTGGCAGAAAGACATGAAGCTCAATGAGAGAAAATAGAAAACGCAAATGTGAATGCAAATAATTATAATTAGACAAAGATGCAAAAGTCCATGCTAGATGAAAGAGAGAATCTTCAACAAATGGTGCTGGGAAACTGGATGTCCCCAGGTAGAAGAATATGCACAGCTTGCAATCCCACCAACAGGGAATGAGGCCACCCCTTTCCTCACTCCCTGCCATCATTTGATGGCAGTTGATTTCTTGATGTCAGTCATTCAAAATGGTGTAAAACGAAATCTCAAATTTCTTTTAATTTGAATTTCTATGACTGTTAATGATTTAAAAAACTTGTAAAAATATTTCTTTTCTTCTTTTTTATTCTTTTTATTAGAGCTCTGTGTTTAGATCTGTAGCCCCTTTTTAGATGCATCTTTTTTTCTTGAGTCTTTATTTTGGGTCATTTGGTTTTGGGGTCTTTTTTTTGTATACATTAGACATCAATCTTCTATCAGCTACATAGCTGGCCAAGATTCTTTCCCATTCTTTTGGTTCCTTCTATATAAAATTAATTTTATTTTTTGCTGTGCAGAATCTTATTAATTTTATGAGGTCCCACTTGTCAGTTGGCCTTAAATCCTGAGTGAATGAAGTCTTATTAGAAAGTTCTTGCCTGAATCTGTATTTTATAGGATACTTCCTATGCCTTCTTCTAGAAATTTCAGCATTCCCGATACTACCTTGATAGTTGATACATTTGAAGTTTATTTTTGTCCATGGTGATAGATACAGAGCTAATTCCATTATTCTACTTTATTCCAGTTTTCCCAGCACCATTTGTTGAAGACACTTTTACCCTAGTGTGTACTTTTCGCATCTCTGTCCATCATCTCTTTGCATTTTCTATTCATATTTGCATTTTCTATTTTGTCTCCCCGGTGTTCATGTGTTTTGACAGTATCATACCATTTTGATTACTATAGCTCTGCAATTAAAATGAGAACCAACAAAAGAAGTCAGCTCAGTGCAGCTGTGTTGCAAGTGATGAACAGCAGCAGGAATTACCTTGAAGAGCATAATTTAATATTCTCCCAGTGACATTGTCCAGGACCCTTGTTAGATCTTCTTCAGACCTTATACAGAAAATATCTTCTTTTAGCTGCATGGAACAATCCCGCTTCATTCCTCCATCATATGCTGCTATTTCAAAGAAATGAAATATGATCTCTATGTGGGATATTCAGGTATGAGAAGGAAGCCAGAAAACCCCAAATCTACAGCCCAAAATAATAAGTATGAGTTAGTTACTTCTTAGGAGTTGTGACCAAAGCACCCATGTAAATAGGGATTTATTTGGGTTCATCTTTCAGACAGTTCAGTACATGGCAACTTGTTTCAAAGCACTTTGATGGAATATCATAGCATAAGAAACATGTGTGAAAGACTAGGCTACTCCTTTCATTACCATGGCTCAGTGGTTAAGAGCACTGACTGCTCTTCCAGAGGATTGAGTTCAATTCCCAGCACCCACATGGCAGCTCACAACTGTCTGAAAATGCAGTTCTGTGAGATCTGACACCTTCACACCAATGCATATAAAATAAAGTTAAATAAATCATTAAAAATATTTCTAAAAAAGAATCATATTGAGAAAAAGCAGCTCATATAATTATAGATGTGCAGCTATAACAGAAGGGGTCGGAGACAAGATAAAGCCACCAATGACACGCTCTTCAATGACATACTTCCTTCAATAAAATGCCACAATCTACTATCTCTCCATAGTCTACTTAGACTCTAAATCTGTCCATAAATTAAGCATTTCATGAAGTCAGAGCCATTATGATCTATTTATCTCTGGTAAGATTTTTATAAAAGCACGAAGAGGTGTCCTTCACTGTTTTTGTGTTTTTTAACACAGTCAACTTGGCAACAAGATTAACCCTCACAATATCACAGGGAGATTTCCTGCAGTACACCATAGTTATGGCTACCTTTTGAGGGAATTATTTGAGTTTAAAAAAGGAATCATATTCATTCCAAGGTCTCCAGGGATCTAACCTAATTTAGGGCAAAACTCAAGCAAGCAGCCAAACTCTCTGGTGAACACTCAAGATGATGGATACACACTACAGTCTAATTCTCAGTTCTTTCCCAGCACTCATTTTCTCTAGTTCATCTCTGGTGATTACTTGTCAACCCACATCAAGGAGATTTGAAATGATGTTGACAGCATTGCCTCTTTCCAAATTTACTTTCCTTGATTGTTTATAGGTGGCTGAGGACAGTGGTATTTAAAACTGAATAAAAGAAATGGCATCAAGTTGAGATCTAATCTCACTTGCTGGTTTTTGCAAGGTGGGTTTAACTACTCAGAGTAAAAGGCCATCTGTACCATCAGACATCGGTCCTAAAACTAGACATGTGAGTCCAAAAAGAACACTCAAGACTGGAGGGCAAACAGACATGACATGATGAAGAAGGTAGGGGAAAATTGAAAACAAGGTCAAAC
This sequence comes from Microtus californicus, assembly GCA_028537955.1. NCBI lineage: Eukaryota > Metazoa > Chordata > Mammalia > Rodentia > Cricetidae > Microtus > Microtus californicus. The sequence goes on from JAQJZF010000005.1 coordinate 91,717,591, forward strand.
CATTCTATGCCTTGAGAAATCCAAGTGAGATTTTCTTCTCATCTTAATCTTTTATTTTCCACATTACAAGTACTATATATTGAATATCCTTCTCCTCTCTTGTTCATTATTTTACTATTTGGCTCATAACAAATTTTACTTTGATCTATACAGATTCCAAATCTTCTGTCTTCAAATCCCTCCCCAGCCCAACTTCCTCAGGTAATGTCTCAATAGGTAGCTGGTGCTAACCTGTAATTTTCTTTTTTTATATTTTTGGATTTTTATGTGACTTATTTTATTTTGAGTAGTCCATGCAAATTTTTTTCTTTTTTTAATTTTTTCATTTTTTCTCCATATTTATTTATTTATTAAGAGTTTCTGCCTATTCCCCACCACCGCCTCCCATTTCCCTCCCCCTCCCCCGATCAAGTCCCCCTCCCTCATCAGCTCCAAGAGCAATCAGGGTTCCCTGACCTGTGGGAAGCCCAAGGACCGCCCACCTCTATCCAGGTCTAGTAAGGTGAGCATCCAAACTGCCTAGGCTCCCCCAAAGCCAGTACGTGCAGTAGGGTCAAAAACCCACTGCCATTGTTCTTGAGTTCTCAGTATTCGGCATTGTCTGCTATGTTCAGCTAGTCCGGATTTATCCCATGCTTTTTCAGACCCAGGCCAGCTGGCCTTGGTGAGTTCCCGATAGAACATCCCCATTGTCTCAGTGTGTGGGAGCGCCCCTCGCGGTCCTGAGTTCCTTGCTCGTGCTCCCTCTCCTTCTGCTCCTGATTTGGACCTTGAGATTTCTGTCCAGTGCTCCAATGTGGGTCTCTGTCTTTGTCTCCTTTCATCGCCTGATGAATGTTAATATTCAGGAGGATGCCTATGTGTTTGTCTTTGGATTCACCTTCTTATTTAGCTTCTCTAGGAACATGAATTATAAGCTCAATGTCCTTTATTTATGGCTAGAAACCAAATATAAATGAGTACATCCCATGTTCCTCTTTTTGGGTCTGGCACATTCACCCATTGCTGGTGGGAATGCAAACTTGTGCAACCACTCTGGAAAGCAGTGTGGCGGTTTCTCAAGAAATTCGGGATCAACCTATCCCTGGATCCAGCAATACCACTCTTGGGAATATACCCAAGAGAGACCCTATCATACAACAAAAGTATATGCTCAACTATGTTCATAGCAGCATTGTTTGTAATAGCCAGAACCTGGAAACAACCTAGATGCCCTTCAATGGAAGAATGGATGAAGAAAGTATGGAATATATACATATTAGAGTATTACTCAGCAGTAACCTGTAATTTTCTGTGTGTTCCAGTTAGTCTCAGACTCATGGTTCTCTTGCTTCAGCCTTCAGTGTACCATGATTATAGATATGCTTCCCATGTTTCCTTACATTATTTCAGTGGTTTTTGTGGTAGTTAATTTCATGTTTCAATTTGGCTACGCTTTCATGGCCAGATATTTGATCAACACTAGACTAGATGTCACTATGAAGAAGACAGAGAGCATATAGCTGTTTGGGATTCTGGTATTTTTTATTTCCATCCCCACTGTTCCCTAAATTGTGGGACACCTCGAAGATGAGTTCCATGACACCAACAGGGTTTTCCCTTGGGTAATCCTGCTTTTATAAACTAATTCCCATAGAACTCATCTTTAAACAAACAAGGAAAAGCAAAATCTCACTTCAGAGACACAAAAGACTATTGACAAGATGTGTGCTAAGAATCCACCGAATGGTAAAAAGTGACTTGATTATAATAAAGATTGGCATGGCAGTCAAGAGGGTAAGTTGTTTGAAGATACACTGAATACATTCTGGCCACTGTATTTGAGACTTTAAGAATAAATAAATAAATTAGATGAAACAGGTAATACACTGGTTCATTTCTGTGATAAATGTGGATTGAATATTAGAAGAATATGGAAAGGGTCATGCAAACATTTCTGTTTGTTTACAGTTGCTATAAATGTAATATTTTATTCTGCCCGCTGACCTGAGCTACAGACGCAGAGATAACAAGTCTTAGCTTATGGACTGCACTAAAGGGCCTCCTCTATGAGGAGCCTATATCATTGAGATCAGATGGGACTGTGTCTGGCAATATACTTCGAACTGAATAGAGAGGGGGGCAAAAATCTAGCATATAGCCAATCTTTTAAACTTTGCCTGATGGAGGAAGGTACAGTGTTTCTGCTAAAGGGACTATACAAGACTATAGAGTCTTGTGTCATGGAGTGATCTTAAATATTTACATCAGTACTCATTTCAAGTAATCTGTTATAGTGCAGACAAATGGCTCAGTTGAACTCAGCCACATTTTAACAGTGCTTCCCTAGTGTAGCTAATTGAAACAGAAATAAACATTTGTTTTTTTAAAAAATCTAAAAGAATACAACATCCCAATTTTAAAATTACTGTTTTATTCAGACTCAACAAATTGTGCTGGCAAAACTGGATGTCAACCTGTAGAAGAATGAAATTAGATTCATTTCTATCACCATGCACAAAACTCAAGTCCAAATGGATCAAAGACAAAGATCAATATCAGTCTGAACACATTGAACCTGATAGAAGAGAAATTGGGAAGTACTCTACAACAGATGGGCACAGGCAATCGCTTCCTAGGTATAACCGCAGCAGCACAGACATTAAGGGCAACATTGAATAAATGGGACCTACTGAAACTGAGAAGCTTCTGTAAAGCAAAGGACACTGTCACTAAGACAAAAAGGCAACCCACTGACTGGGAGAAGATCTTCACCAACCCCGCAACAGACAAAGGTCTGATCTCCAAAATATATAAAGAACTCAAGAAACTAGACCGTAAAAGGCTAATTAACCCAATTAAAAAATGGGGCACTGATCTGAACAGAGAATTCTCAACAGAAGAAGTTCAAATGGCCAAAAGACACTTAAGGTCATGCTCAACCTCCTTAGCGATCAGGAAAATGCAAATCAAAACAACTTTGAGATATCATCTTACACCTGTCAGATTGGCTAAAATCAAAAACACCAATAATAGCCTCTGCTGGAGAGGTTGTGGAGGAAGGGGTACCCTCATCCATTGCTGGTGGGAATGCAAACTTGTGCAGCCACTTTGGGAAGCAGTGTTTCGGTCTCTCAGGGAATTCGGGATCAACCTACCCCCAGACCCAGCAATGCCACTCTTGGGAATATACCCAAGAGATACCCGATCATATGACAGGGGCATTTGTTCAACTATGTTCATAGCAGCATTGTTTGTAATAGCCAGAACCTTGAAACAACCTAGATGTCCGTCAATGGAAGAATGGTTGAGGAAAGTGTGGAATATATACACATTAGAGTACTACTCAGCAGTAAAAAACAATGACTTCTCAAATTTTGCAAGAAAATGGATGGAAATAGAAAATACTATCCTGAGTGAGGTAACCCAGACCCAAAAAGATGAACAAGGTATGTACTAACTCATAATTTGGTTCTAGCCATAAATAAAGGTCAGTGAGTCTATAATTTGTTATCCTAAAGAAGCTAGATAAGAAGGTGAACCCAAATTAAAACATAAAGCTATCCTCCTGGATATGGGAATAGACAAGATTGCCAGGCAAAAAATCGGGATCTTGGGGGTGGGGTGGGAGGGGGAAAGGGGAGATGGGGAGAGAAAAGTGAGAAGGGTAGGATGGGGAGAACTTGGGGAAATGGGATGATTGGGATAAAGGAAGTTTGGATAGGGGAGCAGGGAAGCACATATCTTAATTAAGGGAGCCATCTTAGGGTTGGCAAGAGACTTGGACCTAAAGGTGCTTCCGGATGTACAAGGCAAGGTCCCCAGTTAGTTCCTGGGGCAGTTGAGGATAGGGAACCTGAAATAACCCTATCCTATAGCCATACTGATGAATATCTTGCATATCACCATAGAACCCTCATCTGGCGATGGATGGAAATAGAGACAGAGACCCAGACTGGAGCACTGGACTGAACTCCCAAAGTCCCAATGAGGAACAGAAGGAGGGTGAACATGAGCAAAGAAGTCAGGACCACAAGGGGTGCACCCACCCACAGAGACAGTGGGGCTGATCTATTGAGAGCTCACCAAGGCCAGGTGGACTGTGACTGAAAAAGCATGGGATAAAACCGGACTCTCTGAATATGGCGGACAATGAGGGCTGCTGAGAAGCCAGGGACAATGGCACTGGGTTTTGATCCTGCATCATGTTTTGGCTTTGAGGGTGCCTAGCCAGTTTGGATGTTCACCTTCCTAGACCAGGATGGAGGGGCAAGGACTTTGGACTTTCCACAGGGCAGGGAACCCTGGCTGCTCTTCAGACTGCAGAGGGAGGGGGAGAGAAGTGGGGGGAGGGGGAGAGGAGTGGAGGGAGGGCAAGAGGAGTGGGGGAGGGGGAGAGGAATGGGGGAAGGGGGGAGGAGTGGGAGGATGGAATGAGGCGGAAATTTTTTCCTCAATAAAAAAATAAAAAAAATCATATTTTTAACACTAATTTCCCAAATGTACAATAAAATCCTAAAAGTTTAAGTGATTCTTCGAAATGGAATCAATGTTTTAAACCAGCAGACTTTAAATAAATAGATTGCCTTTAATAATTTCAGTGAATCACCTTTCATCTGTGAGAGACTAAGGCCTGGAGAGAGAGAGAGAGAGAGAGAGAGAGAGAGAGAGAGAGAGAGAGAGAGAGAAAGGAGAGAGAGACAGAAGGAAGGAGGGAGGGAGGGAGGGAGGGAGGAAGGGGGAGATTAAAATATACCCTAGCAAAATAGAATCAAATCCCACAATTCTCATGATTCTGGAAACTTGTCAGTAATGAGAATGAGACCAATAACAGAAATTCAGCCTCCAGCTGAAGTCTGAATAAGGTCTTTGAATGGCTCATGAAGAGACAGGGAGCCAGCTTTGCTGTCTGAGCTATAGTAGAGAGAATCACACAGAACCATCAGAACCCTCAAGGCTGGCATACTGGCTGAACTACCCAGTGAGCATCTGCTTCCTTCCTCAGAAGCCTGTGTAATTTGTTCCAAGACCCACCAGCTCAGATGAGGTGGACGGACAGCCATGGGAGGGGGTCTGAATGGCAAGGATATCTTCCTCTCTCCTCTCCACTCAGTGACCTTCTGAAGACCTAATTTCAAGTTTCCTGTTGGGAGAACAGCCTTGCTTTGCAAGTATAAAAGTATCTGCCCCTTTCCCAGATTCATGACTTTCAGTTTTGTTTTGTGACTCATTTAGCTTAACCAATGGCATCAGATGACTATTATATTTGAACTAATTTGAACATAGATGCAGCCTAGTATCCACCCAAATGAAGACAATGGCTCTGTCCGTCAATCTGTCAGTACAAAATAGTTCAGCATAGTTCCCTACTCTGTCCACATGTGGCTACTGATGGGCCCATTCTTGTGCAAACCCAATACAGACATGCACATCTGTTGAAATTTTGTAATTACAGTGACTGTATATTGCCAAGTAGACAGAATTTTACACCCTTTCTCCCTACCTTCTGGCTCCTATTTTCTTTCTTGAACATCTGACTATCATTTACTGTGAGACTCTTGTGCTGCCATGAGTTTCAGTATTCACTACACTTCGCTGGGAAGAGATTTCTGTGTTTAGGCTGAGATAGATGGTTGTCTATGAATATGGACATGGATAATTAAAAGGTAGCCTGATGTTACATCAAGTTAGCTAAGGAAAACAAATGTAAGCTTTCCCCCCAGGGCCTAAGATCTTCACTGCCATGGACTTTTGAGCAAGTTTAGAGTACTAGCTATAGATTTCCTCCCATGGAGTAGTCTTCAAATGCCATAATAGAGCAATGGTATTCCCATTATGGCCATGACACTATTGTGGAAGTGGGTATATCTTGCCTGGCAAGTTAGTATCATAATCTATAGGGTTCATATCTGAGTAAGATATCTACTCCATCCCAGAAGCCTCATCACATGTTCCAGCACCATGAAAGCTAGCTGGATTTCTCCATTGTCTGCAAACAAGTTGTGTGTGTGTGTGTGTGTGTGTGTGTGTGTGATTTCTACAACAAAAGGGTGTTATCATTGAGCACTGGTAGATAGCCAAGAAAAATGGCAAGAGCCTTTATTATTGGGAGTCTCTAAGGCCTCGCTGATCCACAGCTCATAAGAAGTCAGGCCATACCTGGAACTGGAGATTTTGTTTAACAATGTATAATTTCTAGAAGGAGTGTTTTCTGGCCATGCAGAGAATGTCATTTCCAACTTACTTTGTTTACAAAATAGTAGGTTTCCATGTGACTTTTTCATACTCTTTTGTTTTGGATACCCCTCTTCTTCACCCCTTCATCTCCCCTATTCCCTTTCATCCCTTCCTTCCTTCTCTTTCTTTTTTTCGTTCTTCTTTCTCTCTCCCTCTCCCACTCTCTTTCTTTGTATTTTACATCCCTGACACAATTTCCCCTCTTTCCTCTCCTCCCAGTCCCTCAGCTCCCCTACCCTTACCCTCTCTATTTTCGTACTACCCCATATTTTACTATCTATTCTCCCTTAAGGTATCAATCAGCCAATTACTCTCATTATAAATTATTGTCCTCTCCAGGAACTCTAAGCTGAACACACAAAATTAGATATTCACATCTTGACCAGCATAAGAACAGTTGGCACTTGTTTTTCTGCACCTGAGTTACTTCACTTAGTGTAGTTTCTACAAGTTATATATATTTACCTGTAAATTTCATAATTTAATTTTTTTTCAGCCACATTTGCCCTATCCACTTATCAGCTGATTGACACCTAGGCCAGTTCCACTTTCTAGGTATTACAAAAAAAATAGCAACAAACATAAATCTTGGTAGTAGGACATAAAGTCCTTTGAGTGTATACCCAGGAGTGGAATGGATGGGCCACATGATAGTCCTGTTTCTGGATATTTGAATAATCTCCATTGTTGTAACACAGCTCTGAACTTTGACCAACAGCAAATTAAGTGTCTCTCTTTCCCCACCTTCCTCAACAGGATGTGGTGTCAATTGATTTCTTAATGATAGCCATTCTGACAGGGGTGAAATGGCATCTCAAGAGAATTTTAAATTAAATTTCCCTGGTGACTAAAGATATTGAACACACTTTAGACTGTTTGTTACCCATCTCTACTTCTTTTGTGAATTCTCTGTTCAGATCTGTGACTTTTTTTTGTAGACTGGTCATTTGTTTCCTTGATTCTTTTATTTTGTTTTTTAAACTTCTTTGTACATTCTAGATATTACTCTTCCATTTGCTATATAGCTGGCAAAGGTTCTTTCCTATTATGTAAGCTGGCTCTTCATTTGATTGAGTGTTCCCTTCGCTGTACAAACCCTTTTTAATTTCATGAGATCCCATTTGTCAAGTGGCAATCTTATTTCTTAGGCAACCAAAGGCCTAGTTAGAAAGTTCTTACCTGTGCACCAGTGCTGGAGCGTGCCCCTACCTCCTCTTCCAGCGTGTATCTTACCAATATCAGGTCACTTTCATTGCAATGGCTTTCTCATATAACTTGATATCTGGTTGTAGTAATTCCTCCAGCATTATTGTTTTTGCTCAGGTTTCTTTGGACTATTGTATAAATTTTAAGTTTTTTCTGTGAAAAAACATCATGATTTATATTGCATTGAATCTGTAAATTGTTTTTGATACAATGGTATTCCTACAAAATTAATTCTACCAATTCATGATCAAGGGAGCTTTTTCCTTCTTCTAAGGTCTTCCATGATTTCTTTCTTCATAATTTTAAAGCTTTCACTAGATAGCATTCATTTCCTTGGTTAGGTTTATGTAACACCCGATTTGGTGTTACACCCTCGGTACAGTTCGCGCACCACTGTATGGAACGCGAGTCTGGCAAGGGCCTGGAGATTGAAAAGAAGACACAGAGAGACCAGGGTCATTCGAAAGGAGATCAGCTGACTGCCACTTTATTCAGCTTTTGGGAAGTCCTTATCTACCTAACTTCAGCACAAGGATTTCCGCCCAGGCAGGTGGGAAATTACCATATTAACAATGGAGTGAATGCCCTGCAGCTAACCACCAGGCGGGGCAGGCATAGCACAGAAACACACAGGAAGCTTAGTTAGTAGATCATAAACTGTCCCCACAAATGCACCACAGGAATAAGGGAGACCAGGGCCCTACAGGTCCCCCTTTTGTATAAATTATGACTGGGCCTGTCTTGGGTGGCATTGGACATCAGGCAATACCCCTTACCCGTCATGGGAAAGAATCCAGGTCAAAACACATTTCCTGTCTTAGGTTGAGGCAGCCCCCCAAAAGCCTTTCCCATCTTTGGCTCACTAGTCATCCATCACCGAGTTCAGCCAGATTTGTGCTGAAAGATTCTCTGGGGCAATAGCTAAGAGGACTTGCCACGTGGCAACATTGACCTGAGCTTGCCTTTGGCTCTGGCATCATAACCGTGAAGATGATGCTCCAGCACATGTATGCATCCCTTAAGGAGACTGTGCCTGTTCAATCCTTAATAATTCTGCCCAAACTGGAGCTCTTTAAGTAAGGTCTCAGCGCTGGTGAAAATAACCCTGGTATAGCTAACTAGAATAATTTTAAGAGCCAATTTGTAAATTGTACACCTCAGGGTCTGTGAATAACAGCAATAAGCTTATTACTGTAACATCTAGCAGTGGTCTTTAACCACAACCAAGAGCAGAATTAACTGCAATATTCATATGTAAATTTAGCTCAATTTGAATGGCTAAGGCATTTGCAACCTGCCCTGAGAAGGTATCCTTTGTGCTAGCAGGAAGCAACTGACTGACTAATGAAAAATCCAGCAGCTTTAGCTGCTGTGGCAGCAACAGTTGTGGCTGCCGATATCATGGGATGGGTAGATGGGTAGATGGGTAGAGGAACAATCCTTGGCACTCGGACCACCGCAGCCAGCTCCTCAGGAAACCTGCAACTCTTCAGTTGACAAGCCAGAATCTCCTTGATCTCTCGGCTCTGTCCTGGCTTCAGGCTTCTGGACAGGAAAATCCACAGCACACACCAGCCGTTCAGGTACCCATATTGGATTGTCAGCATCCTGCGGGAAAACACAAACAGCCCCTCTTCCCCACACCAGTACAGGATCTGGACCATGCCAGGTGCCATCTGATAGATTCTTCCATTTTACATGAGGCATCCTGGAAGACCCTGGCCGCCAATGCCTGTCAGCGGCGGTATGAGATTGAGCATCAACAGTCAAAAAATTTAAAATGTATAAAATAAAAGATAAATGATCTCTGGGGGTGGAACCATATTCCCCCTTTTTTGTTTCATGCAAATAGGCTTTGAGCGTATGATGCGCTCGCTCCACTATAGCTTGTCCTTGACGGTTATAAGGTATACCCGTTTTGTGAGAAATTAAAAACTCAAAGCAAAATTTAGCAAAGCCAGTGCTAGTATAGGCTGGTCCATTATCAGTCTTTACAGTTTTAGGAACTCCCATGTAGGCAAAAGCCTGGAGACAATGACTTTTAACATCTCGTAATCTTTCTCCTGTGTGAGCTGAGGCAAAAATGAGATGAGAATATGTATCCACGGTTACATGAACATATTGCATGCACCCAAAAGAAGGAACATGGGTGACATCCATTTGCTATAAATGATTAGGGGCAAGCCCAAGAGGATTAACTCCCAAATGGGGAACAGTTAAAAGTTCTGTACACAGAGAGCACTTTTTAACAATATTAGTGGCTTGCTCTCGAGATATCTTAAAATGAAATCTTAAAGATCCAGCATTGAGATGAAAATGATTATGAGCTTTTTCTGCAGCTCCATAAGATTCCTGACTCACTGTATAAATCTGACAAGTAAGCTCATCAGCCAAAGCGTTTCCCTCACTCAAAGGACCAGGGAGGTCAGTATGAGCCCGCAAATGTCCTACGTAAATGGGTACAGATCGGGCCCAAAGCAAAGTTTGAATAGCCAATAACTGCATCTGGACTCGAGATACAGAGGCAATATAAGCTGCAGTTTCCAACGGTGCAAGAATTTTGCTTATATACTGACTGTCAGTAAAAAGGTTAAATGAAATATCAGCATATCTCTCTAGGGCCATCTGAACAGCAACCAATTCAGCCACCTGAGCAGAGTTAGTATTAACAGACTGAATATCAAAATTAGGAGGGGAGGCTACTACAGCTCTCCCGGTTAAGATCCATCAGTAAACACATTCCGTACCCCTGCCAGACAGAGGCTGTAAAGAAATAATTTTAGGAAAATATATCGGCACAGCCACTTTTGGATCATACATAGTATTGGAAACCCTGGTTAAATCCAGATTTTCCCAGCAGGAATAGAAGAATCAAAAATCTAGGACCAGCCCGTTCAGTGACCCTCCTGGACCATTGGGCTGTGGCCTCTTTTTTTTTTTAAAAAAAAATTTTTTCTCCCGGTCACTCGGGGTCGAACTCCCTGTGCGTGGGCCATGAGCCTCGGCTCCCGTCCCATCTTATCAACCAAAGCTCTGTGTGACTGCAGCAAGGACAGTCTCTTGTGAGTCACTGGGGGTGTCGTGCCATCCCGACACCTGAGTGAGAGTCTCCCCAGCACTGGGGGCCCCCCATTATGGCTATGTTTTTAAAATTAGGCAAATATCCACCTTAAAACTTTAGCAATATCCCTTTTGGGCCTAAATACAAAAGTTGTTTAACTATAAGAACATGTGCTCAGCCTTGCTTACATCAGAATTATTTTATCATAGGCAGAATCTGAAAACAACCCAAATGTATCTCTTTTATATTTAGGATAAATGAGACATCATCCTTATAAATATTTATTTTTTTAAATTTTTTTTAAAATATTTATTTATTTATTATGTATACAATATTTTGTCTGTGTGTATGTCTGCAGGCCAGTGGAGGGCACCAGACCTCATTACAGATGGTTGTGAGCCACCATGTGGTTGCCGGGAATTGAACTCAGGACCTTTGGAAGAGCAGGCAATGCTCTTAACCACTGAGCCATCTCTCCAGCCCCCCTTATAAATATTTATGAATATAACTTTGGCCCTTGATAAATTTAGTAAGAGACTTGAGTCTCAGCAGTCCACCCCGAAGCCACACCTGGCAGCAGGAAAGGACCTCAAGCTGAGACAATTTGATTCCCACCCAAGAGTGGGCCATACAAAATGAAAAAACTTGTATAAGAACTTTAACTACTTTAAGAAAAAAATTAAGACATTAGAAAATAAAAATATCTCCTATTTTCTTGGGAAAGTAGGAGAAACACAGCAAAAATGACAATCTCACTGAAAGCAATCTACAGATTCAGTGTAAATGTCCATTAAAAATTATAGCAATATTTTTCACAGAACTCACTTACAGATTTAATGTAAATGTTTATTAAAATTATAGCAAAACTTTTCACAGAACTCAAAAGAATAATCCTCAATTTTATAAGAAAGAAATAAAAACTCAGGATAGCCTAAACAATTTTAAAATCCTCTGAATGTATTACCATTTTTGATTTTAAAACTTTCCTAAAGAACCACAGTATTGAAATTAATCTACCTTGGATATAAATTTATACGCCTACAAACTAAAGATTTTTGACCAAGAAGCAAGATTTTAAAATGGAAAAGAAACATATTCAACCTCGTTTTACTGTCCTGAAGTTGTAGCTTTTTGAGTCTAGATTTCTTTATAGCAAACCTGCCTCTAGCTGTTTCAGGAACTCAACTGGCCTTGAACTCAAGAACTTTCCAAGTGCTGGGATTAAAGGCTTGTACCAGCACACCTGGTTTATTTCTTGGGCTGATTAACTGCTCCTATACCAGCAGGTCAGTTCCTTTTGAGGTGTCCTGACCTTCTGCATTGAAAACAATTCCTAGGCCTAGCTCCTCCTTGGCCTTCCTTAAGGGCAGAAATAATGACCTGGCCCATCATGTGGGTGCCATCAATGTCTCTGCATAATCGGATAAAGTCATTCAAATCTCCATCTCTATGGGGGCGTAAAACTTGCTGACAGAAGTTGTTTGCATATTCAAAGGCCAGATGTTTAACGACTGGCATAGCTGAATCCACATCCCCAAAAATGCGTAGAAGGCGGTCAATGAACTCAGAATAAGGTTCTGAAGATCCTTGAAGGATCTTAGAAAACTGTTCTCGTGATCCTTTGTTAGGTAAAGTTTTCTAAGCTTTAACGGCTGCTGCAGCTATCTGAGCATAAATTGCAGGATCATAAACAATCTGTGCTTCTAAGCTAGCATATTGTCCTTCACCAGTTAACATGTCAAGATTATTCTGGGAGAAACCTGCTTCAGCATTTTTACCTGTAGTCTTTCTGCAATTTTTCTGCATTTCACCTCTCCATAACAAGTAATCTCCCCCTGAAAGACAAGCCCTGCAAAGCTGCATCCAGTCACTGGGTATAAGGTTGAGTTCTGCAAAGGATTCCAATAAAGCTACAGTGAAAGGAGCATGAGCTCCATAGTCCACAACTGCTTCTTTTAACTGCTTAATATCCTTGAAGGCCAGAGGGTTATGTTGCCTGGCCCTCTGTCCCTGCTGATCAATCTTTTCCACAACAGGATAAATCTGCTTCTCTCCACTTAGATTATTTAACCTGTCCCGGATCTCTCGGATTTCTGCCTCTAAGTCCATAGGGGCAGAAGCAGTAGTGTAAGGATTTTGCGGAGGAGGTCTCATGGAGACATCTCCGTTTGCTTCCTTCCTTTCCTCTTTTTCTAACTTTTTTTTATCAGTGCGATCTCCTTTTCTAAAATTTCTTCTTCTTCTTCTATATCCTTTCTATTACTTTCTGTTCCTAAAACTTCCTGTTCCTCAAAACTCTTAATAGAACTCACAGATTCTACTTCCTGAATCTCCTCAAGGGTTTTGTTTATAATCTCTAATTGCTCTTTCACTTTAACATCATCACTGAGAAGAGCATCTCTGACCAAGCGCTATAGTGAAAATATCGCCATGGGGAATTCTTGTGGCCCTCGCTCTTTCAGTGCATTTTGAAGATCAGCCTTTACCTGTTCCCAATCAGTAATGTTAAAACCCCCTGCATGCAGGAACCAGGGACTAAACTCTAAAACTGTCCTTATGAACTCTTCTGCTGTCTCAACTTTAATACCGGTGCCTTTATTTTCCAAAAGACCTAACAACTGGCCTGTTAACCGGCCCTTTAACACTGGAACAGAATAACTTGCACCCATAACCAATTCACCCTCGCTGCACAATTTCTTACCTGCTGGCCAGCCTTCCCAAGGGCGACCTCTCAGGGATCCCTACTTCCCGATCTCGCAGATGGGTCTAGTTGCCGATGATCATCCCAGCGGGGCCTCCAATTGTAACACCCGATTTGGTGTTACACCCTCGGTACAGTTCGCGCGCCACTGTACCGAACGCAGTCGGGCAAGGGCCTGGAGATTGAAAAGAAGACACAGAGAGACCAGGGTCATTTGATAGGAGATCAGCCGAATGCCACTTTATTCAGCTTTTGGGAAGTCCTTATCTACCTAACTTCAGCACAAGGATTTCTGCCCAGGTAGGTGGGAAATTACCATATTAACAATGGAGTGAATGCCCTGCAGCTAACCACCAGGCGGGGCAGGCATAGCACAGAAACACACAGGAAGCTTAGTTAGTAGATCATAAACTGTCCCCACAAATGCACCACAGGAATAAGGGAGACCAGGGCCCTACAGGTTTAAAACAGATTTTTCTTGGTGTTTGATGAGTTGGTTTTATTCTTATTACTGTTTTGGTTTTCTAGTGTTTTGATTTTTTTTTAATGTACGAGTGCTCTGCATGTATGTCTGTCTGCATGCCAGAAGAAGGCACCAGATCCTATTATAGATGGTTGTGAGCCACCATGTCATTGCTGGGAATAGAACTCAGGGCCTCTGGAAGAGCAGTCAGTGCTTTTAAACACTGAGTTGTCTCTCCAGTCTCTGTTTGGGTAATTTTTTTCCTATTATAAATAGGACGGTTTCCCTGCTTCCTTTTTCAGTGCATCATTTATATGTAGCAAGATTTCTGTTTTGTGTGTTGATTTTGTATCCTGCTTCTTTCCTCAAAGTGTTGATCAGTTCTAACAGATTAATGGTAAACTCTTCAGGGTCTTTTGTGTAAAGCAATATGTTATCTTTAAACAGGGATGCTTAGACTTCTCTTATTCTTTGTATCATTATTTATCTTTTCTTGTCTTATTTCTGTAGCAAAGATGTAAAATACTATATTGAATAGAAGAAGATTTAATGGATGCCCTTTTAACTTAATGATTTCTTTTACCTTTATAAAATGCATTTATTAATTGAAATGAAATTACATTATTTGACCTCCCTACAATTCCTCCTATGTTCCCCCACTCTCAAGTTGATAATCTCTTTCTATTCTTTGAATGTTACTTTTAGATGTATATTGTTAATCCCAAAGGTTGGAGGAGAAAGACCACTAACCCAAATCATCACAACTGAATTAATTAAAGCAAAAAATTAATTAAAGCAAATTTTTTTATATGTATATATGGTTGCCTCCCCTAAGGTGGGGTTTGAGAGGAGGAAAACAAGGTTTTCTGATTTTTTTAATTATTTATTATTATTTTTATTGAGCTATATATTTTTCTCTGCTTCCCTCCCTTCCTCCCCATTCCCCCTCTACCTTCCCCATGACCTCCACACTCATGATTTACTCAGAAGATCTTGTCTTTTTCTCTTCATTATGCAGATCCATGTGTGTCTCTCTTGGGGTCCACTTTGTTTTCTAGGTTCTCTGGGGCTGTGGACTGTAAACTGGTCTTTCTTTGCTTTATGTCTAAAAGCCACTTCTGAGTGAATACATATTATATTTGTCTTTCTGGGTCTACTCACTTCATGTGCAAAGAAGGCAAGGGTTTTATAGCTTTGGTATAGGGGCCTTCCGATGGGGGATTTGGCAGACAAAAGAGGTGAGGTTACAAAAGCAGAACATATGCATAATAAATTAGTAAGAACATGACCTCCAGAAATAAGGATGTTATTAAAAGGTGGTCATAACAACAGGTAGTCTTAACAATGTTATCATAATAACATTTCTGAAACAAAGATAGGGCTATAACAATTTTATTAACTTTTTGAAACAAAGACATGATTCTCATTTTTGGAGTATTCTGTACAAAATCATTTGTAAAGGTTATTGGGGGCATAGCCCAATCCTTGAGAAAAAGAGGTTCAATCATAAACAAGAATGAACTGAATTGGCCTTTACTATAATACAGCTTTTGAGACTAAGATGGAGGCAAGACGGTTCTTTGATATTTGTATGTGAATATATGTGTGCATATAAACACCATCTGCAAGTGCCGATTTTTGTTGTTTATGTGCATATGGTTTCAGGGCTGACAACTATGTATCATACAACCAAACAGAAATCTTATCCCTGGGAAAAGCCAATTGGGGAATCTTCTGGATTTATTGAAGATATGTTCTGAGCCTTTGGCCTGGAATTCTTCACTTTCTCAGTCCATAATGTTTACATTTGATCTATTCATGACCAAAGTTCCTGCATACTCTTTTCACAAGGCCCTTTATTATTTTCTTATTTTCTGTTATTGAACAGTCCAGTTCTTCTACTTTGACTTCATGCTTTGCTATTCTTTTTTCCACATGACCCATGGTTGGGGAGACTTTCCACTGAGACTTTTAGGAGAGTTTTGAATTTTTCATTTCCATTCATTTCAGCTTGGGTTTTCTGCCACACTTCTATCTCGTCATTAAACTCAATTGTCATAGTTTGCATTGTCTTCATTATTTCATTTAGTCCTTCCCTCATTTCTTCAATTGGTAGATAGTTGGATATCTGGCCTTCCATAACCCAATGGCTGATGCTGCAATGACTCAAGATGCTTGTTTCAGTTCAAACTGCATCTGGAATCCTGGGTGTGAATTTGGGCGCTCTATTCATGACAAAAACTTGATGTTAGGAATAGTAGAGATCACTTGATGTGGATGTCTTAAGAAAGATGGTTTGCCTACCATACAGGGTCAGCACAAGGTCCTTCACCAGGTAAGTAAATAGCATGAGGCTGATTTGATTGTCAAGCAGTTGTTGCCAACACCTACACTCTGAATCCAGTGCTTAGGCTCAGAAACCATGTTCTGGATACAAGGTGACTTGTTCAGGAGCCCAGCACCAGGACAGAAATCTTGGACATGCACCAGATACACCTCAGAGACTGCAGAGACCTCTCCAGGGGACAAAAGAATGCTTCCTCATTTTATGCTGCTAACAATTCAGCCCACACTACTGAAAATAGATAAGAAAAAAAAATATGGGACAATAGTAAATTTTGTTAAGTCGAATGTCAATTCTATCCATAAAAGTTCATTGAGTTGTGTAAAATTTGAGTCTGATTAATTTTGGTGTGTGATGCTCTTACAGTTTCTTTTATAATAAAGGTTATAAAATTAAAATAAGTAAATAAAAAAATAACACTAGAGAAGAGCCTTAGGGGACCTTATGCTATAACCCTAGGGGTAGAAGCATGGGAGAGGGTGGGTGTCCCAGAAAATTCTCTGAGTGAACCTAAACAGCTGCTTTTATAACCCAATAAGGGGTGTTTGGACCAATCCCATCAACTTCTGTTAACGTCAACCATAAACATGGGGTCTGGGCTGTGCTTCTTAATACTAGCATTCCCTAGTTCTTATGGACTGCTGAGTGGTGGTGTGTGGTTGGGGAATGGGAGCCATGTACATGCATCCTTCCTGGTGAGTACTGCGGCACCACTTTGTGTCCCACCAGTATTATTAGGATCATACAGCCACCAAGCCCTGACCAAGGGGGCCAGATGGTGAGAAGTTAGTGAGCTGGACTAACTTCACAGTGCCAGTCAGCGAAACGCCAGGGTCGGCAAGAGTTTATTTGTGAGGCAGCCAAGCATGAGTGAAGGGAGACCCACACCTTGGTCCTATTTTACTGATGACCGGGAGTGGATGTTTCTGGGCTGAGGTGTGGGGAAAGGCGAGCAGAAATAACTGAGATCAGCTAAAGTGATTTAAATCTAGAGGTTTCAGGGTTTCCTCTTGATTTCAAGGGAAAAGGAAACCGTGGTGAAGAGATAGCTGATCTAAGAACACAGAAAGTTCTGAGAAGTAATTTCTCTTAAAAAAAGGCGGGGACATTCCTTATTGGAAATTTTTTTGGACATCCTTATTGTCATTTTAGCTCCCTTCCTTTTCCTTCTCCTTCTTTATTTACCAACCTTGCATCTGTTTTTTCTCCTGGAAAAAACAAAGGCCCCCTGTTTCCCAATACTTCCTATGGATGACTGTCTCCTGATGTTCCCCCTTTACATGTGTTCTTCAGTATCTACTCCCTTTTCCTCTCCAGAGAGCCCCCCTTTCCGTTTCCCTCATCAGATCACTGAATCCTTCTATTCCCCTCTCAGTTGCTCTCCAACCCCTCTACACTGGCAATGGGAATTCCTACAGGCTATGTATTCACTTCTGGAGAGTTGAAGCTAGGAGCCCCCAGTAAGAGAGAGCATGAGATCAATCTTTGTCTTTCTGGATCTTGGTCTTCTCTGTCTTTTAGTCTGTTGGTGAGTCTTATCTCAGCTCTTTGTTTGACTGCTTGAGTTTTCATTCCAAAATTTACTTCAGTTTTGTTTTACTTTAGTGAATCTAGTTCTTATTTAAGCTTTACCTTTATATCTTGAATTGTTTTCATCATTCCATTCAACTGTTTGTGTTTTCACAGTATTATTAAGACATTTATTCATATCCTCTTCAAGGTCCTTGAACATATTCATAATTGCTATTTTGAAGTCCTTTTCTTGGGCTTCAGCCAAATTGATTTTCTTGGGACTTATTACAGTGCGGTTGTTGGTTTCTGAAGGAAGCATATTATCTTGGTTATTGACATCCATGCTTTGGCATGGGGATCTAGGCATCTGGAGTTGTGGTGTTGGTAGTGTTCTTGTTGTAGATGTCTAGTCTCATCTTTGATGGGAGATGTTCAGGTCTTTGTTGCTATTACCCTAATCTGAGTCCTGGCGAAGTGTGACATCTCATGGGTTTCTGGTGGGCCAGTTCTATGGGCCGGCAGAAAGTTACTAAGAAATGGAGATGGACTAAAAAGAATAGCTAGAATCTAATCAACTGTGGTGAATGTGGGCTCCCTGGTGGAGAGCGGTTCTGTGGGGCAGCAGGGAATCATTAAGAGGGTGGAGATGGGCCAGAAGAGAAGGCTAACAAGGAGAAAGGAAAGAAGCTGAGTCCCAAGGAGAAAGAGGTTGATGGGAGGAGCTCAAGCAAATCTTTCAAAACTTGTGTTTTCTTTTAGGCATTGATGTCCCAGCAGCACTTACCTCTCTAGCATCCTCAGCCATCCACTGAGTGACAGAGCCTATTAAGTCACAGATTCCATTCGGTAGTAGACCTGAAAC
Organism: Microtus californicus; assembly: GCA_028537955.1. Classification (NCBI taxonomy): domain Eukaryota; kingdom Metazoa; phylum Chordata; class Mammalia; order Rodentia; family Cricetidae; genus Microtus; species Microtus californicus. Next base: position 91,735,956 of record JAQJZF010000005.1, read on the forward strand.
AGTGAAGAGGGAGGGGGTGAGTGCAAAAGTGCTCAGAAAACGGATGCTGGAGTGAATCCTAAGGGACACAGGGACGGGTGTATTTGGAAAGACAAAATCAGCCCCAAGTTCTGTCCAAAATACCCCTGAGACAAATATGGCCTTGGGATCTGACAGATGCTTGCCATCATTACAGACCATCTCTCACCCTGGGATGGTGTCAAGTGAGCGCGTGCATGAGAGCAACTGGGTTCTCTTAGTCAGGAAGGAAACCACGAAAATGAACCTGTGGGGGGGGTGCTGGCTTAAAATATTCAAATTAATCAGGTGTGCAGTGGCAGGACAAAGAAGACAGGTGTGTCCTCAGCTGACAGCCTCCATGTCTTCATGTGGGATGGGATCAAGAAATGAGCAAATGTCCATCACCTGCAAGACATTCTTGGAGCTGCTCCTCTTCAATATCCCCAGCCTCCTGCAAGATCAGCTGCTGTTGGCTGCTGTTAGAAAAACCCACAGGCTGCGCTCCACTTTGCATGGCTGCCTGTGGCTGAGAGAAGTGCAGGACTAGAGGAAGAATAAACTGGAGATGGTGCAGAACTCCTGAAACAATTTGTCCCTGCCCACGCCAGCCCAAAACCTCCCCACCCCCACACACAGACACACACAAAGAGGGGGGTCCAGAAGAATCCTGAGTACTAGATCATGAATCCTTCACTGATGTGGGTTTCTATCTTTCAGGGGACATGCATGAGGATGCAAAGCTGGGGATTGATTTAAGCCCCTCTGTCTCCTTCCCCTGGGAGGCAGAGAAATAAGGAAGCCACCGATTTCTGCCCCACTGATGGACTTGGAAGAGGATCCTGAATCACAAGAAAAGCAAGCAGACCAGAGAAATCTGCACATGGAACCCACTCGCCCTAAGAACACTAGGACATACCTTAGGGGATAAGTGCCTACACGCGACTAAAATGTCAGGACCCAGAATACGCCAGAGACTGTGTGCTCACTAAATCTGGTCCTTGAATCTCACCTCAGTTTGTAACATACCCACTGTGGCCTTGGGCAGGTTACTTGTAATTACTGAGATTCTGTGTCCTCCACTGCAAAGTGGGAGTATTAATGAACGCTATCCAGAAAGCTTTTGTGTTGAAGAAATGGAAATGGGAGAGAAAGGAGGAGTCGAAGCTTGCATTTAAGCAGGCATCATGATGCCTGGGAAACATTTGGTAAGTGTTAGGCATAATTTGTTACTAACATCAATTGAAGACTCAGTTTAGTCAATTGCTCTGGGATTTCTAGGCCTCCAAGGTTTCTTGTTGCAATAGTGCTCTCTAGTGTCCATATAGTTGATTGCAATGCGACAGCCTAAAGTTACAGATCCTGCACTTTTCTTCCTCTTCTCACTATATAAATCTCAAAATATAAACCTTTTAAAAGATTTTAAAAACACACCTTTAAAAGTGTGTTTCTATTTGAGGTTTTATATAGAAGAGGAGGTATCTTTGTTCTGAGGCTTAGGAAAATGTGGGTTTCTACATAAACCCAGAGGTAAGATAAACACTACATAGAGACCATTTGTATTTGTCATGTGCTCTTCAGGAGTTCTTCATTACTTTTGTGAGCTGTTAGACAAAACTAGAGATTCCCCCACAAGGCAGAAAGTGAAAGCTAAATAAAACACAGCTCTGGTATTTTGTTTTGTTTTGTTTTTCTGAGAAGCATGGTGAAACATGTGTGACCAAATGCATTTTGATTTTTCTCTTCTAGAGTGTTCTGAGGTCAGGTATTTGTTTCAATGATGGGCCATGGACCACTTGGAGACATCTTTGTGTGAGCTGGCTAGTGGCCCCAATGACTTGTTTGCTGCCTGCTGCTTTAGTTAGAAACATGGCTGTCCCTGCAATGGACGTGATTAAGTTAAGGATCTAGGGCAGAACCATTCCGCCAGCCTTATCCTAGTACATCTCACAGGTGCCCTTACAAAAGAGGCAGATGACTGCTGGGCTCACAAGAAAAGGACAGATACATGGAGACAACCGTGTGAAGACAGAGGCCAGACGTGGAGTGAGGCAACCACAATCCCACAAATGCTGTGACAGCTGTGAGAAGCTGGAGAGGTAAGGCACGGAAGGTGTTCTGTAGCCCCGGAAGGGAAGCAAGGCTCTGCTAGACTTCTGATCCCTTGATTCTGGATTGGAAGAGAATAAGATTCTGCTGTCTGAGGCTCCATGCTTTCAGTAATTCCTTAGAGCAGTAACCGGAACCTAGCTGTCACCACCATGGTGGGAGGAGCTGGTGCTCAGAATGGGCCAGTGTTCTGTTGTCCAGATGGTGCCAAAGCTTTGTGTTCTAATGGGAAGGATGTTGTGCAAAAGTGCTGATTCTGGAAGATATGGGCAATGGTTAATCTGGTAAACAAGAGGGTCTGTCTCTCCCTGTCCACTGGGCAGCTGTACAGCATTGTTAATCACTGTCAGATCTACCCAAGTGGCTATTAGTGTTAATGATAAGTTCCCAAAGTTCATGCGGGAAGCTCACCATCTGCTGTTCATTTTCCTGTGAATAACGCACTGGAGATGAAGCAAGTGGACACCCTAATTAGCTGCACGTGAACCCTCTCACAGCCTGGGCTGACTTGAGCACTCAGCCCGCTAACCTTCGTGCCTGCACCAGGCTTCTCAAACACCCCGTGGACACCTTAAGATGATTGTGGGAAAGACTGTGGCTGACTTCCCTGGTTCAGGAAGAAGGCATGGTCCCACCTGGAGTTGTTGAAGCCATTTGTACCAGGCTTTATGCAAGCACAAGACTCAAACCATTTTTTTAACCTCTTCCAAATGAGGAGTACTTGATGGAGGAGGGTCATCTGTCTATGTGTTACTTTCATTGGTTAATAAAGAGACTGCATTGGCCTTTTAATAGGGCAGAAAGCAAGTACTTATGCTGGTACAAGGCCATGCTTGATATAAATCAAAAATCCAAGTGATGATAAGTGGTGATAGAGGCAAGCCTATGACTAGCCAAACAAATGTCTGTGAGTGATCCAAGTAGCCCTTCTTGTGCTGCATACAAGCAGGCTGCTTTGGGGCCACTGGGATGGTCTCTCCTGGGCTACCTCTCCAGTGATGTGACATCGGGCCAAATGAAGAGTTCCAGAAGTAGACTTTGCTTGCATAATTTCAGTAGTGCCGATGCACAGGAAACATAGAGGAAGCAGAAGAGACTATGGAACAGTAAGGATGGTGGTTGGGAATGCAGAATCCCTGAATAAGCTCCAACCTCATATAGTGGAGAGTACTTGATCCCCAGAGCCTGGTTTTAAAGGGGCCACCCTGACAGCTGAAGATCTACAAGGGCATGGAAATCCCACCCCCTGCTGGGCATTAACTGGTATGACACCACTAAGTTCCACCCTGTGCCTAGATGCCACTTCCTTTCCTTGTGTGTGTGTGTGGGGGGGTGTTCCTGAACTTCCCAAGGGATTCTGAGTGTTAATGTGATAGCACCCATTTGACAACTGCAGGAAGTCCCAGGGACTGCTTCTGATTTCTGATACCTGTCACCCTGGCTCCAGGAGGTCTCTGTTTGTAACCAGTTCCCCTTTTTGAATCACAAGCCCTTGCTTTTCATGGTCAAGCACAACTGCTCATTGCCTAACTTCTGAAGAAGCCACAAGGAGGAAGCTTTGGCATCACCACTTGCCAGCAGAAGTGTCTGCCTGTGGGAGCTCCAGAGCCTGCCATTGGCAATGCCCACAGGTCTGAACACACCAGCAACACCTAAGATACACAAAGCCTCAGGATGCCAGCTAACCCCCCCCGGACACCCCTTCTGCATCCCTGCTGGGATCCAGTCTCACAGTGGAAAGGACTGCCTGTACCTGGTCACTCGGGTGGGACCCAGTGGCAATTCCTGAACCAGCTTCCAGTCTGAACAGTTTGAGAGTTGCCAGTGTGAGCATTATAGCTCGAATGGAAAGGTATCCTGGCAGTGGAGAGCCAAGGAATACCATAAAGTCACACCGCACAACAAACCACACAAGATATTTATTGGGAGAGGAAAAAAATCAGGAGGGTGGCTGCCTCTGGAGAAACAGGTGACTGAACAGGACACGGGGCTTATATAGAGTTTCTTGGGGACAAGGTGGAATTTTTCAGAGTGAAGCTTTTCAGGGTGGAGATTGGTAGGATTCGGCATTTTTACTCTGTAGGATGGGGGCAGGGTGATAAAAATATTCCTCCTAACCAGGAATAACTCCACCAGTACAATAAGTCAATCAAGCCGAATGAAAGTCTAGGTTTTAATCTGAGCAAAGCATTCCTGGATGGGCCCAGGAAAAGAGGAAAAATCAGAAGGGAAAAACACCTGGCAGGTTGGGATCTCATCTTAAACAGCCTGTAGACAGGGTCTTGGGCATCTCAGGGGGCGGAGATGATTCTCAGTGGGCCCTCCTTAGGGGCAGGGTCTGGAATGGGAGGAATGAGGCCCAGTGGGGCTTCCACCTAAACACAGGTTCTAAGAGTTAGGGTAGTTAGAGTGTTTCTGTGGGTGGAATCTGGTAGTTGGAAGCCCTTGGGGGCGGGGCCTGGCCACTTGAGGGGCTTACAGTCAGGGCAAGAAAAGCAAAGTAGAAATAGAGGCTACAATAGAGCAGAGAGATCGTAAGGCCACAAAGAGTGAGAGAAGAAAAGCCTGCTGTCTGTGCTCTCCAGAAGAGCCACTTAGCCCGCCCAAGCCTCCAAACTGAAGGTGTGAGACCACAGATCAAGGGGTCCCAATACCTAGTGCTGGAGGCCTGTCTGGAAACTCTTGCACTTGTATCAAGTACTCAGAGTCCCAACCCTATCACCCAACACTAGCACAGGATTGTAACATTAGAGAGCCACTTGCCATGGCTTCCACTGGCCTACTGCGGCAACTCTCTGCTACCAGACCAGAGACCAACACTGTAAGCGCTTCTTGCCAACCACAGTTTCTATCCAGATAGAGTCCTCACTTGGGTAAGTTGTGGCAAGGTGACCAACCCCAATGTGCTTCAAAGTGTAAGGGTGGCCTTAAATTTATAAAGCTGGTGTCTGCGTGAAACCCTTAATAAGGGGCTAACCTGGAAAGAAACTTCTATAACATAAGAAGAAACCAGCAAGAGATGGGCCACTGAAGTTCTTCAGTCTGTTTTCTCTTTCTGTAACAGGATACCCAAGACTGGGTAGTATAGGAACAGGATATATTTGACTTATGATACTAGAAATTGGAAATTCCAGGGTCAGGTGAACACGAGTGATGAAGGCCATGGGCTAACTCACAGGATGGACTCTGGGAGACAGAAAGGCACACCCACAAAGAAAAGTGAGAGTAACCATTGTGCTAACTAACCTATTCCAAGGAGAAAGCCATTATCCATTTAGGAACACATTGCCTCAGTGATTCAAATACCTTCCAAGTGGCCCCACCTCTCCACATCTGCTACATTGAGAAATTAGCATCCCAGCTTGTGATTGTTTAGGGGACTGAGGGATGCTGTGTAGCTCTGGAGGAATGTACTCAACTTTTTCAAAGACAGAACAATGACTTTCCACTCTTCTCTGTAGTAGTACTTTTTGTGTCGGTACTGTCAGCCAGGAAATAAAGACATGGAGATGCTGATGGCGTACCTCAGGTCTGCTCTTATCTGCCTTTTGACTTTGAGAAGACTCAAGTCCAGAGAACTACCTTTGTTTTGTGTGTGTGTATATACGGTGAAAGCTTAGGAAGAGTATGGAATAAGGAAACTGATGCAGAGAAGTACACAGTGGAGGATCTAAGTCCTGAGCTTGCTGTAAACCTTCTTCTGGACCCTGAGGGGACACTGAGGCTGGCACTCAGCAGTTTGCAATACATCATACTCTAGTGGTGGACACTGTATTGGAAAGTGTGACAGATGCCCAGATGTCCCCGACTGCCGGAATATTTTTGTAGAATTGTATTGTTCTGCTTGGAAATGCTCTTGTGAATGCTTTCCTATGAGAAACTGTCCTGAAGATGGGTGAGGTGACAGGTTCAGAATGTCTCAGAAGGAAGTGATTTCTCTTCACTATGTGCTTCCTGTTGTAACTGTATATTGGTACTTAGTGGAAGAGGTCAAGAATTACAGTCAGGGCCCTTTTATTCCTAACAAGTGTCTAAATGCAGCCTCTACCTCCACGGCTGTGGATACCCAGCTGGTTCCCACAGAACAATTTCAACCATGAATCTAAACTTAGTCCCTTCAACTCTTATGCCGAGACAAATCCATCACTTTTCTAAAAATTAAAAACAAACAAAGACTAAAGGAGTCAGGAGTAGTGACACCTTCTATAGTCCCAGCATTCAGCAGGTTGAGACAGGACATTTATGAATTGGGGCTAACCCAGGATACATACTTTTGGAGTAACATTTCTTGGGGAGAAATGAAGAAATATTTACTCTCCACAAACAGAGCACTAACAAAGAAAAGAAATTATCCTACTGAAGTCTGTCTTGGTGAACCTATGAGTTTGGTGGGGGTGGGAGGAGGAAGAGCACAGCAATAGGTTACTAGTATTCTTTCTTGATAGCTAAACTTTCACTATGGAGTTTCTTTGAAACTTATGAACATAAATCATCTTTTCAGATGGACTTTAATGCTCTTGGACACCAATGTAAAAGCAGTAAGAATGGTGGATGCATTTAAAACTCCCAGATCTCTCCAGAATTCACATGGGTTCTCCAGAATCACTCATTAATTCAGGGTCAGATTGTGTGGTTCAGTTCTAAGAACAACTTCTAGAGCAGGAGTGCCTCAAAACACAGATCCTCTCAGTGGTCCATATTTGATACAGGGGTCCCCTTCATCAGTAGAGATTTGAGAGCAGGAGAATTCTGCACAGGCAGAGACATGTGTTTTGACTCCCAACACCATGAGCTTCATGTTTGGTAAAAACCATGATCTATTGTTCTTTGAGAAAAAAAACATAGAATGCCATGACAAAGGCAGCTTATACATGAATCAGTTTATTGGGGCTTCAAGGTTCAGAGGATAAGTCCATGACTGCTATCATAGTGGGGATCATGGCAGCAGCAGGCAGACACGGTTCTGGAACAGTAGTCAAGAGCTCCATTTTTATCGACAAGCATGAGGCAGATAGAGGGGAGAGGGAAGAGAGAGAAGATAGATGATAGATAGATAGATAGATAGATAGATAGATAGATAGATAGATAGATAGATAGAAATAGATAGACAGACAGATAGACAGATATGCAGACAGACAGATAGGCAAACAGGTAGGTAGGTAGTAATAATGCAAATGTTAATTGGGAATGAGGCTGGTTTTTAAACCTTCAAACCCACCCCCAGTGACACCTCTTCCAACAAGTCCACAACTCCTAATCCTTTCCAGAGATTTCACCTGTGACAATCAACCTTTCAAATAAATGAGCCTATGTTGTGGGAGCTGTGGGTTGCATTCCACCACCCAGCTCCCGCCACCGGCTAGCTTTAGACGAAATAACAACACACAAACTGTATTCATATAAACACTGCTTGGCCCATTTCTATTAATGTGTGTAGCACTCCAAGGTGTGCTTACAGGGAATATTCTAGCCAACGTCCATCCTGGGTAGGAGCTTCGTCGCATCTGCCCTGGCAATGAGCTGCATGGTGTCTGTCTGAGGCATCTTACCTCACTTCCTCTTCCTCCTAGCATTCTGTTCTGTTTACTCCACCCACCTGTGCTCTAACCTATGAGGGCAAGCAGTTTCCTTATTGATTAACCAATGAAATCAACAGATTGATATATGACACTCCCACATCAAGCCTATGTGGCCCTTCTCATTCAAACGGCCACATTCCTCTCCCACATGTTCTTGCAATCACATCATAATGCAAAATATATTCAGTCCGGTTTCAGAAGTCCTTATACTCTTTCACAGTCTCAACACTGTTCTAAAGTCAAAGACTTGAGGCAATCTCTGAAGTGTAACCCCTATAAAATCAAAAGGAAAATTACATACTTCCACATACAATTGCACACAACATACACTTTTTTGCTGCAGAGTAATAAACACTCCGTTGTATGAAGGTACCACTGTGCCACAATTTCTTTATCCATTCTTTGGTTAAGGGCCATCTACGTTGTTCCAGGTTCTGGCTATGATGAATAATGCTGCTATGAACATGGTTGAGCAAGTGACCTGGTGGGACGATTGACTATCTTTGGGGTATAAGCCCATTAATGATTTTGTTGGATCTCGAGGTTGGTTAATTCCCAGGTTTCTGATGAACTGCCATACTGATTTCCAGAGCGGCTGTACAAGTATGAACTCCGGCCTGCTATGGAGGAGTGCTCCCCTTACTACACATAAGCTTGCCACCAGAAGCTGTGACCACTGTTTATAATCTTAGCCACTCTGACAGGTGTAAGATGAGTTCTCATTGTCATTTCCATTTGCATTTCCTTATGGCTAAAGATTTTGAGAAATTCCTTAAATGGCTTTGGCCATTTAAGATTCTTCTGTTGAGAATTCCCTGTTTAGATATGTACCCCATTTTTTAGTTGGATTATTTGGTATATTGATCTCTACTTTCTTGACTTCTTTACATATTTTAGAGATCAACCCTCTAACAGATGTAGGGCTGCTGTTTTGTCTTATTGACCATGTCCTTTGCTTTAAAGATGCTTCTCAGTTTCAGGGGTTCCCGTTTACTAATTATTGCTCTCAGTGTCTGTGCTACTGGTGTTATATTTAGGAAGATGTCTCCTGTGCCAAGGCATTCAAGGCAGAGAAGACTTCAAGACAGTTTACTAACTGTCTTGTGTGGTTATTAGAGATTAGTCATTGCTATGCACATCTAAAATGAAAAAGATCAAGCAGGGCAGAAGGAAATACAAGTGCACAGTTGGAGGGGACAAAGAACACAAGAAATGCAATGGTGGAGCCTTGCTTGGTGCTGAAAGAGATAAAGAAGGGAGTAAAGGGAAGGGTCCTCTTAGGGAAAGACCCCAGCCAGCTAATCCTACAATTGGTGAGAGGAAAAAGCCTTAAGGGATGTCTTGTCCCTAAAGAGCAACAACAAACCAAAGCTTATGCCAATACAATTCAAGAAGAGTCCTGGTTCCAAGCATCATGCGAAGCAGGCAGCAGAACTTGGCTACTTTGGCCATGTGGTTCTGGAGTTAGAGTCATGAAGGGAACATGAGTAAGGGGTAGAGGGATCATCCCCTGTGCTTAAGGAAAGCTCCTGAGACCAGGCATATGTCAGGGGTGTCCCTGCATAGAGGCCTAGAGAGGCCAATACGTGAAGCTATGAAGGTGAAGCCTCGAATCCTTGGATACCCCAAGATGTTGGAGATGCCAGAGCCGTGGATCCCTGTCAAGGACAGCTGCTGGCAGGGAGTGGAAGCAGCTCAGGAGAAGAAGTGAGCTGCAGTCGACAGCTGAGAGGACTGGAGAGCTGAAGGGCCCTTTGATATCAGACATGGAGGGGCAGAGTTTGGAGTTTGCCCTGCTGGGATCTGGTCTTGCTTTGGTCCAGCCTTTCCTCACGACACCTTCTTTCCTTTCTCAAAAAATGGAAATATGTTTTATGTGACATTGTATGTTGAAAAAGGCAATATTAGTTTTACTTTTATGTTAGGTTACAGATAAGAGATTGACTTGAGTCTCAGGAGACATTTTGGATTGTGAAAGACTTTTGAACTTTGATGAAGTGAATTCTGCTTTATGATACTGCTACAAGCCTATGGAGAATCGACTGTGGTGGGTGGAATCAACTCCTAGGCTCATGAACTTGAGTGCTTGGTCTCCAGTTGGTAGAACTTTGGAAGAGATTAGGAGGTGGGGCCTTTTGGAGGAAGTATGTCACCTGAGGTGGCTACGAGGACCCAAAGCCCACAGAACATGGACAAACCTCTCTCTGTGGGTAGGAGAGGAAGAGAAAATGGACAAGACTCTATTTCTGATGGAGTGTGCAAATTAATTAGAAACACACACAAAAGGCTGTGGAGGATGGAGCCCATGTGAAGCCTGGAGGACAGGGAGTGATTGTTTGGTCAGCTCTTCCAAGCCCCTCCCTCAAACTCAGGAGCCCTTTGTGACAGGGAGACAGGCCCTCTGTGATGCATGCCTGGCCCAGCTGCAAACTCCCAGAGAGAACTCTCAGAGTTCAGTTGCCTGAGAGCAGCACTGCGATCCAGATGGAGAATTTTCTCTCTCTTTTGGAAAGCGTTGATACTTCATGGCTGACCCCCAGCTCCACCACTTGGGCAATGGACATGATCTTTGCCTTTCTGTGTGGGCTGGGGCTCTTCCGCCTAATATTACCATTCCTCCCCCTTGACTCACCCTCACCTCCACCAGCAGAAAACACCACCACCAAGAGGGTAAGTATGCCTTAGGCCCAAAGCAAGAAAGAACAGTTTCTTCTCTCTCCAGACTTCCCTTTTCAAATCAAATAGGGAGGTGGCTGACAGGGGATCTCAGCCAAGAGCCGGACCACATCCTCTTGAGAACTGGCAGGTAGGGCAGAGGGAAGAGTGGGCTACAAGGTGTCTGCTCTCAGACCATCATACCTGGGAGAGGCCTTGTAACTCGGTGGTCAGGGCAGTGTTCCTTGGTTGGATAGGGACCTCTGAGAAAGGAAAGGTTCTGAGCGATGGTATCTATGTCCCCCTGTAAAATATATGCTTATAGGTTTGATCTTGCTGATATGAAGGGGGCAAAGACCCCCCTCCCAGGACATCAGGAAGTGACTGCTGGTAGTTCAGAGCTAAGCCACTGTTTCCTCAACAGAACTTTGATCAGTGACATCCATGGTGGATCTCACAACCCCCATTTGAGTTTTCCAAGAGGAAAAGGACACGTTTGTCCACATTATAGATCCATGAATGGGGCAACAGGTGCTGTCTCTCTCTGTCAGGTGGTGAAGAGCAAAACCAGCAAAGTCAGGAAGAAAACGAGGACCATGAAAGGTAGGCTACTTCCTTCCCCTGGTGAGGCAACTTCAGCCCCTCTCCCCGTGATTACACTTATGAGTTGCAGGACCCTAGAAACAGCTCCTGGGCAGGAACCCAGAATTGAAGACATTTCCCAGGTGCTCAGAATGAAGCGATGGACAGCCAGGACTGGGTACTGCCTGAGGGGGGAAGATATGGGAGGAAGTGGGTCCATGGGATGAAGTGGCGCCAGGCCCTCTGATTTGGAGGTAATCTGGTTGTTTGCCTCTCAGACATTTTCCTCTTTCAGATCGCAGGTCCTGCCCCTCCACTACACAGGGAGATAATGACAGCTATGGAGGTCAGTAGAAGTGGATGCGCCTGGTTCATGGCATTGTCCTGCCCAACATGCACCTTGCTCTCCATGCATTAGAACACCCGGCCTTGTTCACAGATGACTGAGCTCCGTTTATCTTTTCATTTCTACAGAAGGGACAGTTCACTCAGTCTCTGGTAAGATACCCTGTCCCTCCTATCTATACCCACCAATAACTCAGTCTCCATTTCCAGCTTACAGAGGCAGCAGGAAGAAAACTAAGGAGGACAAGGTACTGGGTTTACTTCCGCACAGGTGAGCCATCTCCAGTTCTCTCTGTCTCACTCTTATTGCCTGATATGTGATCACTCCTGACCAGGGCATGAGTTATCCTGGAAATAAAGGCCCTCTGAATGGGTGGGATATGAGTACAGACCTGGCGGTTAAGAGCACAAGGTCTTGTAAAAGAGCAGAGTGTGGAACATTGGTTGTGATGGGCTAGGAGGGGCCTTCCCGATTCATCTTGCCCCACATCTTGATCCCGTGAGGTCCTGGCTGCAATCACATCTCCTGTCTCTTACAGCATTCAGGAGAGGCTTGTCAATACCATCAGCATTTGCCAGGACTTAGGACAAGATGCCTCAGGTGAAGCATTCAAACCAGATGCTGCCAAAGTCGACCTGCCACCTAGGCAGCCCACAGAGGAGTCTGTGGCTACCAGTTCGTCCCTAGAGACTTTCTCTGCTCCTCGCAATGAACACCTGTTGCTTCAAGATTCTAAGCCCTTGTCCCCTGTCCTGATGAAGTCTTCATCGATTGAGCCACTGTTGTCTGTGAGTGCCTCTTGGCCACCAGAGACATTGACAACTGGAAGTCGCCATTCACCACCACAACAACGGGCACCTTCATACCCATCTCATCCTCAGGATCCTGTGGCATGTCCTCCACCCATGCCAGATCCCAGCATGGCAGCTCCTGAGTTTGAGGGGAAAACACTGGCAACCTCACAGAGCACAATTCTGCAAGGTTTGTCTTCTCCCATGCCAACCACCCCAGGGCTTAACCTCTCAAGGATGCCTACCTCAACCACCCTAGGCCTTAACTACTCTAGCAGGTCTATTTCAACCAGCTTAGACCTTGACTACTTAAGCAGGCCTACCTCACCCACCCCAGGCCTTTACCACTTAATCAGGCCTATCTCAACAACTCCAGGCCTTGACCATTTCAGCAGGTCTTCCTCAACAACTCAAGGCCTTGACCACTTAATTAGGCCTACCTCAACAACTCCAGGCCTTGACCCCTTAAGCAGGCCTTCCTCAACAACTCAAGGCCTTGACCACTTAATCAGGCCTACTTCAACAACTCCAGGACTTGACTATTTATGCAGGCCTATCTCAACAACTCCAGGCCTCGATCATTTAAGCAGGCCTATCTCAGGCCCTTTCAGATACCAGGTAGCTACCAAAACCTTGTACAACTCACACCTAACATGTGATGAGTCCTTTCAAGAGGATCTTTCCCTCACCATCCACAAGGCTTCATTCAGGACATGCCCCACAGACTGGCAGATAGAGGCTGGGGAGCCTTCTTTCATCAACCGTGACATGCAGGACATACTAGAAGTACAAACTAGTAAAAAAGGAGTCCAACTAAATGTTTGGAAGCAAAAAGAAAAAGTAAGGCCAGAAATTTGCTGGCTGCACTCCTGGAACAGCAAGCAGGACAACATTACCTCACGCCTCTTTTGGGAGAAAAACTGCAAATCTAAACAGTTTTCGGCTCACCAGATGGTCCTAGGCAACGATTTAAATGAGACATATAACCAGCTTTTCTGGGGGCACCCCATTCTCCACAGTGAGTCCCTTGTGGCCAATGTCAGAATGGCAGGGGATCCACTCCATCGTCCCTCCATCTTGTTCAATGGAAGCTCTTCTTACAGCCCCTTACAAGATCAGACTAACGACCCTCCACAGCTCTCTTCTCCACAGCCCTTGCTTCATCACTCGGTCAAATCCCAACCTATGACTCCAAAGTTTTCCTGGTCCTGATCTCCACCAAAGACTAGAACCCAAACCCAGGCCCGTGACCCATCCCCTCTCTCTAAGCTACCATGTGATTCAGCTCCAATTAGGGATGATGGGGCTTCTTGCCCTACACCTTCAGGAACCCAAGTTACTGTCCCATCTGCTGTTGAACACCTAGAGCACCACTTTTTAAAGAAACACCGAGAAAGTATGGGTGATTTACCAGTCATTGTCAAAGAATCAAAGGAAGCATTTCATCAACACAATTCCAAGAGTTGGGTCTCACAAGGCCAGGGGTCTGCTGTCCATCTCCAGGGGGAGCTCATTAGCCCAGAACTCGGGCAGCAGATGGAAAAAGACTTTAAAAAGACATTCAAGCAACAACAAGGTCAATGGCTATCTCTGGACCTGGATCAGGCACAACTGAATCACAGAACTTCATGCACCTCGGCACTGGCAAATGAAAGAATTCAGCATCCACAAAGTGTCTTATCATCATGGAGGAATCTACAGCAGGATCTGACAAAATGTCTGCAAAGAGATTTGAAAAAAACCTCTCTACAGGAGCATAGAAGTTTTTGAAACCATCTCTGAGCCTGAGGAAAAAACTTCGCACAATAGAAACCCAAGAAGTGTTGTACCAAGTGTTTCCCCGGTGGGACCAGGAAAGGAAGGACTAGAAGGCACCCTGAGAAATGATGAGTGGAGAGAAACAAATGACACTTTGTTGCCCAAGGGAACATACCGTGTGATATATTTAGACCATGAATCAGTCCCACCTAAAACCTCAAAACCAACTGTGGACACTCGGAAAAAAAACATCTTTCCATGATCCAACAATTAGCAAGAAAACTAATAATGAGAATTTCATCGTAGATCCGGGCATTCAGAAAGTGCTAGAAGGACATATGACAAGACGCCTGGTGAGGCACAAATGGAGGCTGCCCCTCAGAGTCCTCAAGACCGTACGTGTTTTAAACTTGAAGGCAACTACAACTTTGCCCTTTCCACAGCCCTCTAATGCCTCTCTGCCCTGGGAATCTAGAGACAACTCCATTCCCCAAATTGCCGGTGCCCTGGGAGAACCCTTCCAGAAAGACCTGGAAAAGGAAGGGACAAAGAAAGCTCCCCCTGTGAAAACTCAATCCACACAGACGTGTCCTTCTCTTCCCCAGGTAGAATATGTGAGAGAGGCTCCACCTGGTAACCACTCTGGGCCCTGTGAGGCCCCTACAACTGCCCAGAGGGACATTGTGACATCTGTTCAGGAATTCAGTGTGCCTTCCCAGTCTTCAAATAGCAGGGGTATCAGGGAGCTTGTGGAGACAGCAGAGAAAGAGCCTTGTAACTGGATACTCTTGGAAGTCGGGGGGTTGGGTAATAATGAAATCAATGAATCCCTAGAGACCAACGCGAATCTATCATCCCCATCTGAAAGCTTTTCCCAGGAGTCAGAAGACTCAGGCGTGAGTTCAACTGCTGATGCTGGCCTGCAGGGGTGTTCCTTTGGTGAGTTCTGCCGAGACTGGATCCCTGAAGTTCTGCTTGCTGCCGAGAGCCTGGTGTCCAGGGTCTCCCAGGACAGCTTTAAGGTTGCGTCCTTTAAATCCAAGGCACCCTTCAAGGACAAGTACCCTGTCCCCAAGAATCCCAAACCAGAGGAACAACAGCATAGGAACATCATTGTTACAAACAACCAAAAATATATATCTGGAAAGCCAAAGCAGGAGGACATAAAAGTTAAAGGGACCAAGTATGGTCAAGACCACAGGTCTAATAATGACAAGTTAGGAGACAAAATAAAAAGCTTTGTACAGTCGATTTTAACTCCCAAATACAAAGAGAAAGAAACCTCTTGGCAAAAATGCAAGGGTTTGCTACCAATGACCCAAAGTCAACAATCAGTCACAGGCCAACTTTTCATGCCTGTTGCTGAACAGGTGGCTGAAGGACAGAATGTCACGACCTGTGTTGGACAGAACCTAAAGAAGAAATTGGGGGTCCACAATAGCTGTGTTCCCCCAAATCCTGTGAGTAGGCCTGGATCCCACCAAAGGATTCCAACAACAGAATCAAAGAAAAACCAAGGAAACAACATAGTTTGTCAACCAAAACTCAACTTACAGAGCCAACCTGCCCAGGACAAAGGGATGCCCTGTGGAAACATCCAGACCCAGGTATCCAGCCCCTATAAGTGCAGAGCTCAAGTTACACATGTCCCTGGGATGCCTGGAATGCCTGTCCACTGTCCGAGGCATTGTCTCTATGGAAATATATTACCTAGAAGGCAAATGCTTTTCCCAGGCTAAAATAAACTTTTACTCATTACTTCCTCTGAGTATGTTTTTTCTCTAAGTTGTATCTGCATGCTAGGCCACAGAAAAATGTCTGCATCTGGTCCCCCTTAGAGTACTGCTCCAGGACAGGATGAGGATCCCCAAAGAGGGGACAGAACCATCTCCTAACTCCATCACTGTAGTCAGAGTCAGTTATACTTTAATTATGGAAACAAAAGTTTTTAGGGTGTGTGTGTGTGTGTGTGTGTGTGTGTGTGTGTGTGTGTGTTAAGTCAACCAAGTAAGACCCCACCCTTAGGGTCAGCTCACCATGTGTTTCTCCTTAGTTTTGTGAAGAAGATGTGGACAGAGGCACCAGAGAGCCAGACCGGTGTCTACCCAAGTCACAAAGTAGGCACAGTCATGTGGACGGTAATGGGGCATCCTTGAGTTCAAAGCAGGAGAATCATGACCTCTGGATATCCTGCCAAAAAACAAAGGACCTAGGGACCTTAGGGACCCCCTATTCACCTCACTGCCAAAGAGCTGAGTTCTCCAGACCCTCCCAGTTCAGCCTGGATGGCAAAGCAGTGTCACCCTGTCCTCTGTCTCCCTCAAAGCCAGAATGGTGGGCAGCATGGGAGAGAGAACTTTTCATGAGGATGACAGCTGCAGAGTGGTTTCTGAGACTCCCATGACCCCTGGTCATACGCCATTGCATCTGATGCACTGTATATACAATACCCATCTGACTGTGGGCAGAATGAGCCTAAGGAAGTGGTAGAAAAAAAGGTTAGATCCAAGGCAAGAGGCCACGTAATGTGAGAACACCCTAGAAGTTTGCCTGCATGTACTGCCCTATAAAGTACAGACTACTGACATTGGGGTATGAGCCAAACACCTTAGCCTCAGTCCGGGCACTGTACCATGGACTGGAGGAGCCCTTTAGATTTAAAGGACTCAAAACAAATCCTGTAAGGATGGAAGATTAGCTTCCCAACAGCACATCTAGGAATCTGCATGTTCTTACCTTCTCAATTCTAGAGAATTATCCCACAGCTCTTCATAGAGACTTCTACAAGAACCCCACAGAAGGAGGTTGGTACAGAATTCCTGACAGAAATCCTCAGGTAGAGAACTCTAAAGCTGCAAACAGACACTTTCAGGATATGTCCACAGACACTGCAGAGTGGGAGACAGTAGTGAATAATAAGATCTGTGTGGACCCTGGGAGAAGTCCACAGAGATGCATCAAGATCCGGTCTATTCTCTGCCCCGCACTGTACATATGCTGGGGAAATGGGAGTGTTACTGGAAACATCTTGTCCTTAAGCTTTTCAGTGCATAATGACTTGGTGTAGTATGCACGCTTTTAATCCTAGGCTGAGGCAGGTGGATCTTGTGAGTCCCAGGCCAGCCAGGGCTACAAGCCAGGGCTTTGTCTCACACAGTAAGAAAATGTGCATAACGGACTGGCAGGTGGCTCAGCAGGTGAAGGCGCTTGCCACAAACTGGTGACCCGAATGTGATCTCCAGGATCCACGTAAGAGGAAACTGATCCAAAAATTGTCTTCTAGCCTCCATACAAAGTGGCATGCAGCTGGGCGATGGTGGCGCATGCCTTTAATCCCAGCACTCGGGAGGCAGAGGCAGGCGGATCTCTGTGAGTTTGAGACCAGCCTGGTCTACAGAGCTAGTTCCAGGACAGGCTCGATAGCCACAGAGAAACCCTGTCTCAAAAAACCAAAAAAAAAAAAAGTGGCATGCATGTGCCTACACACATGCACTAATCCATAAATGTAAAAATTGCACACACAGTGAAAATAGAGGGTTAACAGCACCTTTTAAGGATTGTTATTTCATAGGAATGGTTACACTGGAATGGAATTGTTAGATGTGTTCTTTGAGCAGATGCTGTTCCAGGTGGTGGAGGTGGTTAGGGAAAGAAGAGTGCAGATTAAGGTGCTGTGCCTGTTGGTTGCTTCCCTGTTGTCCTGCCATTGTTTCCGTGTGCATTTCCGTTAATGTTGCCAAGTGTTAGAGGATAAGTCCCAGTGCCCAAAGGGTGTTAGAAATAGAACGTTCATTATAAATGTCCTGCTAGCCTTTTGGAAAGGCCCTCTTCTGGAGGTGCCCTTTGTCACTAGCATCATCCTGAACTGGAGTTAGACAGAGAGGAGGACGGATGAGGGAAGAGCTCTTGGCTAGGACAGAAGACAATTTTAACTGCACCCAGGGATCCATATATGCATTGCTGGGAAGATACTTGTGTTTATTGTGCTCAAAGTCCATTCCACAGCATCTGAACTTCATAAATGACCTAAAGGAGTGGATATGGTTAAAGGTATAGCTTGACAGAAAAGGTTCCTCTTGAACATGGAATTGAGCTGTGTCTGGACATATTGCCAAGTTGACTGGAGGGACAGGGAGGCTCACAGGGCGAGGTCTGCAGCACTGTGCTGTTGAGATTGACATCCTGAGAACCCCTGCCCTAGGTGCATCTTCAGTGCTCATAGGAATACATTTATTGAGCAGGAACAATGCCTTCACAATTTAGTATATAGATCTGAAGATAAACTTAGGAATGCTGTGCTTAGTGTGCTCTGTTGCTTTGTGTTTCCCTGTAAGCTGAGCATTGAGGGAATGCAGAATTTTAATTTTAACTTTGCCAGTACTTCTATCTAGAGGCCTGCTGCCATTTTTGTCTTCTATGAAATTTTTGTGCCAAGGAAGACAGGATTACAGCTTTGTCTGACAGATTGAGATGGCGTGGTGTATTCTTGGTTATCAACATACTCATGTAGCATGGGGTTTTAGATAAATAATCACAATGTGGGGGCAAGCATGGTGCATACCGTGTAACCTCAGTTACCTGATGTGTGTACACTTGCAGCACCCAGAGGGACACAGCAAGCTGAGCTGCATGTGGCTGGGTGACTGTTCTTGGCTTCTTGTGTTTTGTTTCCTGCAATGCACATGCTGCAAAATATATAAAAGCTTCTTTTTAAAGTTTTAAAAAACAATAAGAAAAATAAAAAAAGATCCTTCCAGGGAGATTGTCATTGGCATCTCCATACAGATCCCCAGAAGCCCACCCAGCCGTCCACAGGCATGGTCACAGAAATCCACACACAGGCTTCTATGACATCAGCCACAGATTCTAAGAAACACTCACACAGAAATATCCTACAAAGATCCACATTGAAGCCCTGATAAAAACCCCCAAAGAAACTCTGATGATTGATACAATTTACAACAGGCAAAAGACACAATCCACAGAAACAGCCCAGAGTTTTCAGAGACTTTTGATAGACACACTAAGGGAGACCTCAGAAACTTTCTAAAGTATATATGTCACTCAGCAACATCTGGGTGCCACACAGCACTCCCTCACAGAGATATCACCCAGACTTCCAGATGTCACACAGGACACTTGGAAAGATGACCATAAGACCCCCAGATCTCTCAAGACACACAAAGATCATGCAGATTTCCAGAGACCTGGCATCATCCCTTGGAGTTACACACAGATTATCGAGAGGTCTCCCAGAGAGATACCATGGAAAGACCTGTTGAAACATCACACACACACAGTCACCAGGGGAGATGGCAGACAGATTGTCATCTGGGCCTCATGCAATCCCATGACTCAAGAGGGACACTGAGATGGACTGCTTGGGGCATGGAGGTTATTAAAGGAGTGATCCATGCCATGGGCAGGCAGACAATGCCTGATGGAGGCTCCTAGGAGAGTTAAGGGTCCACACCAGAGAGAGCATAGTGGTGTTGGGGGAGGGCACTGAAGAGAGGGCTCCTACTGTAGTCATAGGAGTTCTTTTCATGCCTTTTTGAGTATGAGGGAGATTTCACAATACAAGCTTGCAGCCCGGCACTCTGATTCCCAGGCAGGAGGAAGCAAAAGGGACTAGGAGAAGGATGTGTGTCCATAAATATCCCCTATGTTGTAAAATCACTTATGTGAGAAATCCTGCCTGGCACATGAACTCTGTCAGCTGGAACATCAGAGAGAGTGTCAATATGGTGCTTCTCACTACTGGGAGAGGGGAAGGGCTGCTGTGCCTGCTGTGCCAGAGACAGAGAGAGACAGACAGAGAGATATCTTCCCGAGGCCAAGCCTTACATTAACTCACAGTCACCCAGGCATGTCTCAGTCTTCCAAGACAGTACAGAGATCTCACAGAGACCCTGACACTGCTCCAGACCTGTGCCCACCCCTGCACAGAACCCCAGCATACAGACATCTCAGTTCCCACAGACATTTCCCTAAGAGACTCGCCTCACCAGAGGGTTCCTGATCTATAAAGCCCACACAATCAGATATGGACAAACTGGGTGATCTGCTTGGGGCAAAGCATAGTAATTTAGTTTCCCCTTGTAAATCCAGGACCGCTATTCAGACTTAGAGATTAGTGCCTATACCATCAACATTGTGTTTCCTATGGGCTTTTCAACAACTCTCCCCGCTGATCCCTGCTTATTGTAGAGCGCTTTTCTCAGACTTGTCACAATCCTATCAGGAGGGGCAGGAAGTTCAGGTGATCCCTCATGTCTGGAAAGCCCCTCCCTGAATTTTAGAAGGATCAGTAAAGGACTGCTGGGGACGAAACTTCTACCCACTGAGCTCTGGAAAGGAAAGACTTGAACAGGTCAAGCTGCTAGCAGGTGAGTGAAGTTCAAGATCACAGTTGCTGTGAACTGTCACCATGTAAGGGTAGGCTGTTCAGAGATGCAGCTGCCTTTATGTCATTCCTGTCCCAAAGGTGACCCCCTTGCCCCTCTACTGTTAGCAACAGTAATAAAACCCATTTATTCCCCAAGCTGGGCTGCGATGCAATAATAATTTAGTCTCTGGTTGATTTTCTTTCAGAGGCAAGTAGACAGGTATGTATTGTGTTTCTAAAGGGAAAAAATCTCTCGTACAATATGGTATACAGTCAAAAATTTTAGACATGAGAAGGTATTCCACACTCTATTGCGAGGAAGTGTCTTAGTTGCCTCATTCTGGTTCTGAGCTACTCAACTGATACCAAAGACACTTTTTATTGTTTTTTTTTTCATTGTAGACAAGATCTAAACTCTGAACTCATGAGAGCTGAATACTTTACTCTGGAAACATAACTAGTGAGCAATGGGAACCCAATAAATTCCAGAATACATGTGGATCCAGTCATCTCCATTAGTGTGTCATTGTCTTCTGGGGAAGATGGAGAATATATTTCAGCCCCCATATCTGGTGCTAAGCAGCAAGCTCATTGCTCCTCATTTCTCACAAACGTACCATGCACAGGTGAGGTGACTTCATGAATTTGTGAATCTGCAAAAAATTTTTCATCAGAAAATGATAGGGAGAGAGAAAGCAGCCCAGAATTTGGAAATATTAATCCTGTTCAAAAGTCCTTGATACTGCATATGCCCAAATCGGAAGAATGCTGGAGGGGCAGGGATGATAATGTGGGCCCTAAAGTTCTTCTCACACAGGCTTGAGGATCTAAGTTCAATTTCCCAGAAGCCACATGAAAAGCTGGGGCTGACTGAACACACCTGAAACCCAAGTGCTAGTGGGATGGAGAAAGGCAGATCCCTGGGGCTGTTGGCCAGCCAGTCAATCCAATCAGCGAGATGCAGATTTAGTGAGATACCCTTTCTCAATACACAAGGTAGAGTGTGACTGAAGAGGACATCTAGTGTTGACTCCTGTCCTCAACCTCCCTACATATGCACCTACACACATGTGCACGTGCCCACAGTACAAACACACATACACACATACAAAGTACAAAAGAGGGGTTTGACCACCTTTACTCCCAGCACTCAGGAGGGAGAGACAGGTGGATCTTTGTGAGTTCAAGACCAGCATAGTCCACAGAGGAACATCCAGGACAGCCAGGGCTACACAAAGAAACCCTGACCAGAAAAACAAAATAATGACAATATAATAATATTTTTCTCATACATGTCTACAATGTATCTTAATCACCCCAAATTCCTCCTTCCTTTTTTTTAATAACAATAATCTCAGAACAAAATACAGATAAGTACACATCTAAAACACTAGAAGGTGAGGCTTTTCTTCCATGGCCAATGACAGAGAAGAAGAAACCATCCATGCCATTGCCCACCTTTTACCTGGTGGATCAGCACTTTTACCTGGTTCAGCATGAAAGTGTTAGGCTAGCCTGTCCCACTGAGTGAGATCCCTCTCTTATAAAGTAAATAAATAAATAAAAGTAAGGGAAAACAGAATAATGAGCCATAATAATAAATATAACAAAACTGTTTTACATTCAAACATTTCTGCAAACCCAAAGTAAAATAACTACTGAGGAAAAAATGCTATACTTCTTAGGAAGTTTTATGTGCAATCAGACAGGGATTTGACCGAGAAGCTGTACGTTTTTACACTTAAATGTCTTAACATTTCCCTTTTGAAAACTAGGTCTTGTGCTGTCTGTTACTAATCTGGGTTATTTCAGAGACTGAAAGGACAGTTGGTTCTCATTATTCAGTGTACTTACATTCTGGAAAGGTAGCTCACACAAGGACATGGGGACCTAAGGGTGAGCCATTGCTACTGGGCTCCTGTGAGCTGCAGTCAGGACACAGCTGGTTTGTGTGCGGTTCTGTTTAGACACCTTCTTCTCTAATACAGGCATTTGAGTCATCCATACTGGACTCCTGCCCACAGCTCTCTAACTCAGGCTGAAGGAAGTTTCTCCAATGTCTGTTTTCCCAGAATGCATTTCTCAACCTTTCTGCCCCTGAGAATACTTCAAAGCTGATTAGCAGGGACAGTGTGAGCAGCAGAATCTCTGTGATGGCACAGTGATGTAAAATGCACGCTTCTTCAGAGGACAGTGACCTCTGTCCTCAGCTATGAGCACCCGCTGGCAGGTAGCTCGCTCATTTCTTCACCACCGCACACACCTGAGCCTTCTGAAGGTTTTGTGGGTATTGACTTTAGAGTC
This sequence comes from Microtus californicus, assembly GCA_028537955.1. NCBI lineage: Eukaryota > Metazoa > Chordata > Mammalia > Rodentia > Cricetidae > Microtus > Microtus californicus. The sequence continues at coordinate 91,758,465 of JAQJZF010000005.1, forward strand.
ATGGATTTTAACAAGTAGGTAAATTTGCAAATACAGAATTCATAGATATTGAGGGGCAACTGACAGTACTTTTACAAGGTTAATTTTTTTCTACAAAAGACCTTCTGTATGCTGTTAATGATGATACTATTAAGTCCTGTTTAATTTATCACCTAGGTTTAGTTAAAATACAAATATAAAGCAAGAATTCTTCTTTAGAAAATCCTTTCATTTGGAGTCCTTGGGGAGCATGGGTGAGGAGTCAGGGAGCATTATGGGATCAGGGTGAGTTCTCTTTGGTTGGTGGGGCAGCTCTCCCCTGTAGGAAGCCTGTCAAAGTCATGAGAAATAACCTTTATTAAATCAGACGTTCCTAAGGCCTTGATGTCTGGGCGGATCTGGGCAGCCCAATCAGGGACCTTGTCTTCCCTCTGGAATTTTTTTACCTGGGATGGGGGTGGGTGTTAAACGTGGCTTTACTTGTCTCCTCTAGAAGCATCTACTTTTGTATTGTATATTAAGGTCACTAAGAATTTCCTTAGGAGCTGGACATGGTGTCACATGCCTGTAATCACAGCAGTTGGGAAACTGAGGCCTTCAGGAACTCCATAAAAAGATCCCCAACACAGCAACAAAAATAGTTTCCTTAGTCCTTCAAAAGACTTTTTTAGTATTTGAATTTCTACATATAATCTGTGGAAGTACATATGTACAACTGTGCCATATACATGTGTATGTGTTTGTGTAGGTGGCATTATTTGTGTACATCTTTAATATATAAAATTGACACCCACGCATGCATGCTGTCAAAAACACTGCTGAGAATGGCTTCAGCAGAACAACTAAAGCTTAAACAGTTGGGGTAACACTGACCCCTTTCCTTCCACCCAGAGCCTTCACAGCATTTTAGAGTAAGAATCTGGGCGTGTAGAGGAATCCATGAGCTGGTCCCATCAAGTGCCTAAAAAATAATCACCCTTTTTTTGTTTTTTTTTGGGGGGGGTTTGTTTGTTTGGTTGGTTTTTTGCAGGCACTTTTGCAGTTTTAAAGAAGAAATGCCAACACATCCATAAATCTCTACAAGGGTGAGCACATAACACGTGTCCTCCCACACTCAGCAGCACTGCAGTTCTGAGTTTTATGGGCCTCTGGACATTTCACCCACACTGCAACCCGAGAAGCAAAGTCTCAGTCCTGGCTGCTTCAATACAACTGGACCAGCCATTTGCCGCTCCCATCAAGAAAAGGCCTTGTTCTAAAAGTTCTATGGCATGTAGTGGGCACTGTACTAACCAGGAGGAGAATAAGCCGCCGCTGCTCTCAGGGGTGACCCAGGTGCACGTGGTTCATCTCCCCAGAGAGAGGGCGGCACTGTGTGCTGTGTACTGGACATTCTACTCTTAGGAAATCAAGTCAGTCAGTAGAGAAAAGAAAAGGAAATCTTCAGGCTGCTCTTGCATGGTTCTAGATCTTTCCTTTTGCTTCCTCAGAAAATGTGTGCCTCTTGAGTTGTGAAAGTTCTTTCTCCTTTGTAAGATGAGGGAATAGACCCTGTGCTCAAAGAGAGGGCAGGTGCGTGGGTGGGGGCAGCTGTTGTGTAGAACAGGCAGACTGTGGTGTCTGTGTGTCTGCCGGGTGGAGAGTGTCTCTTGTACGCGGTATGGTGGGAGGTCACGGGTGTTGCTGCACACTATTAATTGTCTGGCATGACAGAGCACATCGGAGGACTGCACATCCACCAGCCCCAGCATTCTTGTTGACGGTGCTGAGCTTAGGACTTGGCCCAGGGCTTGGTGTTTACTGGTCTGGTTAAATGGGTATGTTGCCAAGTGTGTAATAGGCTCAGAAGCAAAGCACCTCAGTTTGTGAACTTCAACTATCCCTAAGTCCATCCTGTCTCGGCACAGACACAGGCATTCTGTTTCGTTCCTTCCTCCACCAGCCTGGTCTCCCCATGCATGGCACATCTGCTCAGAGCACACGCGGGATCTGGCCCTGCTACCCTGTGTGTACTGAAGGGGACTGAGTCATTTGCGATGATGTTGAAACGTATTTTCTAAGGTCCTTCTCGAGGGGACATAACCTGAGACACTGACAGGTCTTGGGAGTGTGTTGTGTAGTTTCTGCCTTTGTGAAAGCTAAGATAGCTCTTGCCACACTGCAGATGCCCTCAGCTCTCAAGTATAAATCTGACCTGTGCCTCGCTGTGTTTAGAAAACCTAATGTGTTGAAGTTTGCATTCAAATAAAGAAGACAGCAATGAGTGACCTTTGGAGGTGGCTTGTAAACCAGGTGAGATGAGCTACCAGCTCCCCAGGGTTCCTGTAACAGCTTCCATCACTGTAATAAAATGCTTGAGGCAACTACTTAGGAATTGAAAAGTCATTTTCTTCATGATTTTTGTGGTTCTACTACAGGATTCCTTGGGCATTCTGAACAGAGTCAAGGGACAGAAAGAAGCAGTTAGAATCCACATTCCCATTAGTGAGGTATACTCAAGGGACCTCGGGACTTCCCACCTTCTGAAGGTGCATGACACCTGCCAGGAGTGCTCCCTGAGACCTGATCAGTGAAAACATTCTTCAGGCCATAGGGGCAGTCACTAAATTTCACTGAGTTTTAAGCTGGGAGTATCCTAAGAGCTGTCCAGAGTTTTGTTTCATTCTGAGGGTAAACTTGGGCCAAAGAACAAGGCGCTGAGCGAAAGCAACCAAACTGAAACAGGGAGCCCGGTTTCACACAGGCCTGCATCCCAGCTGTGCCCAAGAGATGAATAGCATGGGTGAAAGTGAACCTGACTGAGGACCACTCAGAGTTGCCCTGCAGCTCATTCCAAAAGACAAGATTTATCCTATAGGAATCGAATCTGTCTTCTTCCCTGACATAGGTTTCTGTGTGTTACTCTAAGAAGAAAATGTTAACGTACATAAGATGTAAAAGAAATCACACAGATAAGACAATCATCCCAACTAAACCTATTGTTGATAGTCAAATATAATGGTATCACTTCACGTCTCTATGACATCCTGAAGCCTAGATAATAGGCAAGGCAGCGTGACAGTACACAGACCTGCAGTAAACCAACAGGACAAGTCATAGGAAATGGTGGTGTATGTCCTGCTGGAAGTGGGTCCCAAGGGAGGTCCCTCCAGAAAGGCAATGCGATCTGGAAGTCAATATGGATAGTTTTCTTGCAAACAAGGGAGCAGTGTATATGTGGTGAAGAGATGGGAGGACCAACCCCAGGGCTGGGGGCTGTGAGAAGAGTGACCTTGTCGGGCGAGCAGCAATGATGCCCAGACTCCCATGGGAGACTGAAAAGGCCGCAGCATCCCATGAAGAGGAGGCTTCATCCCAGGACTCTGCCCAGAGAAACAGACTCACAGGCCTTTGCTGGACTGGGAGGCACTGCCCAGCACATGGCTTCTCAAGATGGAATTGTGCCATGCAGTGTAGCTCACTTCCACCTCCCCATGTCTGCTGTTAGTCCAGGGGGCCTTGACAGGGCTGAATATCTATTTATTATGTTTTCTCAATGGTTTTGGGGTCTGAACCCAGGGCATCTCACATGTGAGGCAAGCATGATGCCCTGAGCCCCGACCCTTCTCTGACAGTTACACTGTGTGTGTGTGTGTGTGTGTATGTGTATGTCTGTGAGCCTGCAGTGTCTCGATGTCATGCTTGTTTGTTTCTGCAGCATTTCTGGTTTAAATGAGGTGGGGGAGCCCCTGTCCCCATCACTTCACCTCCAGCTGGAAGAGAGCACAGTGTCTCAGGAGAAGGACGTGAAGCTGCTTCAAGAAATTGTAGTTCAAGTAAGAGTACCCTTGAGCAGTGGGCCTTGGCAGCCTGTCCACCGCCACTCACCTCCTTTCCAGGAACAGTTCCCTACTGCAAACCATGGGGTATGCCAGGAGGGGATGGTCGCCATCTCATGATACTGGCTGACTAATGTCCCTGACCCTCCAGAAAGCCCTCTGAGCTCACAGGGTGCCTGAAGTGCTGGCTGGCTAATGGTCTTCTCTCCCCTTGCATCACTCAGCTCCTGAGATTGTGGACCTGCTGCTGCCTCCACAGCTTTTCTCCTGAACAGCTCTGCAGAACCCTCTCACACTCACCATCTGTTTTCTGGGATAAGGTGTCTCCATCAGCACCAGGCTGGCCTGAAACTCACTGTGTAGCCAGGCTGGACTTCCCACTCAAAGGTCATCCTGCCTCAGCTTCTTGAGTGCTGGAGTTGCAGGTGTGAACCACTACTCCTGACTAAAACTCTTTAGTAAGTTTACCAATGCTTCACTTTTTTTTTACTAATTACTGCTAAACTGTTTGCTCTGTGTGCTCACTGCACAGTTGCTTGCCCCTCCTCCCTGCAGCAGCCTCCCTGAGGTCTTCCTGCCTTTCCTGCAGGCTCTTGCCCTCTCTTGCAGAAATCCACTATGCTACAGCACAGGGGTTCTGCACATCTGGGGTCATGCTGCCTCCCTATGGAACCTGGCATGGGCCCTTTATACATTAGAGGGGGAACCAAAGCTTGATTCACTAAGTTACTCCCTGATACAATATTACCAGGCTTCTTGAAGTAACTATGAAGCCTACCCCTTGTTACCTTGCATTCCTGTGACATGTCTGGAGGGCACTGCTGGTCACGTGATATTTAGTGTGCAACTGGTGTGTTGAGACTTCCTGTGGTTGCATAAGCTTTCTGGGCCATTCTTTTTCCTACCATGTTTTACTTGTGTGATCTGGAATGAGTCTATGCAGGGCTGCATATGGTAAACAACCTCTTGGCATCAGCTGTATTAAAGAAAAGTAGAATTGAAGATTCATAATTAAGGACACAAGTCAGAGTATGATGATCAGGCCAGCAGTACTTGCCTGGCTGGAAGTGGACACATCACACATGTCCTTTCATGCTCAGCTCTGCAGGCCTGAGGAGAGACAGACTTCCTTAACTGGACAGAGCTTTTCTCCAGCTATCTCAGTGCTTGACCCTAGCTATAAACAGACGTGAAAATGAGCTCGTGTTCAGAGTTTTAGATGAAGGTGAAACCAGATGCACATGTGTCAAACAACTAAACGGACAAGCCAGTGCAGCTCAAATGGAGCCCATTGAATCCATGTGGCCACTGAGTCTGCTGTTTTCAACAGGATTTCTCCCATTGGCAGGCCTGCTAGTCGACACGGAGCAGAGGCCCCATAAATGCTGTGTGCCTCTGTTGGAGCCCACAAAGGGAGCCCATTGTTTCCTGTCTCCCCTGACTGTGGCTGTGCACTGCCCCATGGCTGGAGTGACCTTCATGGCAGTATATCTGCTCTGAATTAGCCCGACTCTATTCTTTTCCTTAGAGCAGGGAAGCGTCTTTTCAGAGACCCGGGGCCGTGTGCACGCTGTGGGCATGAGCAGACTGCATGCACAGCATTCTCAGAACAAACTGAAAACAGGGGCTGGAGAGATAAGAGCCGGGTGTCGGAGACCAACTTCGACAAAATCACCACTTGAGAGGGTAAGCATATGCTGGTCAGAAAATTAGAAAAGAGGACAAAGAGTCAAGTGAAAAATAACAAAACAGAAAACAGGAGAGTACAGGGAGGGAGTTCCAGTGAATACTGATGTTGCCTGTGTTTAATTTCCAATTACTTAAAATACCCCTTCCCACAAAAGGTAGGAGTAAAAAAAAATTGCATTAACATGATACAAGGAAATGAACACACCAATTGAATATTGTGGGCTACATTCCTAGTTAAATATTCTGTTGCTAGAACAAGACAAGCAATGCTCACACACTAGACCAAAACATTCTATAAGCAAACCTTTCCCTGAGATAAATCCATTTTTATCTCCTTAAGGGAGTAGGTTTAGTTGGATCCTTAGACTTTTGTTTGGGGTAGAAACTTATCCACTTCTTCGTTCCTGAAACACACTGTCTGGATATTAGCCACCCCTGTTGACAATACATTGAGAGACCAGAACTCTTTGCTCTAAATCTAGGTGGGGCCTTTGTTTGAGGTAGAAACAGACAATAGTCTTGAAGGATCAGGAGTAAGTTCCAACTCTCTGACCTTTGGTCAAAGTGGAAATAGACTCACATTTTTTGGCTTCCACAGCCAGGCCAGCTGTCCGGAGTCCAGCAGGCATCCAGTTCTCTCCCCAGATCTGAAGTGAGCACGTGGATGTGCTGCCATCCACATGGTCTTCCATTCTGCTCCTAAGTTTGTGGTCAACTTTCCTTGGGATGATGCTTTTACTGGTAGGAAGTTGATATAGTCAGCCTTCCCTTGTGCACCATGCCTTGAATTGTGCACCTTGTGTGCACTTATATGCACAGTTGATACAACCCGGGTGAACTTGCCATTCAGAGTACTTGGCTGTATTCACGGGTTCTGTATTATCGCTGTCTAATTCCAGAACCAATTTCACAGCTCTATCTGTACAAACTGCTGCCTTGCTCAAGTTCTGGGCTTTCAGTGTACAGCGGAGGTCTTTTCAGTTAGACAGGTAAACAGTGGGTGCTAAATGCATAGGACAGCTCAGAACAGGCATTGTCAGTGCCAGACTCTTAGGGCGTGGGAGCCTTTGCCAAGATGTCCCCCTATAGCTGCTCACAGAGGCAGTCCTGCCAACACTGTCTGCACACAGGGCTTTGTTTCTGGCCTCCCTAGGTCCTCACTCTGCTTTGTGTGAAATGGTGTCTCTTGCTCTCTGTCAGTGTAAGTGAAGTGGGTCAAAGGGTGTAGAATCAGATTTGCAGGTGAAGGGAGCCTAGCCATATCTCCCAAGGGTTCAGCCATCACACAGGGTCTGTATCTACCAGAGCCATAGCCCAGCACATCTCCATCACAGAAGGTCTGAGTCCTAAACAAAGGTTCACCTTGAAAGTTCAGTTGGGGCACATGTGCTTTGTCTCCTAGACTCTAAATACAACTGTGAATGGCCAGTGCTTTCAAAGGCAGAGTAGATCTCTCCAGTGTGGTCTAAGTCTAGATTATTAATAACCCTTTCTTTCTCCCTGCAGTCCATGAACAAGGGCATCGCGTTGACTCAGGCATGGTACTTGGACAAGGACGAGAAATGCCTTCCTCCTCCAAGGTTGGTTAATGTCAAAGCACAGCACCACCTTCCTGCATTTCACTCTTTGAAATGTGTTATGTTGGCAAATGTTACAGATTATCGCAGGATAAGAATGTCCTTAAAGTACAACCCATTCCTGGGTTTGCTCTCAAATACATGGTTTTCATTTTCCCTGAAGAGCATCTCAGGACCGAGTGTCCTCCTAGGAGACTGGAAGGGTCATCTGGAGACCCAAGAGTGAACAGACAACAGACTCTCGGCAGCTGATACCACCTGGTGTCCAAACCTAATTTGCGCTATGGAGATATTGTTGAGGGAGAGAGCAGCCTGGATGTGGTCACCGTCCTAGCTGCACTGGTGGGAGTCTGGGTGCATCATGCTGTGGACTCCAAAGCTACTTCAGGACTGCAAAGCAAAGGGGAGAGGGGGATTCGCACATAGTCTATTGAGACACAACTCTGACCTCAAAGTGCCTGCACTGTTCAGAGGAAGTGCATACCCTGACCCCCACAGCCCTAGGTCAAAGAAAAATGAGAACATCTTTCATCCTATAAATTCTATAAATAAGAAAGATTACTGAGTTACAATATACGAGTATTGTATTAGTACATACTGGGGTAAATTGAGGGCTATGCTTGTTCCATGGATCTGGGCTGTTTTGTGGGGTCCTGTTGGTATCCTAGGGCTGTCCTACCACTGGGATCAAGCCAATCTGGATGGTGTTTGCCGCCACCTGTGGCCATGGTGACATCCTGGTGTAACTGTTGCCAAGGACCATGTCTGAGCCCATAGTCCTACCACAGTCGGGGTCTGTGTTGAACTCCGTGGCACACATTGGCAGCAGGGCCCACATGTAGGTCTAGAGTCTGGGCCACAATCTGTGGCCTTGTTGGAGTCTGAGCCCCAATATGGAGCTCATTTACATCTGAGAGGCCTGTGCTGCCATCTGGGGCCATGGTGTCATCCAGGCCCAGCCCTCTACCCAGGGGCATGTCTGAGTCTGTGCTCTGGCTGAAGCTGCGATCTGTGTTGCTATCTGTGGCCTGTGTCACCTTAGGGGACATGGTAGTCACGCATGATGTAGGGCCATGCTGAGCTGCTCCATCCTTTACCTGGGCACTTCAGCAAGACATCTGGCTCCAACTCTCACAGAGTGCTGGCCACTCACCACAGGCCAGTGTAGCCCGAATAATAAAAAATCAGAGACAGATATTGGGGTTCAACCTGAAGATTAGAAAAGCAAAGCAGCCAAGCCAGTAGAAAGCTAGTACTGCTAAGAAATCCCCAGAATGAGAGAGAACGAGTTCCTGTCTCATCCTATCTTATATCCCTCTCTAGTGCTGGGATTAAAGGTGTGAGCCACCACCGCCTGGAACTCTTTCTACCTTGATCTTGTGTAGCCCAGGGTGGCCTTTAACTCACAGAGATCCATCTGCCTCTGCCTCCCAAATCTTGGAATGAAACATATATGACGTCACTGACTGCCTTGTTTACCACAATTTTAACATTTGACATTTGATTTTTCCTCAAACTTCTGGAAATCACTTCTCCCATCCATGCCTCATCATGTTCATGAGATTCAATATTAATTGTAACTCAGATCCATTCCTCCAAAGGTGCTGACCTTGCCTAGAACAGCCCAATTGTCCTTTTGCATAGAGAACTGGCTTTCTCAAGAGCCAAAGTTTCAATTATTATTTGTCTACCTTCTGAATTTGATATCATTCTATTTAGTGCCAAAGTCAATCTTAGTAAGAAATCTGTAAGGGCTTCCCTTGGGTGCTGTAGAACGCTAGTAAACGATTCCATATTCTTTCCTATTCATCAGCTGCCACAAGTACCAGGCAGCCCTTCCCTACCCCCACCACAGTGCTTTTTCAGACAGCTGGCTCTCTCTCTCTCTCTCTCTCTCTCTCTCTCTCTCTCTCTCTCTCTCTCTCTACTGTGGGTTGTGGGCTCTCCCAGAACACACTTATTTGGCTTCTGCCAATTTACATACCTGATTTAAAATTTAATCAGGCTTTTACTTTCTTACAGAGCAGCAATAAGCCTCACATCTTCATCAACATCATTGGTAGATTTGGTAAGACAATTCGGAATTCTTATAGAATCAGTTAAAAGAGAATTTTTCCCACATTAAAAAATGGGAAACCCCAGTACAATGAATGTATTTGGCTGTCTGATGATAATATACTAGACAGTATGAAAATGGACCAATTAAATGAAAGCATATCTAATTTACATGGGATTACATCATGTCCAATGTAAACATTATCAGAATTATCATTTTTGTCTGATTACTAAGAAAGGTGATTCATTTGAGTGCTAAGATAACAGTCTATAGAGAAACCTTATAAAACAGATCACAGAGTTATTCAAATCCAGACAGAAGAATAGTCAATTTCAGAAATGTATTATATGAATAGAGATGAATATCTAAGGTTTTCAGATACCCAACCTTAATATATCCTGTAACCTTAGAGGAATTACCAGATGACAGAGGTTCTGTTACAGCTGACTGGACTCGTGTGCCAATTTTGAAATGAATAAACAAATAGGAAAAAGATGGAAGACGCTCTCTTACAAACCAACTTGATTATTAAAAACCAGGGTGGGGAGAGAAAGGTACCATTAGCACCTGCGGCAGTGATGACTCCTGCATGGAGACTAACATCTACAGGAAACACTGCAAGAAACTCTACGTTTGAATTTCAGAACAATGTCTCCCTATGCTGATACCATACAGTGGGAAACTCTCCAGGTACCACGGGCCCCTAGATAGGACCAAGAAGCAGAGGTGTCTATGGAATGGTAAGGCTAATGGGTATGGTTGTGTTTAATGTTCCTGCTTAACCCCAATGTAAGTGAAGAAAATGGCAGAAGAGTGCAGTTCAGGGACATCCTACAGGAAGAACCAATGTACTTTGTGCACCAAGGCCAATGTTGGGGAGGCAGAGGAGGAAGGACAGAGGACCTGTCTGACTACAGCACACTAGGGAGCTGAAAAGACACAAGGTGACTCTGGACACACAGCAGGGAAAGGTGCAAAGCTCTGCTTGGGTCTGTGACTCATTAGCAGCACCGCACTGATGCCAATTTCCTGAGCTTGTGCTTAGGGCTCTGTTATATGTGATGCAGCAGTGAGGAAGCAGGAGTATTGCTACTCTCTGTTCTATGTGTATAGCTTTCTTGTTGGTCTATCATGCAGGAAAATGTGTGTGTGTGTGTGTGCGCGCGCGCACGTGTGTGCATGTGTGCAGGTGCCTGTGTGCATAGTGTACATGGAAGTCAGAAGACAACCTCAGCTGTCACTCATCAGGTGCCACCTACTTGTATTTACAGACAGGGCCTCTCATTGGCCTGGATCTTGCCAAACAGGCTACACTGGCTGCAGCACACTCCTGACTGAGCTATCTCTCAGCTCCTGTTTTAGCATTATTTCAGAATACAAAAATGGCAGGAAATTCATTTGGTATGCATGGGACCTTGATCCCCAAATATACAGGAGGTTTGGTGCCCAGCACCCTACAGATACATATGGGGATGAAGCAATGATTTCGTGGAAGATGGGCTCTGACCCCTGAAGCTTCAGGGCTAAACTCCAAGGAGCTGACATCCATTTGGAAGCACTCATCTGTGATCTGGCCACTTCTCCTTAAAGAAACCACAGCACCCCAAGGAAGTTGAAACAGGAGATGATTTGTTCCATAAAACACAAAGAGACATGGGCTGCATAGAAAAAGAGCTTCCTCATGATGGCAAAACCTGACCTTGCCTTGCCCTAAGAAGAAACTTAAACAACTTTGGGCAAGCTTCCTGAATTGTATTTGAAGGAACTGAGGAAATACCATCATAAATTTTCTCACTTTGGAGTTCCCACTTTGGAGGGTATTTGTAAATGGAGACTACTTTCATTTCCTATATAACAAGATGTGAATAATGACACAAAACTTTATTAATTATAACACTGTTTGGCCAATGGCTAAGGCATATTGCTAGCTAGCTCTTTCATCCTAAATTAATCCATTTCTATTAATCTGTGTATCACCATGAGACTGTGGAACTGGTAAGGTTCTGACATCATTCTCCTTCTGTAGCTACATGGCATATGACTGGCCCTGCATTCTTTCTCCCTGTTTTCCTACCTAGGTCTATTCTGCCCTGCCATTAGCCAAAGCAGCTTCTGTATTAACCAATGGTAATAAAACATATTTACAGCATACAGAGGGGAATCCCACATCATCTCCCCTTTTCTGTTTAAATAAAAAGGAAAGTTTTAAGATTAACATAGTGAAATTACATATACAAAACAGTTATCAAGCAAGAATTATAGTTACAATATTTAGTCTATTTACATTTGGCAAATTAACGTAAATACTTTATCATCTATCCTATCTATGAGGGTCCAAAATTTTATATCTAATTTATATTTTTTAAAACCTGTCTTCAAATCCATCAAAGACTCCAGAAGGATGTAATAATATCTAAGTAAACAGAGTGCATTGTAAGCAACTTCCAAAGTTCTAGGAATGACAGAAACATCTCTCTGCCTGGATAATCACCCAAAGTTCTTTTATATTGCTGGGGCATCCAGATTTAGCCTATAGGCCAATAATATCTGGCAGACTTTTCAGTGAAGTAGGAAATTTGAAGACCTTTTCTGCCTACATTGGCAGTTTGTCAGTCACTTTCTTCTATATCTTGCCGAATGTCTGGCAGTTTCTCTGGTGGAGCAGGAACCCTGAAGTAGTGCCTCACCTTCTTCTGGCAAGTTCAGCAGTCATTTTTCTATGGATCCTGGATGTCCAGTTTATATATCATATTGTCAAGCAGTCCAGGCAAGAATGGTTTCTTGCCCAAATGGCTAGCTTTGTCACATTGAAGGCAAATTCCATGATGAGTTTCTTCAATGCCCATCTACCGTTGGCAATAAAACTTATTCACAGCATACGGAGTAGAATCCCACATCAGGTACTTGGGGAAAAGTCCATGCAGGAATCCCCAAAGATTCCATCAAAAAAGGTTCCCTGCCTTGGTATTCCACCAACCAGAGGGCTAACTTGGACATGGGACAGCAGACTGAAGTTGAAATCCATCCAGATGGTCACCTGGAGGCTGACACCCACCTAGATCATCACATAGCATTCTGGGGACTCATTCGTCTTTCTCCAAGTTTATTCTCCTCCCTATTGTTCCCCCTGCCCAGGGGAGGCAGAGAAGCTTCCAGATCCATCTAGGATTAGGGATACCTGCTTTGCTTTCATGATAACCTTGCTAATGCTCCATCCATTAATATGTCTACCATTCACTTACAGACCCCATGCTGGAACCTGTTGTGTGTTGTTCTTGTTCTTTTAGCTTTTGAGTGGGCGTACTACCCTGATCCCAAAAGAAACACACATGGAGGCTTATGCTTACTTAAGCCTTAGCTTGGCTTTTTTCTTGACAGCTTTTCTTAAATTAATTTGACCACCTTTGGCCTCGTGGCTTTTATCTTTCTCTATTTCTGTATACCTATCTTTGTTTCTTTCTTCATGGCTTACTGTGTAGCCGGATGCCTGGAACCTGGTGTCCTCCTGTCCTGATTCTCCTGCTCCTTGTTCTCTCTCCTCCAAGATTTCTCCTTCTATTAATACTCTCTGCCTGCTAGCCCTACCTATCCTTGCTCCTCCCTTGCTAGTGGCCATTCAACTATTTATTAGGACCATCAGGTGGTTTAGACAGGCATAGTAACACAGTTTTACAGAGTTAAACAAATGCAGCGCAAACAAAAATAACATCTGAAAATAATATTCCTCAACAGGAACCATCACAGTGAGGAAGAGACTCTTTTACCTCCAGCAGTTTCATGTGTAAAATATGTGGTGTCCCTATGTTCACAAGTGCTCTGCCAGGGGCAGCAGCAGTATTCCTCTTTCCAAACACTCAATAAGCTGACCAGTAAGATAAAGAGAAAGCTGGGCATGGTCCCCAATCTGCAATCAGCCCCCGGGAAATAGAGGCAGAAGGATCACAAGTTCATATTCATCCTTGGTTACAGAGTGATCTGAGCATAGCCTGGGTTACTTGAGACCCAGTTTGTGTAGTGTTGGGACAGAATTCAGAGCCTGGCAGATTTGAGACAAGCACTCTACAATCTGAGCTACATACTTTGGCCTCCACTCTGAGGATGTTTTTCTTTCCTCTCCTCCCTGGCTCTACCCAGTCTATCCAAACAGATCTGTAGATGGTGGAGGAGTGTACAGTTATTTTCTGGACAACTTGTTGCTCCAACTGCATACAGGGGTGGGATTGCCATTGGCTTCTCCCAAAACATATGAGAAATGCTTTCTCTTCCCTAGCATAGATGGAGTGAGAGCAGAGAACACCCCACTGTGGGTAAAGGCTGGAGCACACTAGCCAGCCTCTGTCACCTTGGCATGAGGACTATTTGGAGTCATAGGTGAATATGAAGGACAGATACAGGAGAATGTTTTGTCTTCTTGATCCTGCTTCCCAAGGCAGAACTTGGAAGGGGAAAGGTAAACACATGCCCATTCACACCCCCATACAATGAGTAAAGAAATATAAAAATATTTTAACTGCCCCTTTCCTCTGAGTAGAAAAGACAGAGCTGGTACTAATCAACTCAACAATAGCCCTGCGGAGGCCCCAGGGCCCTAGGTGACAGTCAGGCAGTCACCTCTTCTTCTTCTCTTCCCTCCATCTGCCTCCCCACAACCTGCTGCTGCCTCTTCAGGCTTGGCTCTTTTCCTGTCTTTTGCTTACTCTACAATTTACTGGTTTGGGTTGAGATGATAAACAAGCCCCAATTCTAAACCATCTGTTAGATTCTGTTGTTGGGTGTTTCCCCAGCCCTCTGTGTATACGCAACACTTATACTAAGTGCTGGCTTCTCTTGTTGTCAGATTTCCTGTCTGCTTAATTACAGGACCATAAGCAACGAGCCAAAGACAAAGGGAAAACATTTCTTACCCTTCTGAACTAATCTCGCTTTAATCCACACTTGCAACTCTACAAAAATGCCACTCGAACAGCAAGTGTAGGGTTTCCAAAGACAGTAAGGTGCTCGTGGGCATTTATCCTGGAAAATAAATGAACTGTGCGTTCTTATCCCTGGAAAACTCAAGAGTAATAAGGAAACGAAGACACAGCGTTCTCTGAATCATTCAACTAGCTGCAAGAACACTCCTAATGGGCCTGCTTCCTAGATCCCAGCATTATGATGGTGCTGGAAGCTCTATTTACAAGATGCCTGGTAAAACACAGATGGAGCCTGCCCCTTAGAGCCCTCACACCATACTTGCTTCCAATGTGAACAAGGCTGCAGCTTTGCCATTTCCACAGTCCTGCAATGCCTCTTTGTCTTTCTGGGACTGTAGAGGTGAATCCATCGTCCAAATGACCAATCCTAGGAGAACCTTTTCAGAAAGCCCCAGCAGAGCAAGCGATGAAGAGAACTTCCACTGTAGAAACTGGCCACACAGAATCCTCCTTCTGCCATCTAGCTCCAATTCCAGAGAGAGACTCCACGCAGTGACAACTCTGGGCCTTCAGAGGCCCTTAAAGCTGTCCAGGAGGACAGTACGACTTTTGTGTCCACCCCACAGAACATGGGCAGAGCCTGGCATGGTTATATGGTTCTTGGATTTTGGACAGACAACCTAGTGCCAAATCCAGGCCTAGTCAAGAGTTTCTGTGGGTCACAGGAGAGTGAGGGTGTGGTGTATATCAAGAGGTATGATTTAAGAGAAATATACTAAGAGGTGTCATTTTGGAAGATCACCATGGCTTCCAAATCATCAATTAGCAGAGATACCAGGGAGCTGGAAGAGGCAAAGAAGGAAGAGTCCTGTGAGCAGGCACTCCCTGTGGAAGCTGAGGAGATGGGTAACTCTCAAATCAACGATGAATCGCTGGAGACCAGTGCAAGTCCATCCCCTTCGAGAACTACTTCTGAGGATCCAGAAGACTGGAGCCTGAGCGCATCTCACTGCCCGGCCACTAGTGTTGTCCTGCAGGACTGTGGCACAGAACATTCTTCAAGACTGTCCCCCTGAGGTTCCGCTTGCTGCAGATTTCCTGGCCTTCAGGGCCTCCAGGCCAGCTTCAAGACTGACAACCAAGTCACCCTTCTAGGACAGTACCCTATTTGTCAAGAAAAGGGAATACCCCCAAGATTCCAAAAACCCAAGAAGCATGGCATAGCCATATATTTGATCCAAATAATGAAAAAATATAAATATAGACATCACAGACAGGACATAGAGCTGATGGGGAGGAGGCCTGTAGAAGCCGATAAGACAAATGATAATGAAAAGAAATTTGGGGACAGGATAAAAAACTTTTTGTTTTTAATTTTGACCTCAAAATCAGTGCAGAACTCTCCACAAAAACTCAAGGGCTTATCAGCCATGACACAAACACAAGAGTCAGTCATGAGCAGACTCTTCACCCCACCAAAGGTGGCTGAAAGACATGACCTCATGACCTCTGTAGAGAGAAAAAACATAAATCAAACAAACACTAGCAGTATTCACCAAGACAATCTTAAGGTGCACAGCCAGCCTTTCACAGGCAAATGGATGCACTATCATCAACCTACGTGCAGAGAACCTGTGTCCCTAGCCAAACACTCTCAGCATAGAGTACTGGCACCACATGTTCCAGGGATTCCTGTCCACTGTCCGAGGCACAACATCTGCAGAACTGTACTATATGTGAGAGCAAATGCTTTCCCCAATTTATTTATTTATTTTATTTTATTTTTTTATTAAATATTTATTTATTATGTATACAATATTCTGTCTGTAGGCCAGAAGAGGGCACCAGACCCCATTACAGATGGTTGTGAGCCACCATGTGGTTGCTGGGAATTGAACTCAGGACCTTTGGAAGAGCAGGCAATGCTCTTAACCTCTGAGCCATCTCTCCAGCCCCGACTGCCTCTTTCTAAAGGGAGGTCTATACACAATGGCAGAGTGAGGACCCACGAGCCTGGGAAGGAAATACAGATAATAGACCAGAAACCTCAAAATGCTGAGGCCGACTATGCACTGGGTGCTAGTGACTGTTGCTTAGGGTTACTGGTGGAAATTTATTTTTTATTTTTTTTATTTTTTACTTTTTTTTAATTTATTTATTTATTAAGGATTTCTGCCTCCTCCCCGCCACTGCCAATTTAAAGCAATTAAATATAACTAACCAGAAGGAGAATATGACTTTTGTGTCTGCCCCACAGAGCCTCATGGGCAGAGCCTGGCACAGCGATATGATTCTTGGATTTTGGATAGACCATCCAAAGCAAAGTCCAGGCCTAGTCAAGGGTGTCTGTGAGTCACAGAAGAGTGAGGGTTTGGCTTTAGGAGATTTGTGCAAAGGGTGTCAGATCAGGAGATCAGTGTGACATCCCAGGCACCAAGCAGCAAGGATACCAGGGAGCTGGAGGACAAAGAAGAGGAAGAGTCCTGGGAGTGCACACTCCCCATGGAATCTGGCGAGATGGGTAACTCTCAGATCACTGCAGACTATTTCCCAGGATCCAGATGACTCAGGCCCAACCACATCTCATAATTCAACCATTAGCATTCTGCTGCAGGACTGTGCCCCCGGGGGTTCTTCTTGCTGCAGATATCCTGGCCTCCAGGGTCTCTAAGCCTAGCTTCAATTCTGTGCCTGCTAAAACCAAGTCAGCCTCCCAGGACAAGAATCCTTTCCTGTCTAGAAGGGAATGTCCCCAAGATTTCAAAACCTCAGGAAGCATGGCATAGCCATAAGCTAAACCCAAACAGTAAAATAGAGGGGACTGGAAGTCCCAGGCAGGACAAACAGCTCACAGGGATAAGTACTGGCCAAGTGTAGAGGTCAAATAATAATAAAAAGAACTTTGGGCACAGGATAAAAACCCTGATATTTTCAATTTTGATCCACAAGGTCAAAGTACAGGAGAACTCCCCACAAAAACTCAAGGACTTATCAGCCAAGACACAAAGCCAGGGGCTAGTCGTGAGCAGACATTCGTGCCACAGGTGGCTGAAGAACAGAAACTCATGACCTCTTGTGGCTAGACTCCAAAGCAGAAACTAGGGTTTCCCCATAGATGTGATCCCTCAAATCAAACAGGATACATGGAACCAGTCCAAGATCCCTGAGTTGTCATGTCTCCCATCACAGGATTCCAATGACAGAAAAAAAAAACAAACAAACCAGAAAACAGACACTAGCTCTGTTCACCAAGCCAATCTTAAGGTACACAGCCACACTGACACAGACAAATGGATGCCCTATGGTCATCCTATGTGGAGAGAACCTGTGTCCCAAGACAGCTATCCAAGCACAGGAAACAGGCACCACGTGTTTCAAGCATCCCTGTGCACTATCTGAGGCACTGCCTCTGCAGAACTGTACTATCAGGTACTATCTGGGAGAGTGAATGCTTTCGGCATCTTAAGGCATGTAAACCTTGGGCTGTGTATGTCTTATCTTGGCGTCCTCTCTGCAGTGCTCGGCCACAGGGAAACATCTGCATCTTGTCCACCTTGGAGTACTGTTTCAGGTAGAGGATATGACTTCACAAAGAGGTGATAGTGGCATTTGAGGTCTCACCATCTCCTACTTCCATCACTGAAGTTAATGCCAATTATACTGTAATGAAGGAAACAAGTCTTTAGAATTTTTTTCTCAGGGCTGGGGAAGTCAGGCTAAGTCAACCCTACCAGACCAAAACAAATAAGAAATCTTTAGGATTAGAGATTTAGGTGCTAAGTCAACCACGTAAGACCCCATCATGTCATTCTTATGATTTTCTCTAAGCTGGCCTTTGTGTAAAATTACCAGAGAGCCAGCCAAGTGTCTACCTAAGTCACAAAGTAGACATAGTCATCAGGAATATGGTGACCTATGGATATCATGCCAAGGAATAAAGGACCTAGGAAACCTCTGGATCCCCTAGTCAACTCATTGGGGCCTGGCAAACAGCTGAATTTTCCAGGCCCGCCCAGCTCAGCCTGGATGACAAAGCAGTGTCACCCTGTCCTATGTCTGCCTTCAATACCAACATGGTGTCCAGCAGGGCACTGACAATTTTTCATGAGGGTGGCAGCTGAAGAGACCCCTGGACATTTGCCATTGCATCTGATCCACTATATATACAGTACCCATATGACTGTGGGCACGATGAGCCTAAGGTGAAGGTAGAAATACAGGGATTAGAGCTAAGGCAGGAGGCCACATAAATTGAGGATGCCCTGAAAGTTTCCATTCATGAGAATCGCCTTCCCTTCCAGTACAGATTGATGACATGAGGGTCTAAGTCAAGCACCTTAGCCTCAGTCCAGGCTCTGCACCATGGACTGGAGGGGCCCTTTAGCTTTAAAGGACTTGAAACAAATCCTGTAAGGATGGAAGATTAGCTTCTCAACAGCAGGTCTAGGAATCTGCATGTTCTTACCTCTCAATTCTAGAGAGGAACTGGTGAAAGGCCAGAAGTTAGGAATTCCGAATTTTCCTCACTCCCTGGTGCCTTGCATGCACATGTTGAGCCAGCATTACTCCCCAGGGAAAGGAGGACACCTGAGAAGGGTTGAGGTCACACAGCGGTCATTCTAGGCTCCAGCCCTTGCCTTCCCATGAGCCCAGCAGAGCAGGCTCCCTCATAGCGCTGGTTCACACAGTAGCAGAGACTTGTCCAAAGTGCAGGTGCTTTCTAGATCTCTGGGCCACACAAAAAGGGTCCCTTCCTGGGCATCCCTCAGCTACCTTTCCAGGTTTCTGTGCCCCAGGCTCTGTTTCTTAGGAACAAGTTGAGGTAACTGCACACAAGAGCAGCCAATTCCTGGGAGGCCTGCCCTGCTCCTCACAGCTCCAGCTGCATCACTTACTCCCTGGTAGAACACCTTGTTCCAGAAGGTCCCACCAGGGTACAGGGCATGGACATGAGGCCTGTTCCAACACACATTCTGAGACTCTACATGTGATGCTCACAGCTAATTACTGGACATGGTAAAAACAGGCTTGTTGGTGGGGTTTCTGTCCCACCTGGTTCCTGTAGTCGGTAAGTCACAAAGAATCTCACAGAGGTCTACATTACTTATAAACTGATTGGCCCATTAGCTCAGGCTTTTTATTAACTCTTAAACTTATATTAGCCCATTAGGCTGGGTACCTTTTTCAGTGAGTCAGTCACATCTTGCTTCCTCTGCATCTGGGTCAGGACTGGAGAATAACCTTTCCTCTTCCCAGAATTCTCCTGTTCTTGACAGCCTGCCTCTACCTCCTGCCTGGTTATCCTGTCTATACTTTCTGCCTGGCTACTGGCCAATCAGCATTTATTTAAAATATATTTGACAGAATACAGACCATTGTGTCATGGCTTTAATCTTCTCCATGTTGCTTAGAAAATTAAAGACTCACTTGGTCAGAAAAAGAGAGATATACAGTAAAGAGAGATTCAAAGATGAAGAAAACATCCAAATGTTTTAGAGTGTGTTAAAAATATATGAAGGCTTGGGAGAAAATAAAGGTTAAAGTTCTTACAAGAGAGAAACACAGAGAGAGAAACAGAGAGACAGAGACAGTGAGAGAGAGTAGTTGGGTGTGGTGGCACACACCTTTAATCCCAGGCCTTGGGAGACAGAGACAGGTGGATTTCTGTGAATTCAAAGATAACCTGATCTACAAAGTGAGTTCCAGGACACAGATACATAGAGAAACCCTGACTCAAAAAGCCAAAAATTAAAAAGAAAAGAAATTGAGGTTAAAATAAAGCCATATAAAGATAAAATACACAGAGAGTCTGGATACTGTATGTTATTATGTTCTCTTTGAATTGCTTGACAGCTGAGGAAGGAGCAACAGCTGCTAAAAGACATTTAAATATAAATGCTGCTTGATTAATAAAACAAATATTTTGTAAATGCCTTGACTTCAAAATTGAAGTCAAAAGTTATGTTACATTGGAAAAGAGGTTTTGCTTTTGTTTCCACAGAAAATGAGAAACTATGGATTTATTCTGAAATAAGAAAAATCAGGTTTGTTCAAGGAAGATCACATAAGAAATCTCCAGTAGGAACAGATGGCCCAGACATATGACTTCTACATCAAAAACAGATTCAAGATATTGCCCGAGATGATCAGGCCTCACAGGATACTCCAGTCAGGACTTGAACATAATTCTAAATCTTCTTTAGGACCCCATTAGATTATCAGCACCCCCAACAAGCATAAAGTAGCCTGAAAAGTTTGGCCCACAGTACTGACCCAGCCATAGAAGAGGCAAGGTATAACTGACTCACCGAAAAAAGTAACAAGATCCATGGCTAACACAGACAAGAATAATGGGCTAACATAAATTATAATAGCTAATAAGAAGTCTGAGCTGCCAGGCTCATCAGTTTATAACTAATGTAGACTCCCATGTGATTCTCAGGACTTAACAACTGTGGGAACTGGGCAGGACAGAAAACTCAGTCAACACAGGCCTCTTCTGAGTCAGCTCCATATCAATGAGGGCAACCTCTCCAGTAGTCTGAGAAGCCAGAACCCTGAGGCTGGCACTTTGCTGTCCTCTCAGAAGCCCAGCAAAGCCTTGGGAGTGGGACACAGGAGTCCTTAGGGTACAAGTGCTAGAGATAGTGGTATCAAGAGACCAGGCAGCAGCAGGAATGGGACTAACATTGTCAGCCCTGCCAACTATAATGGATATGCCCTGGGCCTGGAGAACCTCACAGAAACCTCTACAATATTCTCTCTGATTGCCAACAGAGAGTTCTCTACACAATCGCCGATATAGCTTCACACTGAGAAACATCCCAGAATTTTAGAAACTAACGCTAGTGAACTCCATGGATAAGAACACAAGCTTCTCATACCTCTCTGATGTGGGAGGTGAAGTATGCTGTCAATATGTTTTATTGCCATTGGTTAGTGAATAAAGAATCTCCTTGGCCTGTGATAAGGTAGAGTAAAGCTAGGCCGGAAAAACTAAACTAAATGCTGGGAGAAAGAAGGCAGAGTAAGGAGACTGCATGTAACTGCTGAAAAAGACAGAATGCCCGGCATTCTACCTGGTAAGCCACAATTGTGGAATTTGGCAGATTAATAGAAATAAGTTTTGATATAAGAGGTAAGTAAAAATAAGCTTGAGCCATTGCCCAAACAGTTTTGTAATTGATATAGTTTATGTGTAATTATTTCAGATCTGGGGAGGGGTGCGAAATGAACTAACTAGCAGTCTCTAGTTACACAGTGGTGCAAACCTGGGCCAATTACATCCACATAAAACCTGAGAGAGCTTGGGACAGAATCCTAGACACGAAAAGACAGAGTTAAGAAACGAAAGAGCAGTGCTAAGGACAGCTCATTTGTAGCAGCGTTCCCTCAGGTGGGCTCTAATTTGCTGGCCACAAGCAGAGACAAGTCTTCTTCAACAGAAGGCTTCCTGACTCAGCCTTAGCATCAAAACCTGAGTGGCTTCTTTAAGGGTTGGCTTTCTGATTTGTGCTGGTAGCATGCAGCTGTGGCTCTTTTGGGAGGTCCTGCACTCAAATGGGGTCTGTGAGCAGTGTGCTACTAATTGCTCAAAAGTGACACAGACCTGCCGTGTCTCTGGAGCTGAGGAGGTGAGCATGGCAAAATTGAGAGCATGGAGGGGGAGGATAGAAGGGTGATGTGGGAGGAGAACTTGAGGAAACAAGAGAGTCGAGATGAAGGAAGGATAGAGATGAGTGCAAGAAAAGAGATATTTTGATTCAGGAAACCATTATGGGGCTAGCAAAAAACCTCACACTAAGAATTCCCAGGAATCCACAAGGATGACCCCCCATAAGTCCCTAAGTAATAGAGGAGAGGGTGGCAAACTGACCTTGGCCTGTAGTCAGATTGACGAATATCTTAAATGTCACCATAGAACCAACACTGGATGGAAACGGAGTCAGAGACCCACAGCAGATCCCTGGACTGAGCTCCCATGGTTCAGTTGAAAACTGGGAGAAGTGAGAATATAAGCAAAGAGGTCAAGACCATGATGAGGATACCCACTGAAACAGTTTATCAGAGCTGATGGAAATTCACCAACTCCACTTGGACAGGAAAGGAACCAGCCTAAGACCAAACTAGACCTTCCTAATGAGGGTGACAGTTGAATGGCTGGAGCTGAAAGCAGGGCCACAGGCAGTGGCATGAGGATTTATCCCTACTGCTTTGAAATCCATTCTCTTTGGATGGATAACTTGCTCAGCATAGATATAGTGGGGAGGCCCTTCTTTCCACAAAGCCATGTCTCTTACTCTGTCTGAAGAGTAGATGGGGTGGTGTAGGGGAAATTTGGAGGGAATAAGAGGAGAGGAGGAACTGGGAATTGGGAACTGGGATTGGCATGTAAAATGCAAAAAGATATAAAAAATAAAACAAAAAGCACCTAATTATCCTTTTCATTGAGAATTAGCATTTTCAAAAGCCGTATATTCAATTATGACTTGACAGGCTTCTGATTTTCATATTATTCTATTTATTGATGTAGTTAATCTTTGGAAGAAATCTCTGAAGATTTCCTTCGGGCCCGGCATGACTTCAGTAAATGACTCAATTTTCTTTCCTATTTCTCAATTCTGTCCCAAGTTTTCAAAGTTGCTCCATAGCCTAAATCCAGGATGTGGTCATCAAATAGAGATTGCCATTGTACATCAATGTACAATAACCTCCCTCTCTAAGAAGTTGATCTTGGGAGGTTTCTATATACCTATAGCCTTGTTCGGTTGTTTACATGTCTAAGCCTCTTCTTAGAATCAGAAACTTCCCTGTAACTGTGGACCAGGCTCTAAAACAGCTTTAACCAAGTCAATGCTTCTTTAGTGTGAATTCTATTACAAACTGACCATAAACTTAACACCTGTTTCGCAGATGAATTTCTCAATTGGTTCTGGGTTTCTAGTATCTGCACTGTGACTTTGTACAATGCATTTGAAATATTTTATGCTATGGAAAAGACACAGGAAATAGTAATACAAAACTCAGGTGTACAATATGTCTAAGAAATGAGCAGTATCCCTAACTTTGGTGTTGTTACCTCTCTGTAATCTCTACCATGTTTGTATTTTTTTTCACCACCTAGATGCTTCTGTAAATAATGGACTATTTCATTCTGTAGAGTTCTATACTTCACACAGAAGGAGTAATGGTATAGCATCCAGGACACTTTGCTTTCCCTGGCCATACTGATGCGGGACGTGCTTCTGTAAATGTGTTGCTTTTATTAGTTAATGAATAAAGCTGTTTTGGCCAATGGCTTAGGCATAAATTCCTAGCTATCTCTTACAACTTAAATTAACCTGCTTCTATGAATCTCTATATTGCCACGAAGCTGTGGCTTATCCAGAAAATTCTGGTGTCCTTCCTCAGCAGCTACATGCTGTCTCCTTGACTATGCCTACTTTCTCTCTCTATCTCTGTTCAGATTTGCTGCCTAACTATACTTTGCTAAGCCATTGGCCAAAACAGCTTTATCCATTAGCCAATAAAAGTCACACATATACAGAAGCACATCACACATCACCGTATAGTGAGTAGACTTGGCTATGCTGACTTCACCTGACTGTGTCACAGTAGGATACAGCCCACTTACTTCTTGACTTGATGAAACATTGTCTTCCATTTTTGTTAGAACTCAAGATGGAAGCCTTATCAGGCTGTCCATTCTGCAGGAGATATCCACCAGACAGCTACACCCAAACAAGACCAAGTCATGTGGGAGTGTTTGTCAAGCTGACACTGGCCCATGGCTCTGCCATAGTAAGAGCTATAGTGGATTCACATCTACAAGATTCCTCAAGATCCACCCATTGTTTAAGTCTTGGTTGGTGACTAAATTAGAAATACATTCTCATTTTGCTTTAAGTGTTTTCCAAAGTAAGACATGAAGGTAAGACATGAGGTAGCCAGACTGTCAACAACAAAGTGGGAAAAATGTTATTGAACCGGGAGACCCACTGCAAAGACTCCTTTGAGGTCTGTTTGATGGGGGGTGATGGGGAAGGAAAGAAGCACTGGCTCTACAGTCCCCCTCCCTCAGACTATTTCTTTGAAATATTGAAACCATAAAGAGATGCTCCCCAACTCAAGATGGGGTCACATGCCAAAACCCCTCCAGGTATATATTTCCTGATTTTGAAATGGAACAAACAGACCTATCAACATCACAGCTCAGCCCCGACAAGCTTGTGTCCAGAACACTTGCTTAAACTAGTTGCAGTTAGGCAAGGCCATGCCACACAAACCCTAATTCATAATTAATGCTCAGAATGGGAAATTGTTGAAAATGACACTGAAAGAAATACAAGTGTTGATAGTTGTGGACTCACCTGATCGTAAAGGTGCAAATAAGTGCACAGGGCCATATAAGCCAACTTCTTCTGTATTCCTCTCAAGTGAGAACCAGAGTCTGCAACAGAGCAGGTGACATGGACAGTGAAATCAGAGCTTCAACTCTTACTGGCTAGGGAGAGGGTGAGCCAGACCTGGATGTGGTGTCTATGTTACCCGCAGTGTGAAGGCCTTTACCTTTCTGGGAGCCCACAGGTGTGGTGTAGAACCAGAATTTCAAGAAACCCTTTCAGCTTTCCCTGTCTGCACTCCCCTAACAACCTCCTCCCATTTCTGTTCCCCACAGCCTCCTCCACCCCTCCCTTGCCTTGAAATTGGCTGTCAGCAACTCCTCCCAATGCCAGATGCTGCAAGGCTCTCTGGGTGGACTACAGTTAGCAAGGTGACACTTGAGCAGGAGGTCAGAGGGCCCAGAAGCTATAGCTTCTATATTGCCAGGCAACTCAGCTTCTCATTCAAGTCCCAGCAGTGCCACTACCTTTGGATTCCCAGCAGATGCCATGGAGGACAAAGACAGGTTCTCTGCTGGTGTCTGAGTGGGGATAGTTACAGGAAAACTGAAAGCAGTTAGATAAAGAAGGTCTAACTTCTCCCACATCCAGGAGCACGACAGACTTGGCAGTTAAACCGCCAAAGAGCTTCAAACAGTTCAGAAACAGCCCGATTGGCTGCAGGCAGCAAGTCCCACCAATGTTAGCTTGTGATTGGCGGAAGCATCAGTGCTGTGATTGGCTGAAGTGATGGCTACAGGGTTATCCTGCAATTTTACCCTACAGGATACACAAGAAGTCGATTTATAGTTGGCTCTGTGTGGTGGCCACGCAAATACAAACTTTATTAGCCAAAAAGTGGATAAAGACACGGGCCAAAATAGTTAGCATTTAATTGCCTCAGACTGATCATCCTTTTCCAGTCTTAAGGGACTGACAAAGAATGCAGGTCTGGCCAGTGACACCTACTGCCAGCATCACAATCATCTGCTGCACTTGAGACAGACTTCATGATCCCACAGTTTCAACTTAGCCTAACACTCATGGATTTTACCCTTTTGTTATTCAGAGGCCCATCAACAGACAAGACTGTGGGGTGCAACCTTTTAAGTTGGAAAAGAACTTGAACAAAACTGTCATTCTAAAATCAATTGCTTTGCAGGAAGAATAAACAGCAATGAATATATATTTTGATCTTTGAAGTATCTACTAGATGATGTAATGCAGAAGTTTTTTTATTTTTATTTTTATTTTTTCACTTAAGCCACCTAGAGGAACTTCCAGCAAATCAGCAGGAAGGTCAGGTCTCAGAGGCAGCTCAGCAGTTGGTGGATGGATAGTGGTGAAGGCTATGAACCAGACTATTTGGCTGGAGAGATGTCTCAGCAAATAAGAGCACTTGCTGCAATTGCAAAGAACCTGTGTTCAGTTCCCAGCAACCACATGGCGGCTCATAAGCACCTGTAACTTCAGGTCTAAAAAAGCCTACAAACTACATAAACACATTCACAATGACAGCCAGCATATGCTGCAGAGTGTCTGTCATTGTCACCCTTCTATTGCTGTGAAGGGGCACCATGACTAGGGCAACACTTGTAAAATAAAGCAGTTAACTGGGAACTTGGTTACCATTTGAGACGCTTAGTCCATCATCTTCATGGCAGGCAACATAACAGGAGGCAGGTAGGCAGGGATTTGTCAGAGAAGCAGCTAAGAAATATCTTGAGCAGGGAGGAGAAAGAGAGAGAGAAAGAGAGGCAGGAGGGGGGAAGGAGGGAGGGAGGTAGAAAAAGGGAGAGAGATAGATTGAGTCTGGTGTGAACTTTGAAAATTCAATGCCTCCCCACAGTGACATAATTCCTCCAAAAGGGCCACACCCCCTTATTTTTCTAATCCTATGGAAGGGTTCCATCCCCTCATGACTAAGCATTCAAATACATTAGCCTATTGGGAGGGGGGCATTCTTATTCAAACAACCACAGTGTTAAAACTTGAAGTGTTCTTATCCCTGCAGGCCACCCAGTGACATGCTCCTGGTGATCTCCAACCAAGAGAAACTCGAGATTGGGGAGTTCCTGCTACAGCCAGGCTTGCCAACTCCATGCAGGGTGCTGTAAACTGGGCAGCAAGTAACCATGTCACCAGTACCTCACATGCAGAGAAGATGAAGGGTTTATGGGACTGTGTGTCAAACAAAAGAAGAGACTATGGAAAAACAAAGCATTTGTGTCGCCTTCTGCCTGTATTTCTTCACCTCTCACATGGGAACAGGTAATATTTAGAGAACTCCCACGAACCACACATTCTTGTAATGTGGGAATATATTAGTGGGCACAAAGGAAAATAATTTCCTGTTCCCATGAAGTACTTAATCTAGGAAGAAAACTAAAATTACAACCTTGGCTCAGGAACAAAACTGCCACTCCAGCAAAGTTCTTCTCAGAGTATACTTTGAGAAGTCACTCTGTACTCTGTGCCTTCTCGTCCTGCAGAACACTGTGTCCAGGTAAAGGCCTAGAGCACATCACCTCACAGGAGGAGGTGACAGAAATGGCCCAGCCCCCTGCACCTGCAGTAAGCATATTGGAAAATCAATACCGAGGGAGTGCGACAAATCAGATGGGGAATACAAAATTCCATCTTCATCAACAACTTCCTCATCAGCAACTCAACATCCTCCTCCAGTGCCCTCCTAAAGAAGGTCAGGGTTTGCCCCCCACACACATAATGACTCTAGCTTTGCCTGAGGGGTGTGAGCCTTGGGGACCCATTTTGGCCTCCTCTGTCCAGTTCTCCCTCAGTATACTCTATCCATGTTGGACTTTTCCCTTAAATATTCAGGGTGCTTTCCTCCCCGGGGTCCATGTAATGCATCCTGTCTGGAACTCCATCTCTACTGATGTCTATGGCTCCTTCACACACCAACATGCTCAACCCTGAGTGTCCATGTGAGTATCTTCCTGTGGTCCCCAGCTAGACTGGCTCTGCTCCTCTTCCTGTCACAGCCCCTACTTGACCCCAATCAGCATTGATTGTGTATTCATTGTCACAGGAGGAAGATGGCGGGAAAGTGTGTCCCCATGATGCACTTGAATGAATACATAAGCACTTGATGAGAGGACATGAAAGCAGGAAATCAAGACAGAGCTGACCTGCACTTGTCACTGGAAAGCAGGTAGAGCCTAGAGCTGGTTCCAGAGTCCCTGGTCCCCACCCAGAACCCTCCTCTCCTTTGCTGGCCTGATGCTGGCTTGCTAATAGAAGGGTCTGTCTTCAGCAGCAGATTTAGAGAGAGCCTTTGTAGAGGCAGGTGAATGTGGGGATCTTATGTGCCTCTCTCAGATGCACATCATCAAGGTGCACCCACCATTAAGGATAATTTGCTTTTGAATTATTTTAAAGTTTGATGATGATAGAATGTGCCAATCAGTCAAAATCCCAAGCAGCAAGCCCTCTTATTAAGAGAGAACCATCAATTGGTTCCATTATAATTCATGGCTGTACAGCCTGAAAATCTGCCACTAGTAATGCTTGCGCCATAACTAATAATGGTGCTCATATTCTGAAAACATGTATGTCCAAATATCATACATACTGATGTATAAAGCCTTGTTTTACCAGATCCCTTTAAATTACTGCCACGATTGTTATTCCCCAGAAGGCCCCTGAGTGTAGCTCGTCTGAGGAACTACATTTCCCAGGAGCCCCTAGCAGTCCACGCAAACGCTGAGCAGGTGCAGAATGTGGCATTTGACGCAGGTGCGTGGGGAACCCTTTAAAAGGCTGGAAAGCCCTCTGTTCTCTCTCTTTTGCCCTTCTCTCCAGCACGCTGCACAAGAAGAGCAAGCAAGAAGCAGAAGAACAGAAGAACATTGGTGCCGAAACGACTCGGGAGACCTGCCAGCCCCAGATCTCCACTCTTGGGGCTGGAGCTTCGGCTTCGCCCGGAGCTCCCTCCTCACTCCGGGGCACAATCAGGATGGAGGACAACTCCACAACGAGACCCAGTAGTCCATCTGCTTGAACGCGGCCCCTGACGGCTCAATCGTGAGTTTTCCCTTTCGGCTAGCTGAACGGCCCCTCTCACCTGGAAATTGTTGGGTTGATTCCCCAGAAAGCCCCTGAGCATAGCTCGCCTGGGGAACTACAACAATGGCAACTGTGGTGAAAACATCAGTACCATTTGCCAACCTACCGACATTTCTACCATCTTCTAAGTTATAGAGTATGTAGATATTTAACCACATAGTCACACCAATTTATTAAACCTTGCACATTCTGAAGTGTTAAGAATATAACAAAGTTATGGTTTGCTTTCTTCTACTACTCATATTTTTCTTATATTCATGTATCTCACTTATTTTTAATAGACCTTATATTCTGGATTTAAATATGGGTAAGCATAGAGTGAAATACAGATGAGTTACAAACAAATAGTCAATGTACCCATCTCTATTTTATTCTAATCTGGACTTTAAAGTGTGTTTTTGAATTACTGTGCTTATCCAGTACCAATCAGTGTGAGGCTGACATACTTCAACATAGTCGTTTATTTGTTTAATAATTCGTGAGTATTGACTAGGTACCTAAGAGTTTAATAACAAAAGAGGTAGTAAGGGAAGATCTAAAAGAAAGGATAATAAAATACATGGAGCAATAAAGTAGAAAGGGGCACTGTGTCGAGAAAGGGGGGAACCAACTAGAGGGTAATAGGGACCATAGATGGTGTATGTGTGGTGAGGGATGGACAAATTATAACAAAGTGTAATAACATATAGGTATGAAACTGCCACAATGAAATCCATTACTCTGTGTGCTTTGCTAAGAAGCTAACTACAAAAAGATAATGTAACCCCCTACTGAAGGGGGAGGGGCCGACTATGACCTCCTAGTAGCCAGACAGAGACCAGGCCTTACTTTTGTTCCACTAAAATGAGACAAAGCTAAACAGTCCTCAGAAAAACCACAACCTGAGGGCAACCAACCAGTAGACACCACCCTTCTGTTGTCTCCGCATGTCCCCAAAGACTTATACTGCCTCAGGAGATGCCCCAAAACTTCTGCAAGCTAGAGACACCTTTCCTTACCCTGCCCCCAGAAAGTATCTAATCACTAGGCCTCTCACCACTCAGCCATCACCAATCAGTCCCCAGACTAATCTTTCTTCCACCCATCAGCCCCAGATTAATCCCTCCTCACTGGACTTTCTCTAACTCCATTTAGAAAGAGCTTGTAATCTTTGGGGGTCCCGTGGTGGCATCCCAATGTTGAAATTCATGAAGCACTCTTGAAATTACATACATGACTGTTGATATTTTCTTGAGGATTTCTCACAAACCCTAATAATTACCTGAGGATATTGGGTAGAAAGAAGATATTACAAGCAAATGGCCCTAAAAAGCAAACTGGTGGAGTCATTCTGACATCTAACAAAATAGATTCAAACCAAAACTAATCAAAAGATATAGGAAAGAAGACTACATTCTCATTAAAGGAAAAAACCACCAGGATGACATTTCAAATTTTAATATCCTTGCCCCGAACCCAAGGGAAAGCAGTTTTATGAAAGAAACACTACTATGGCTTAAATCGCATATTGACCCTCACACATTGATAGTGGAAGACTGCAGTACTCCACTCTAACAATAGACCCGTCATCCAGACAAAAACTAAACAAAGGAATACTGCAGCTAACAGATAGCTAGTAGGCTGTAAAACAAATGGACCTAACAGACATTTACAGAACATTTCACCCAAACACAAACCAATAGACCTTCTCCGCACCTTATGGAGATGTCTCCAAACCTGACCACATACTTGGACACAAATCCAGTCTCAACAAACATAAGACATTTAAAATAACTCCTAGCACTACATATTAGCTGTGTATTCACGGCAATAAAAAGCTTAAAACTCATGGAGTTTGAATGGCTCTTTACTCAATGAAAAGCTGGACAAAATAGAAATAAGGAAGAAGTTAATACCTTTCTAGACTTGAGTAAAAAATGAATACACAGCATACCCAAGTTTATGGGACACAATGAAAGTGGTGCTAAGAGGAAAGTTCAAAGTACTAAGTGCCTACATAAAAAAATGGAGAGGTCTCATACTATCAACATAACAGTGCACCTGAAGGCTCTAGTGATGGGTGAGAGTCTTCTGTTTTGTGTTAATTTCATTGGTTCAAAAAAGAGACTGCTTTGGCCCTTTAATAGGACAGAAAATTAGGTAGGCGGAGTAGACAGAACAGATTGCTGGGAGAAAGAAGCAGAGTCAGTCAGTCACCATGATTCTCCCACTCCAGACAGACGCAGGTTAAGATCTTTCCTGGTAAGTCAGCTCATGGTGCTACACAAAATATTAGAAATGGGTTAGATCAATATGTAAGAGCTAGCCAATAAGAGGCTAGAACTAATGGGCCATTCAGTGTTTAAAAGAATACAATTTTCGTGTAATTATTTTGGGTAAAGCTAGCCAGGTGGTGGGAAGCTGCCTGCCGCTCCTCACAACACTCTAGAACAAAAAGAAGTAAACACATCCAAGAGGAGTAGATGGCAAGAAATAGTCAAACTTAGGACTGAAATCAATAAACTAGAAACAAAGAGAACAATACAAAAATGATGAAATAAAGAGTTGGGTTCTTTGAGAAAGATCAGTAAGATGGATGGATCTTTATCTCAATTAACTAAAAGGCAGGGAGAGTATATCCAAATTAACAAAATTACATATGAAAAAGGACATAACAACAGACACTGAGGAAATACAGAGAATCATAAGGACATACTTTAAATAACCTATACTCTAGCAAGGTAGAAAAGCTAAGAGAAATTGATTGTTTCTTTGATATATACCACTATCAAAGTAAAATCAAGATCAGATATAGAATTTAAAATAATTTAAATCCTTAGTGAAATAAATGCAGTCTTTAAAAGTCTCCAAAATAAAAATCTACAGGATCAGAGGGTTTTACATGGTTTCAGTGCAAAATTCTATCATATCTTCAAATTAGTCCCCGAAACAGAAGCAGAAGAAACATTGTCTAGTTCATTTTATGAATCACAGTTACTGTGAAACCCAAACCACACAAAGGCTCAACAAAGAAGAGAATTACACACCAATTTCCCTTATAAAAGCAGATTCAAAATTTTTCAATAAAATAGTTTTGTAAACCAAATACAAGAAACATCAAAAATATCATCCACATGATCAAGTGGACTTTATCCCAGATATAAGAATGTTTCAACATGCCTACACTGATAAATGTAAACCAACATGAGTGAGACACATGTTGGCGCCAGTGTCAACAGTGCACATTCATGCAGGACTTTGGCTTCACATAGTTCAGCTGTGGTCTCTGTATTTGTTCCCATTGGCTGCAGGGGAAGCTTCTCTGATGATGGCTGAGGAAGGCATTGATCTTTGTATGAGTATAGCAGAATGTCACTGGGAAACTTTTATTTCTACATTCCTTTTCCAGGACCAGTATTTGGTTTCTCCTACGTCGTAGACATAACTAGACTCAGGTTCTTGGGCACCTAAATAGTGTCAGACATTGGTTACATCCAGTAATCAAGTTATTAAGTCAGACAATGGTTAGTCACCCCCAGAAGCTTAGTGTCACAATTGTGCCAGTGTACCTTGTAGCCAGGTAGGTCATCGAGATTGAGGATGGGGCTACCTCTTCCAATTCTTTTTATCATAAAGAGTGTTTTAGCTCTCCTCTTGTGTGTGTGTGTGTGTGTGTGTTTACATATGTAAATGGAAATTGTTCTTCAAAGATCTGAAAAGAATTTTGTTGGGAATTGCATTGAATCTGTAGATTGTTTTGGGTGGAGTGACCATATTTTCCTGTATTAATCCTTTTGTCCATGAGCATGTGAGATCATTTCATCTTTTGGTATCTTTTGGAATTTATGTCTTCAAGGAATTAAAGTTTTTATCATACAAGTCTTTCACTTGTTTGATTAGAGTTGCTCCAAAATATTTTATATTAATTGAGGTTATTGCAAGAAGTACCATTTCCCTGATTTCTCTCTCAGTCCTTTTGCCTTTTGTATATAGGAAGGCAACTTGCTTTATGAGTAAATTTTGTATCCAGATATGTTGCTGTAACTTTTTATCACGTGTTGGAGTTTCCTGCTGGAATTTTTAGGTTCATGTATGTATACAATGATATCATGTGCAAATAGAGACATTTTGACTTCTTTAATGCCAAAGCCTTCCTCTGGCTGAAGTATAGTTATTGACAAATGGATGACCTGCAGCAAACTCAGCATGTGGAGAAAGTACTGGCTGCATCTTCTTTAGCCAGGACTTGCTGCCCAGAGACTGTTCCCTTACAGAGATCCCCTCCTGAGATTAGCCAATCCACTTCCTATTTCATGTTGTGTAAGATTACAACTACAATTCGGGTCCAGAGCCTAAATACTACTCATCTTGGGCTGTCTTAGCCCTCTTTAATAGCTATTCCTGGTCCCGCTTCTATGTATGAACCAGTCCTTGTAACTAATATCAACACCTTATGTAATGCATTGACTTAAGTGACCCAAACCATCCACCAGTCAAAAGGCCAGTGTTTGAACAGATTGTCACAGGGGCTTGGAGTAGAGATTGTCCAGCTTTGCTTCAACCCCACCTCCCTGATGTTTCCACCAATGTATTTGGAAAGTGCCTTATTTAAGGATTCCTTGTTTCATTACTATAAAAACTTCACCAAACAGTTTTCTTGTTGGAATATGGAATTTGGGGAAACCTGGATCTGTGTTCTCAGCATTGATCACCAATGTTTGGCTTCAAAGTGAACTCTGTTTTATCCCCAGTGAAGGAAATGTTGCAGTTTTAAGTTGAAAGCAATAATCTTTTCATTTGTGTAACCTAACCATAGACACTGAACTCATCCCCAGAGAAAACTGGAATAATGGTTACCAGAGTTTGGAGTAAAAGATCAGAGACTGGTGTCAATGGATAAAACTAACAGTTAGAAGGAATAGGTGCTTGTGTTTGTTCCTATAGTGAGGTGATGGTGGCCAACAACAACACACTCCATGTTCCAAAACAGCTAAAAGAGAGGATTCTGGAAGTTCCCACTGCAAAGACAGACTCAGCTCATGAATGATGTATGTGACAGATGTGCTGATGGCCTTAGTTTGATCATTTTCATAATGCATATGCCAATAAAAATGTCACATTGTACCCACCCCACTAACTCTATTCTGAAGTGGCATTCAAGAAATGACAAAACTTCTACAATTACTATAGACTGCAGGGATCCATGGGCATGTAAAACTCACATGAGGGAAAATAGTCCAAAAAACTTATGAAACATGCCAGATTGGGAGAGGATAACTTCTTCATTTGGATGCCCTCTGTAGGCCTGATCTCTACAGTATTAACACCGTTCCTACTGCTTATATATATTTATTTTCTTAGCAGCACAGACTCTACTTGCATTTCTCTCAGCCCACTTCTTTATACAGGTTTTAACTTCGTCATCATCATCATCAATATTAGATTTTCTGTGTGTGGGCCTTGCACTTATGTCTTTGTCTGAGTGAATCCCTGGTACATGCAGAAGTCAGAATACCGCATGAAATAGCCTGGGATGGTAATACAGACAATTGTGAGCTGCCATGTGGGTGCTGGGAATTAAACCCAGTCCTTTGCAAAAGCAGTCAGGACTCTTACCTTGGAGCCATCTATCCAGACAGTCAGCCTACTTCTGAAACCTGTTGAACTCTGCTGTAAATTCTAGCTTATATTTCTTATGGAAATGGCATATATGAATATGTAGACAATCATACCATGAGCTATACAATAGGAGCGCTATCAGATAGTAATAAAGATCAGAATAAAATCATCTAAATTTGACTTGGCCTGATTACTAAAGTAGCCAAAATGCTGCCATTGACACTGATGAATCTTGTGAGTTATTCCAGTCTAGCAATTATGATCATGTTCATCTGTGCTTGTGGCATAGTGAGCTCACAACAGCAGACCACGCGAAAGATGCACAGAACACTCAACACACCAGAAGTTTGTTTCCTTTTTCTAATTTGGAAGTTGGGGTGGGTGTTCCCACAGAAAACCTCTTGATGGATCTAATTCTCAGATAGGGAATCACCAGTCTTCCCACTTCTATCAATGGTGTCAGCTTGCCCCAGATCAAATGAGATGTGTAAGGTGGTTCACAACACACGGCCAGGCTGTGTGGGAATAGACCTTCTTGCTCAGAATGTTGCTAGCATTAAAAGAACTTTACCAAAAAGTTAAAATGGTGGGCAAGTCACTAGAGGGGCCATTTACAAACCTCTGTGATGCACAATAACATTATATTCTCTATGCTCATTACTGGTTCTCACTTTCTAGATGGACCCTGGATGAGTAAATTTATAGCTTTAATATGCAGTTAGTTATAAAGTGATTACATTTCTAGATTTAAACGCTGCTTCTAACACTGCTCCTGTAGTTAGAGTTCTTCCCAACAGGCAAAGCATCCTGGGAAATGCAGGCAGAGCATGTCTCAGCTTCCTAAACCCCCGGCAGCTCTCACACCATCCTGAGAAGGCAGAGTTCTCAGGGGACCCACAGCCCCACAGAGCTGGTTCTCCATGCTCCCCTCACTGCTTCCCTTGCTCACTCTCGCTCTCTCTCATCGTGCACTGCCAACCCTCCTCACTTTCTTGAACACTCAAGGAAAACTCCAACCTTGGACTTTTCTACCACTATCCCCTCTGCCTGCAAAGTTCATAGACACTGAGACGTGTTTGAGGCATGTAGTGTGAAAATAACAAGAAGATTCAGTGCATATCTTCTAGGCTAGCCCAATCATTTCCATATGTCAGTTTTCCCAAAAGGTTTTCTTGATCAAATGTGCCTTACCTTTGTCTCTGCTGCTGTACTAGGTAGGGGTTTTCATGTGATAAAATAATTGCAAGTTGCTAAGGTGGGAAAGGCATGAAGAGCCCTTTAGGAAGCCGAAGCAGTGAGGTATATTCAGTAATATTGTGACTGTCCAGCAGCCTGTGGTGGACTGAATTTCCTGGTGGGCTTTGAAGTACCTACTTTCCTTCTTTGCTTTTCTCCCTGGTAGGCTCCAACCTACCATCTCATTCTGGACGAAATTCTAATTCTTTGGATAATCTGACTGGTTTTCTCTAAATCCTACAAGTTGTAGGAACATTCTGACCTTACAGCCAAGGTAAGAAATGAGGCTTGTTTTATTGAAGGTATGTGTCAGTTACATCATCTTTCTAAAGGAGAATGAAACTTGACTCTGCAGTGTATGTTAAAATGTTGAACAAAAGGAGAGCAGGGAGAATGAACATCAGAGTAGACAAAGTTTGAGGAAAGAGGCATAAAGCCTCGTTAGGGGAGCCTGCAGCCTGCTGAAAGATGGCCTGAGGGGTGCATGCATGCTGTCTACACACAGATTATGTGAGCTGTCCCTGAGGCCAAGAGGAGAGTCCTCCATGTGGTCTTCAGAAAGGGGATTCAGAGTTGGAAGTACCCACATCTTAAGTAGAATTTTGATGTGTTGTGTATTGCAAGA
Source organism: Microtus californicus (assembly GCA_028537955.1). NCBI lineage: Eukaryota > Metazoa > Chordata > Mammalia > Rodentia > Cricetidae > Microtus > Microtus californicus. Next base: position 91,794,427 of record JAQJZF010000005.1, read on the forward strand.
TGGAAGAAATTACAAGCATAGAAATAAGATTTTGAAGGTGTCAAGTTACCCAAAAATGGCATGAGAACAGGGATGAGCTATAATAGGTAAATAGGTAAGAGTGTTTGTTAAGTACCCTGAACACAAGAAGGATGGCCTTCGCTCTCCACAACAGCTGGCAGCAGTTTTCTGTGGCACGCTGTTCATTGTTGCAACGCTGCAGTTTGGCATCACCAGAGACAGTGTGAGGTGCTTCATTCCGAGCCACACTCTAATGCCCCTTTTTCCATAGGAAAAGGTAGAATTGACTGAGGAGAAGCAGCCAGAAGCTCTTCCCTTCTGTCTCTAAAAACCATCCTGCTCTCCCTACAACATTGTTTCTGGGTGGCTTGCTTAGCCTTGCTGCCTGGAGTACCTGACCTGGCTTTAGTTCTGTTGCCAAGCTATTCTGAGAGTGGTATTGAGTTGTAAAATAAAGACATTTCTTTGAGTAGCTGCTGTACTTTTGAATGTAAAAGGGATGGTTTGGGAATCTTTTAGTATCTAATTTGGGCATTTTGTTTTTCCTTTAAAAAGCAAGTGTTTCTCCCCCTAACATACACTTTTTGATTTCCCCTTATTCTTCAGAGTTTTATCTTATTTTTTGATCGGTGTTGATACTAAAGACTGACTATAAACACAGCAGTTCTTGATGTCCCCAGGAGTCCAGCATTCTCTATCAGGTCTTTGCATAGATTGGGAAAAGGTGTCTGGAGCAAGTACAGTAGCCTGCTGTGTTCCTCCACTGTCTCAGCCCCTGGGGTAACTGCAGGAAAAGCCTGAAGCTTAGCTGTACACATCTCAGCTGTGTGTACTGTCCTGTCTCTCCATTCCCTGTTGGCTGCAGCATAGCATGGCTGTAGATTGTACACTGCTTCAGCTTTCCGTCTCTGGCCATATTGCCATTAAAGAGGCCCGTGCCGAGTGACTACTTTATCACGTCTCCTCCCCTCCCCCTAAGTTAGATATCATCCTTGGTTCACTTTTGGGCTTGGCAGTCTGCATTCCATCTGTATCTTCCTCCAGGACTGTACATCTCCATTGTTCAGTCATGTCATCATTATGTTACTTTTCTTTTTTCTTTTAGAACTCTCTGTCCTGCTCCTGCTTCCTAGAGAAGCCTTATAATCTTATCTATTGACTTGAATAAATTGGCCCGTTCTCCCCCCACCCATTCTTCTCCCTCTATCTATCTCTCTCCCAGAGTGGGTAAGCAAGTAAGGTACACAGTCCAGTGTTGACATAAACAAATATTTGGAGGCCAATGATCAAGTGTCTTCTCTTGTTGTTCTTTGCCTTATTCCTTTGAGACAGTGTCTCCTGCATGAAAACTGTCACTGGTGTTTGGCTAGGATGCCTGACCCAGCGATCTTCCTGTCTGAATCAAGCCCAGCTCTGGAGTTATAGACACTTCACTGTTCCAGGCCTTTCTTTAATTTTCTCCTTTATGTTATTAGAGTATGGACAGACTCCAGGGAGTCTAGAATATGTCCTGTGCTTTGTGATGAGCCTGCAGCATGACACAGTAAATGTCAGCTGAAAGATGCATTGGCCTGATTAATGGGAGCATCCATTCCTTTTCCAGCTACCCAGAACTGAAATAATCACACAGAAACTGTATGTATATTACAACACTGTGTGGCCTGTTAGACCATGCTTCTCATTTGCTAGCTCTGTTATCTTAATTTAACTCATTTCTATTAGTCTCTGTATTGCTATGTGGTTGTGGCTAAACTGTAAGGGTCTGTTGGAGTCTGTCTCCTGTAGCGGCTATATGTCTTCTCCCTGAATCTGCTTACTCTCTCAGTATATCTCTTCTAGCCTGACTGTATTGTGTCCTGCTATAGGCCACGGCAGATCTTTTCATTAACCAATGGTTGTAAAACATATTGACAGCATATGGAGGAAAATCCCACACCATTTCCCCTTTTCTGTCAATAGAAAATGGAAGGTATTAACTTTAGCATTGCAAGATTACATATAAGAAATCAGTTATTATGAAACAATTATAAAAATTATTATAATTATAGATTATATACATTATATATAATTATGATTATAGAAATTATAGGAAATAAATATAAAATATTTATATTCACTTTATCTTTTATCATAATGGAGAAAAATATAACTATCTATTCTACTACATCAAAGACCCCAGAAGAATATAATATTACCAAAGTTAATGAAAGTACATTATAAGCAACATTCAAAGCTCCAGAATTCAGAGACTTCTTGCAGCCTGAACAGTCACCCAACGTTCTTCTGTATCATTGAGGCATCCATCTTCGACACACAGGCCCATAGTATCCAGGAGACTTGTCCATGAAGCAGCCAATTTCAAAGAAATTTCCAGCTCTATTGATAGTTTCTTCTGTGTCCTGCTAAATGTCCGGCAGACTCTTTCATAACACGGGGACCCCAAAGGACCATCTCATTTTTAGGCAAACTCAGAAGTCATTTTTCTGTGGGTTCTGCATGTCCAGTTCATACAGCAAAAACATCAAGCAGTCCAGGCAAGAGGCGTTTTGCCCAAATGGCTAATCAACTCTGTAAGTTGCCTCTAAATGCCCATTATTCTCTTGAAGTAGTTTGATGCTGGCAGGAACAGATGTGTCTCATTGTAATGAAAAGACCTAAGTTTTTAAAGCATTTTAAATGCCATATTCTGTTAAGTCTTTGAAAGGTTTGAAGAATGCCATCCATTTGAAATAATTCTCTGTACATCTCTGTAGCAGCTGGCAGTGTCTCTCCCTCCCTTAGCTGACTGAGATTCTTCTTTATTTGCTTCTGTCTCTTTTAGACTATCTTTTAAGTTCTCTGGAATTCTGGGTTATGGTGGTGCATGCCTTAAATATCAGCATTCGGGAGGCTCAGGCATGTTAACCTCTATGAGTTTGAGGTCAGCTTGGTCTATAGAACAAGTTCCAGGGCAGTCAGGACTACTCAGAGAAATCTGGTCTCAAAATCCAGAGAGAGAGAAAGAGAGAGAGAGAGAGAGAGAGAGAGAGAGAGAGAGAGATGATGGAGGTGGGTCTTGTATCTTTTCTGTTGCTTTCATTGGTTAACTAATAAAGAAACCTGCTTGGCCTGATAGGACAGAAAATTAGGTAGGTGGAGTAGACAAAACAGAGTGCTGGGAGAAAGAAACCGAGTCATTCCAGACAGATGCAGGTTAAGATCTTCCCTGGTAAGCCACCTCATGGGCTACACAGATTATTAGAAATGGGTTAGATCAATATGTAAGAGCTAGCCAATAAGAGGTTAAAACTAATGGGCCAAGCAGTGTTTAAAAGAATACAATTTCTGTGTAATTATTTTGGGGCATAAGCTAGCCATGTCGGTGGCCGGGTGCCGGGAACATAGCCTGCAGCTCCATACACAAAAAGAGAGAGAGAGAGAGAGAGAGAGAGAGAGAGAGAGAGAGAGAGAGAAACAAAAGAATCTGGAGTTCACCAGCTTATTGTTTCTCAGCTTTGTCACTAGAACATATGGGTCCATGGCCCAATTCCTGTGGTCACACATTCAGTTTGCAGTTGTCAGCATGCCAGATTCTCTCATCCCTCTGCCTGCCTGTATTTTACTGTATATAGTATATCACTCCCACCAACAGTTCCAGTAGGTTCATGAGTTTGGAGTTTATATATGATATGATCTAGAGTTGAGCTTGCTCTCCTGAAGCTGTGTGTGTGGCCTTCAGTGTACACAGAGATGAGCATGCTCTCCTACATCTGGGTGTGTGGCCTTCAGTGTACACAGTGCTGAGCATGCTCTCCTACATCTGGGTGTGTGGTGTTCAGTGTACACAGTGATGAGCATGCTCTCCTGCAGCTGGGTGTCTGGCCTTCAGTGTACACAGTGATGAACATGCTCTCTGACCCTGTTTAACTGTGACAAATGATTCCATTCTCTGTCCTGGGTCTTGTACCCTGCCCCAAGCCCTTAAGGCTCCTGTAGTACACATGGAGAGTGTGTTTTCATCCAAATTAGCTTGTTCCTGAGGGTCGGAAAAGAACCCTTCACCAAGAATTTTATCTAGGGAAATGTCAATTCCCTTCACCTTTTCCTGCTGTTCTAAAAGTCTAGCCTCTTGCCTTAATAACCATTTCCATTTCAATTGCAGTCCAGTCTCAAGGACCGCGGAGTTCAGCTGGAGCCAATCTGAGGGGGTTGCTCTGCTTGTTGTGGCCCAAGATTTTACCATCTCTTTAACAAAAGAGGCATGCATCTCAAAAGTCATGACAGCCTGTTTAATTTCTTTGAGATCATTCATACGGACAGGCTCCCATGTATCTTCCTTGATGACCCTAGGGTTTCTGGATCCAATCACCTTTTCTGTTGTTATTACTGGAAAGGCATGTAGAGCTGTAGGTTGAGCTTTGTGGAAATTGTCCCGGAGGGATTTATCCACAGATGTAGTTAAAATTTGTCTTTCTACTCTTTGCTATTCTTCATCAGAATTTAGAAATTCCTCAATCTTTTCAATTCTATTCACCATTGCTTTTTGCAATGTCCGAATCTCCTACCCTGAATTATGTTCCAAAGCCTTCATTGAGGATTCTAAAGTATGAAGTTTGTCCATTAGAGATAACTTGTCATCTTTGGACATAATTTTTATGGCATAAACCGTGCCTTCTTGTATTGACAATCTTTCCACCAATCTGTCATAAGCTTTAGACAAAAATCGATTGTCATATTCAGCAGTTTTGATTCTCTCAGTTAATATTTCAGTTCCTACAGAAAGGGCTTGCTGGAATTTACAATCCAATTCAGCTGTTTCTTCTTCCATAGTAATGAATTTCTCCTTAACATCAGCCTGTACCTTTTCTAAATTTTGCTCAGTTAACTGAGTCATGTTAAACAAAGATCTGTTTTCTTCCTGGAGAACTTCAAACTGATTCTTGAGAAGATTGTTGTCATTCTCAATAGTTTTTAAACATCCAACCTCTGCCTTAAGAGATGTCATCATTTTCTTATTGTCAAACCATATAGTGATAAGGAAAATTACGAATCCCAGAAAGATCTATAGATGTGGGGTGATAGACACCTCTTGTAAAATCTCCCACATTGTACATTCAAAAAAGCTATTGAAATCTAAAACAGTCACGTTCTCAGACATTTTATTTATAAAAGAAAAAAATTCTTTTACCTGCAATGACCGGTTCCTGCCAGTGGTGGCGAAAGAGTCCACTTCAGTCCACGTGGCCTAAGTCTGAAATAAATGACTCAAAAACAAATAGCAATTGGGCCAGAAAGAGAACAGAGAGAAAAGCCACCAAAGTGAACAAATCAGAGGGATGCCAGCGTGTTTGGGCCGGCTGGCAGAGCCGCTGTCACATGACCCAAGCGCCGGCGGAGGTGGGAGGTAAACAGAGACTGATCACGCTGTTACAGAGTTGCTTGTTCCACTGTCAGGCAGGGCGGGGCTGGGGAGTGCTAAAACTCCCATCCCATTTGACTTTTTAGCAGGCACCAGGAAAGATAGTCACTCAGAATCTCAGCTGAGTCCTCAGCTGTAGTCTGACCACAGTCCACGCACTGAGGTAAGGTGCAGCTGGGAGCAGTCACCCCCAGAAGCCTCCGATTTGGGCGGGTATCTGTAAAGCCCCACGGGGCAGGCGCCAAATGTATCGGCGTGATTAAATGCAGGCAAATATTAAAGAATATATACAATTTTAATGATTAAATAAACTTACAGTACCAGGGTTCCCGCGTAGCACAGGAGGCAGGCAGGAAAAAAAGGGCCGAGTCTCCTTCTGTGCACCTGATTTATCAGTATGCATTCACCAGAGGCAAACCCGCCCCCTCAAGGGGCTGGCTTAACCCTACATCTTGATCCATGCACAACCTGGTAGCATCTGCCTCCCCCTGCTCCACTATTGATCCACACTCAGCAGGACAGTGTCCACTTTCCCCTCCAGGAGGCTGCCTGGGGCCCATAGGATGCTGCAGGGTGGGGGATGAAGCCTATGAAGACTCATATGGAAGAGAGAATAATGTGCTCCCAGGAATAGTTGAGGTCAGGGTCCTCAGTGGGAGTGATGAAGACCAGGCGTCTACTAACATGGGCTTAGACTCCTACAAGCCCTAGAGTAGTCCTTGGCTGGGAAATAGTAGGTGCTGGATCTGTGAAGCGGTGGTAACTCAGACTTCTTGTGTGACTGCAGAAGGTTGGAGCTAAAAGGAACCATTTGCACAGAGGAAAGACATTGTTCAGGACATTGTAGGAAGCAGTAGCTGAGCCTGAGCCAAATCCTCTCAGGAGTGCAGGGTTGTCCGTCAGCTAGCAATAGGTTGCTTCAGCCAGTCTGAGCTATAGTGTACTCATCTGTAAAATGGGAATAAGAACACCCAGCTCAGATGGTTGCTGTACCAATTAAAAGAGCTTATTCTTCTATTTAGTAAGTACTACTCTCCCAGTTTTTGAAATAAAGCCCCAAGTTTTAGTCGGAAACCTGGCTACCCCAGAATGGTCATGCTTTATTCATTTATAGGGCATCTGTGGTGGTTAATGTTGAAGGAATTGAGTGAAAGATGTCTCTGTTAAAATCATCAACCCTTCACCCAGCCTGTGCAAAGTGTCTCCTGGGGACCTCACCTCACATTAACACCAACATTTTCTGAATCTATGACCCATGAGATCTGTGAGGTTTGAGTACACATGCACAGGGCACTCTCACTCTGCTTTACAAACATTCCCGAACTTTATCCTCAGGCTCAAGGTGAATTTGAAACTCTTTCATTCAACGCAAACATTATTTCCAACCTTCATGCCTGGGCTGTGTAATGACTCATCTTGAACGTCAATGTGATTAGATAGTGATTTGTGAGATTAATAAAGCATCTCTCTGTGTCTTTGAAGGCATTTCTAGAGATGATTGACGTGTAAGACAGTAAATGGACAGGAGAGGACCCAGGATGAATGGGGACAGTGCCATCCAACAGCATGTGTGTGAAAGAGGAGAAACAGCCATCACATGCTAACTTCACTGTTCTGCAGAGAGCGCATCAACATGCTGCTGTTGCCCTTGGATGTCATCTCATTCCCCAGTCCCTCAGCACAGCCCTACAGCAGTAGCTCTCAGATGCTTCTAACCTTCATCTTCAGAGTGGGACTGCATCACTAATTGTATCTGAAGCAGAGCAGCTACTAGATTCTCTGGCTTTCCAGCCTGACAGAAAACCAGGAGATTGTAAAGCATCTCGTGCTTGTGCATGCTACTCTAATAAATCCCCGTTTGTAACCTGAAGATTTGTTAGGATCATGCTATCTATCTATCCATCCATCTATCTATCCATCCATCCATCTATCCATCCATCTATCCATCTATCGTCTATCTATCTATCTATCTATCTATCTATCTATCTATCTATCATCTATCTATCTATCTATCTATCATCTATCTGTCTAAAACAATCTTTTCTCATTTTACATATCTATCTTCATTCCCACTCCCTTCTCTCCTCCCATTCACCCCACCTTTCCCCCACCCCCAACCACTCCTTAGAGAGGGTAAGTTTTCCCATGGGGAGTCAACAAAATCTGACACATCTCTCTGAGGCAGGACCAACTCTGAGAAAGCAAAACAAGTTTAAACTCATTAACCACTAGGCAAGGTGGAATGGACTCACACCTGTGGGCCCCAACAATAGAAATAATCCTATGGTAGCTAGTGTCAGAACAATGCACATGCCTATCAAATATGCTATACTTATAAAATGCAACATTTAATTGTCAATTATTCCCTTCAAAGTCTGGGTGAAAAAAAGAATTCACAAGATTAGCCTATAAACAAACTGGCTTTTTTCTCCCTTTCCTCTAATTAAAGTCAGTTACAATGCTGTGAAATGTCTTGGAACATGTGACAGGGAATGGGGAGAAGTGTTTGGTCAAGAGCCAGCAAGAAACTAGGTCCTCAGCCCAATAGATTGATATACTGAACTCTGCATACAACTGTGTATGAATGTAAGATGAAGCTTATCAGCCTTCATTTCTCATCACTAAAGTCAAGGTGTTGGCTGAACTTTCTGAAACTCTAGCAGAAAATATGTGTTCCTATCTCTAGAAACTTTATTCCTTCTTTGGTTAACAACCCCTTTCCCCTTAAAAGGCAAAGGTGTTGAGTTTGGTTGAGTCTCTCATATGGTATCACATTGGCACTCCCTCTATGTTTTCCTCTTGCATTTAAAAGCAACCTAGAGATTATACTTAACCCACACAGATAATTTATTCCAAGGGCCATTTAATGAAACCTTACACAACTTTAATTCTCCCTTTTCATGTGCTATTAACATATTTACAGATTCTAAGGATTAGATTGGGCATCTCAAATGTTCTCATGATAGTTGACTGTATGAAGTAATGGACTGTTATCAGTTTATTAAATCATTCACAAGGCATATAATATATATTATGTACACATCATTTACAGAAAACAAGGGTTCCTCATTCTTGTAATCATCATGTCATTTTAGTTTGCTTTAAACTCTAAGTCACGCTGCCAGTTTGCTTTAATAACACAGACTATACTCTGGCATTGAAGAAAAGCAATCCATGTGAAAAACAACACCCTAGAAACCACTGGAGTGGGTGGAAGAGGTTTGGGATTCTTGCCCACACCCTCTCCAGATAGTTACACCACTTGATCAGTCCAGTAGCTACATGGAAAAGATTTATTTACAGAGATTTTCTTTTCATATTAATTTATTATTTAATTAACTTATTAATTTTGTGTCTAAGTGTGTGTGTGCTCATGAGGGTGTGCACACACATGTACATTTTCTTAATCCTACATTTAGTGTCAGGTCTTTTGTACCACTATCTGGGTCCAAGAACTTGAATTTAGCTTGTCAGGCTTGGCAGCATGCACCTTTGCACAATAAGCTATCTCGCTAACCCTTGTTTACTCAGATTTACTTTATGTGACCTCATTCTGAGCTCATTCAGGGACTAAGCTGTCTGTAGGATGATTATTTTTTGGAGAGCCACTGGATGAGAAAAATGAAGCCATTTGAGTTGCCAAGAGGCTGAACAAAAACATAAAAGAAATTTTTAGGAATGAGATGTCTATGAGGTATTGAAAACTTCAAACCTATGCCTACAAATTTACTACAAAAATGTGCATACCAGCCAATAAAAGTAGACATACATTCTGAACAGATACTTCATTACAAAAGATTGACAAGTGACAAATATGCATATCTGCAGATAATTCAACATTTTTACCCATTTGGGAAATACCACTGAAAACCATAATGAGACTATGCTGCAAACAACAAGCACTGAAGAGGATATGGAGAGCTCAGGGCAGGTTAGCCTGAAGTTCCACGTAAATTAACCTCGAAACTTAGTAATACCACTCCAAATGAAACTAGAGAAGTGAGACCTACGGTTACATAAAGATGCATATGTCTCCTAATATTCCCAAACTATAAAATTCTGGAAACTATTCGGTGTAGAATTGAAAATGCAACTCACACGACTTTATAAGGAGGAAGTTTCAGAGATCCTTCATGAAATCCTAAATTCACATTCTGAAATTCACCTACATTTATTATTTAAACCGTTTTTATATCAAAATGTAAACTGAGGGTAATGTTCATTAACATTCTATTTCCTAGAGAGCAGGGAGAATGACTTAGGTCACATCCACACCACGCCTGCTCTGTCACATAGACTGAAAAACCTGAAAAACACCTCTTCCCCAGGGGATCTCTTAAATCACAATAGAAGGAACAGAATGGCATTAGCATAGCCTGGCCACTTACTTAGGATGGTGTCAAGTTGTGAGCTCTCAAGAGGCTTTTGTGTAGTAGATTCAAATTGTGCCTTGCCAGGTCACTCAGAATTCTGAATGCCATACAATGTAAGAAAATGGGCCTGGGGACAGAACCCGGATGCGGAGGCGGATGGAACCCGAACACAGAGGCAGACGGAACCCTGACGCAGAGGTGGACGGAACCCCTACACGGAGGCGGATGGAGGACGCCACCCGCAGCTGGCGGGGACCGGCTGGGACCCGAGCGGCAGCAGAGGATGCAGGCTGCAGGCGGCGGGAACCGTTGTGGCAGCAGATGCAGGCTACAGGGACCAAGTGCAAAACTGAGAGCAGATTGCCCCACTACAATTAAATCAAAGAGGTACGCCTTTGGTTGGCGAGATGCCTGGCAAAGGAGGAGCCAGGCCCTATTCCTGAAGACCCTTCTGAGGGGTGAGAGGGACCTTGGCCCCCCTGGCAGGAACCAGGAAACAGAGCAAGGGCATTTTGTAAGAGGAGCCCCTGGCCAGCAGAGAAACCTGAACCAGTTTTAAAAGACCCATTAGATAGCATCGATAGGAGGAGATGGGCAGGCGCCAAAGCAAGAATTCACCCAATAATTTGAAAAACAGCATGAAAACACCAGAACCCACTGATCTTACAACAGAAGTTCTTCAACACCCTAGCACAGAAGAAGTGGAAAAAATTGACTTTATGAAAGCAATAGAGTCCCTTAAACAACATGTGAAAAATGCCCTTATAGAAATGGATGAGAAGTATAACCAAAACTTTGAAAAAATGAGTAAATACATACATAATACCCTGGGAAACCAAGAAAGGATGATCAAACAGGTTATGGAAACAGTTCAAGAATTGAAAACTGAAATGGAAGCAAGGAAGAAAACACAAACTGAGGACCAGCTGGATAAGGAAAATCTAGGTCAATGAGCAGAGCCTACAGAAACTAGCATAATCAATAGAATACAAGAAATAGAAGAAAGAATCTCAGATTCTGAAGACACTATAGAGAAAATAAATGCACTGATCAAAGAAAACGGCAAAGCCAACAAATTCTAATCATAAAACATTCAGGAATTATGGGACACAATAAAAAAGACCAAACCTAAGAATAATACGAATAGAAGAAGGAGAAGAGTCACAGCTCAAAGGTCCAGAAAATATTTTTAACAAAATTATGGAAGAAAACTTTCCCAACATAAAGATATTCCTTTGAATATTCAAGAAGCATACAGAACACCAAACAGACTTGACCAAAGGAAAACATCCCCTCTCCATATAATAATCAAAACACAAAATATACAGGTTAAAGAAAGAATATTAAGAGCTTCAAAGGAAAAGGTCAAGTAACTTATAAAGGTAAACAGAACAGAATTACACCTGACTTCTCTATGGAAACCATGAAAGCCAGAAGGTCCTGGATAGAAATACTGCAGAAGCTAAGAGACCATGGATGCAAGCCCAAACTACTATACCCAGCCAAGCTTTCGTTCACTATAAATGGAGAAAACAAGACATTCCAGGATAAGAACAAATTTAAACAATATGTAGCCATGAATCCAGCCCTACAGAAAGTAATAGAAGGAAAATCGCAACCCAAAGAATCCAACATTGCCAACACTGCCTACAATAACTGAGGCATCTAGCGACCCTTCACCAACACAACTCAAAGAAGGGAGACACAAATTCTACCTCCAAAAACAATAAGAATATCCAGAGTAAACAACCACTGGTCATTAATATCACTTAATATTAATGGGCTAAATTCACCTATAAAAAGGCACAGGCTAAGAGATTGGATACAAAAACAGAATACAACATTCTGCTGTTTGCAAGAAACATATCTCAACCACAAAGACAGGCATCTACTCAGAGTAAAGGGTTGGAAAAAGGTCTTTCAAGCAAATGGTCCTAAGAAAAAAGCAGGTGTGGCTATATTAATTTCTAACAAAACTGACTTCAAACTAAAATCAATCAGAAGAGATCGAGATGGACACTTTATACTCATAACAGGAACATTTCATCAGGATGATGTCTCAATCCTGAATATCTATGCCCCTAATATAAAAGCAGCCACTTATGTAAAAGAAATATTACTAAAACTCAAGACAGACATCAAGCCACACACACTAGTAGTAGGAGACTTCAACACACCTCTCTCTCCAAGGGACAGGTCAATCAGATAGAAACCTAATAGAGAATTAAGAGAATTATTGGAGGTACTGAAGCAAATGGACTTAACAGATATCTATAGAACATCCCACCCAAATAGGAAAGAATATACCTTCTTCTCTGCAGCTCATGGAACCTTCTCGAAAATTGACCACATATTTCGAAACAAAGGATACCTCCACAGATACAAAAAAATATCAGTGTCCACCTGTGTCTTATCAGATCACCACGGACTAAAGTTAGCAACAACCACGCTACCCCCAGAAAACCGACAAACTCATGGAAACTGAACAGTCAACTACTGAACCACACCTGGGTCAAGGAAGAAATCAAGAAAGAAATTAAAGTCTTCCTTGAATTTAATGAAAATAAAGGGACAACATACTCAAACCTATGGGACACTATGAAAGCAGTGCTAAAATGAAAGTTCATAGCACTAAGTGCCCACTTAAAGAAAACAGAGAAAGCATACATCAGAGACTTAACAGCACACCTGAAAGCTTTAGAAAAAAAAAAGAAGCAGACGCGCCCAGGAGGAGTAGAAGACTGGAAATAATCAAACTGAGGGCAGAAATCAACAAAATAGAAACACAGAAAACAGTCCAAAGAATCAATGAAACAAAAAGGTGGTTCTTGGAGAAAATCAACAAGATCAACAAATCCCTATCCAAACTAATTAAACGACAGAGAGAGAACACACAAATAAGATCAGAAATGAAAAGTGGGACATAACCACAGACACATAGGAAATTCAAAGAATCATTAGATCCTACTACAAAAGCCCATATGCCACAAAACTAGAAAATGCAAAAGAAATGGACATTTTTTAAGATAAGTACCATATACCAAAGAAAAACCAAGACCAGGTGAATGATCTAAATAGACCTGTTAGTCACGAAGAACTAGAAACTGTTATCAAAAATTTCCCTACCAAAAAATGCCCAGGACAAGATGGTTTCAATGCAGAATTTTACCAAAACTTCCAAGAAGATCTAATACCTATACTCCTAAATGTATTTCACAATATAGAAACAGAAGAGTCATTGCCAATCTCCTTTTATGAAGCTACAGTTACCCTGATACTAAAACCACACAAAGACCCAACCAAGAAAGAGAATTATAGGCCTAACACACTCATGAATATCAACGCAAAAATTCTCAATAAAATACTGGCAAACTGAATCCAAGAGCACATTAGAAAAATTATCCATCATGATCAAGTAGGCTTCATCCCAGAGATGCAGGGCTGGTTCAAATTACAAAAATCTATCAATGTAAATAAATGTAATCTATCAATATAAATAAACTGAAAGAAAAAAACCATATGATCATCTCATTAGATGCTGAAAAATCATTTGACAAAATTCAACACCCCTTTATGATAGAAGTCTTGGAGAGATTAGGGATAAAAGGGTCATACCTAAATATAATAAAAGCTATTTACAGCAACCTGACAACTAACATTAATTTAAACGGAGAAAAATTCAAAGCCATCCCACTAAAATCAGGAACACGACAAGGATGTCTACTCTCTCCATACCTCTTCAATATAGTGATTGAAGTTCTAGCAATAAGACAACATAAGGAGATCAAGGGGATTTATATTGAAAAGGAACAAGTTAAGCTTGCGTTATTTGCTACATAAAGGAGAGAAAGATCGCCTGAGTTGAAAATTTTACTTCTGCTGCTCTAGAGCACCTCTTGATAATATTGTACCATATCAAAATCTAAAGCATCTCATGAAATTAATACACTTTTAAAAGAACATGATTATTTTTCAAAGTAAACCCTGTAGAGAGAAAAGCGCACTGCTCTCACTTCTAACAATGCTTTAACATGTCCCAAACAACTGCTATTCTTTTCAGAGAAACACATGTACGTTTCTCACTAAAGCTTCTCATGAAATTAATACACTTTCAAAAGAACGTGATTATCTTTCAAAGTAAAGCCTGCACAGAGAAAAGGAACACTTGCCTCACTTCTAATAACGTTTTGACATGTCCAAAAGAACTGCTTCACTTTTCAGAGAAACACATGTGCATTTCTCACTGAAGCTTTTAATGAAAGTAATACACTTTCAAAAGAACTTGATTATTTTTTCTAATTTAAGGTTGCAGGAAGAAAACGAAAATTGCTCTTACTTCTAACAATGCTTTGAAATGTCCCAAACAACAGCTGCTCTTTCCAGAGAAACACATGAAGGTTATACAATTTCAAACAAAGCTGATTATTTTTCAAATTAAAGCTTGTACAAAGAAAACAAAAATTGCTCTCACTTCTAACAATGCTTTTCCATGTCCCAAACACCTGCTTCTCTTTTCAGAGAAACACATGTGTGGTTTTAATTAAGCATTTCTAAATTTAATACACTTTCAAAAAAACTTATTATCCTTCAGGAAAAGCTTGTACATAAAAGAGTTACACTGCTCTCACTTCTAACAATGCTTTGACATGTTGACAAGCAACTGCTTTTCTTTTCAGAGAAACACATGAACGTTTCTCACTAAAGCTTTTCATGAAATTAATCCACTTTCAAAAGAACGTGAGTATCTTTCAAAGTAAAGGTTGCACAAAGAAAGTAAAACCGCTCTCTCTTCTTACAATAGTTTGACATGTCCCAAACAACTGCTTCTCTTTTCAGAGAAACACATGTGCATTTACAGCTAAAGCATTTCATGAAATTAATACACTTTCAAAGAACGTGATAATCTTTTAAAGAAAAGCTTGTATAGATAAAAGCAACACTACTCTCATTTCTAACAATGCTTTGACATATCCCAAACAACTGCTTTTCTTTTAAGAAAAAAACATGTGGGTTTCTCACTAAAGCATCTCATGAAATTAATACATTATCAAAAGAATGTGATCAGCTTTCAAAGTAAAGCTTGTTCATAGAAAAGCGATAATGCTCTCACTTATAACAATGCTTTGACATGTCCCAAACAACTGCTTTTTATCCACAGAATCACATGTGGGTGTCTCAATAAGCTTCATATATAATTAATACACTTTTTAAAGAACATTATTAGCTCTCAAAATAAAGCTTTATCAGTGAAAATCAACACTTCTGTCACTTCTAAAAATGCTTTGCCATGTCCCAAAAAAAAACTGATTCTCTTTTCAGAGAAACATGTGTTTCTCACAATAGCTTCTCATGAAATTACTACACTTTCAAACGAACTTAATTATCTTTCAAATTAAAGCATGCACAGAGAAAATTAACAATGCTCTCACTTCTATAAATGCTTTTTCATGTCCCAAAACTGCTTCTCTTTTCAGAGAAACACAAGCGCATTTCTCACTAAAACTTCTCATGAAATTAATATATTTTCAAAAAAACATGATTATCTTTCAAATTAAAGATTGCACAAAGAAGACAAAAACGGCTCTCACTTCTTAGAATGCTTTGACATGTGCCAAAAACAACTGCTTCTATTTTGGTAGAAACACAAATGCATTTTTCACTAAAGTTTTTCATGAAATTAATACACTTTCAAAAGAACTTGATTATCTTTCAAATTTAAGCTTGAATAAAAAAAGGCAAACTGATCTCACTTCTAACAATGCTTTGAAATGTCCCAAACAACTGCTTCTCTTTTCACAGAAACACATATGCATTTCTCACTAAAGCATTTTTTGAAATTAATATACCTTCAAAGGAACATGATTATCTTTCAAATTAAAACTTGTACAGAGAAGCCCATTGCTCTCACTTCTAACAATGATTTGGCATGTCGAAACCAATCACTTCTCTTTACAGGGAAACATATGTGATTCTCACTAAAGCATTCAATGATATTAATACACTTTAAAAAGAACGTGAATATCTATCAAATAAAGCTTGCAAAAGAAAAGCAAAATAGTTCTCACTTCTAGCAAAGTTTTGACATGTCTGATTCAACTCCTTTTCTTTTCAGAGAAACACACATGTGTTTCTCACTAAAGCTTTTCATGAAATTAATACACACTCATAAGAATGTGATTATCTTTCTAATTAAAGCTTGCACAAATAAAGCAGAACATCTCTCACTTCTAACAATGCTTTGACATGTATCAAACAACTGCTACTCTTTTCAGAGAAACACATGTACGTTTCTCACTAAAGCTTCTCATGAAGTCAATACACTTTCAAAAGAACGTGATTATCTTTCAAAGAATAATGTGTAATAAGAAAAGGAACACTCCTTAACTTATAACAATACTGTGACATGTCGCAAACAACTGCATCTCTTTTCAGAGAATCACATGTGTGATTCTCACTAAAACATTTTATGAAATTAATACACTTTCAAAAGAATGTGACTGTCTTTCAAAGTAAAGACAGACAAAGGAAAGCAAAACAGCTCTCACTTCCAACAATGCTTTGACATGTCCCAAATGACTGCTTCTTTTTTCAGAGAAACAAATGTGTGATTCTCACTAAAGATTTTCATGAAATTATTACACTTTCAAAAAAATTGTTTATCTTTCAAAATTAAAACTTGTAGAGAGAAATGCCCACTGCTCTCGCTACTAAAAATGCTTTGACATGTTGAAAACAACCGCTTGTCTTTCCAGAAAAACACATGTGGGTTACTCACTAAAGCATTTGTTGAAATTAAAACACTTTCAAAAGATCGTGATTATCTCTCAAACTCAAGATTCTACATAGAAAAGGAACACTCCTCTAACTTTTAAAAATTCTCTGACATGTCCCAAGCAACTGCTTCTATTTTCACAGAAACACATGTGTGATTCTCACTAAAGCATTTCTTAATATTAATACACTTTCAAAATAACGTGATTATCGCTCAAAAAAACCATGCACAAAAAGAAGCAAAACAAGAACTCAAGAACAATGGCAGTGGGTTTTTGACCCTACTGCACGTATTGGCTTTGGGGGAGCCTAGGCAGTTTGAATGCTCACCTTACTAGACCTGGATAGAGGTGGGCGGCCCTTGGGCTTCCCACAGGTCAGGGAACCCTGATTGCTCTTCGAGCTAATAAAGGAGGGGGACTTGATGAGGGAGGGGGAGGGAAATGGGAGGTGGTGACGGGGAGGAGGCAGAAATCCTTAATAAATAAATAAATTAAAAAAATAAAATAAAATACTTGGAAAAAAAAGAAGCAAAACAGCTCTAACTTCTAACAATGTTTACATGTCCCAAACAACTGCTTCTCTTATCAGAGAAACAAATGTGCATTTCTCACTAAAGATTTTCATGATATTAATATATTTTAAAAGAACATGATTATCTTTCAAAGAAAAGATCGCACAATAAAAAGCAAAACAGCTCCCACTTCTAAAAATGCTTTGACATGTCCCATAAAACTGCTTCTCTTTTCAGAAAAACACATGCGTGTGTCTCAATAAAGCTTTTCAGGAAACTAATACACTCTCAAAAGAACGTGATTATCTTTCAAAATAAAGCCTGTACATAGAAAAGTAACACTGCTCTCACTTCTAACAATACTTTGACAGGTCCAAAACCACTACTACTCTTTTTAGAAAAACACATGTGCATTTCTCAATAAAGCATTTCATGAAATTAACACATTTTCAAAAGATAATGATTATCTTTCAAATTAAAGCATGTACAGAGAAAAGGCCACTGCTCTCACTTCGATCAATACTCTGACATGTCCCAAACAACTGCTTCTCCTTCCAGAGAAACACATGAGCATTTCTCAATAAAGCATTTCATGAAATTAAAACACTTTCAAAAGATTGTGATTATCCTTCAAACTAAAGCATGAAAAGAGAAAAGGAATACTCCTCTAACTTCTAACAATACTCTGATATGTCCCAGACAAAGGCTTCTCTTTTCACTGAAACACTTCTGCGTTTATCACTAAAGCATTTCATGAAATTCACACACTTTCCAAAGAACGTGATTATCTTTCAAATTACAGATACTACAAAGAAAAGTTAGACTGCTCTAATTTCTAACAATTCTTGGACATATCCAAAACAATGGCTTCTCTTTCACAGAAACACATGTGCGTTTCTCACTCAACGTTTTGTTAAATTCATAGACTTTCCAAAGAACGTGATCATCTTGCAAAGTAAAGCCTGAACAGAAAAAGGAACACTGCACTCATTTGTAACAATACTTTGACATATCCCAAGCAAAACCTTCTCTTTACAGTAAAACATATGTGTGTTTATAACGAAAGTTTTATGAAATTAATACACTTTAAAAAGAATGTGACTATCTTTCAAAATAAATGTACAGAGAAAAGGAACACGCTTCCACTTCTAAAAATGCTTTGACATGTCCCATACAAGTGATTCTAATTTCAGAGAAACACCAGTGTGCTTCTCACAAAAGCTTTTCATGAAATTAATACACATTCAAAAGAACGTAATTTTATTTCAAAGTGAAGCTTTTACAGAGAAAGGGAACACTGCTCTCACTTCTAAAAATACTTTGACATAATTAAAAAATGGCTTCCCTTGACAGATAAACACATGTGCATTTTTGACTTAAGCTATTGATGAAATTAAAACACTTTCAAAAGAATTGATTATCTTTCAATGTAAAGTTTCTACAGAGAAAAGGAACACTGCTCTCACTTCTAACAATACTTTGACATATCAAAAAATTGCTTCTTTTTTTAGAGAATCACATGTGTGTTTCTCACAAAAGCATTTCATGAAATTAAAACACATTCAAAAGGTTATCTTTCAAAGTAAAGCTTGTACAGAGAAAAGGAACACAGCTCTCACTTCCAACAATACTTTGACATATTCCAAACAACAGCTACTCTTTTCAGAGAAACACATGTGCGTTTCTCACAAAAGCTTTTCATCAAATTAAAACACTTTCAAAAGAGCGTGATTGTCTTTCAAAGTAAAATTTCTTCAAAGAAAAGGAACACTGCTCTCTCTTCTAACAATATTTTGACATATTTCAAACAACTGATTCTCTTTTCAGAGAAGCACATATCGTTTCTCACTAAACCTTTCGAAAATTCCTTACACTTTTAAAAAAAGGTGATTATCTTGCAAAGTAATGCTTGTATAGAGAAAGGAACACTGCTCTAACTTCTGACAATAACTTTACATATACCAAACAATTGGTTCTTTTCAGAGAAACACATGTTGGTTTCTCAATAAACCTTTCCTGAAATTCATTCTCTTTCAAAGAATATGATTATCTTTCAAAGTAAAGCATCTATAGAGAAAAGGAACACTGCTCTAACTTCTAACAATACTTTGACATATCCCAGACATGGCTTCCCTTTTTGAGAAACACATGAGTTTTTCTAACAAAAGCATTTCATGAAATTAAAACATTTTCAAATGAATGTGATTATCTTTAAAAGTAAACCATCTACAGAGAAAAGGAACACTGCTCTCACTTCTAACAACACTTTGACATATCCCAAACAATGACTCCCCTTTTCAGAGAAACACATGTGAGTTTCTCACAAAAGTATTTCATGAAATTCATACAATATCCAAAAAACGAGATTATCTTTCAAAGTAAAGCTTCTACAGAGAAAAGGAGCACTGCTCTAAATTCAGACAATAACTTGACATATGCCAAACATCGGGTTCTCTTTTCAGAGAAACACTTGTTGATATCTCACTAAACCTTTCGTGAAATTGATAAACTTTAAAAGAATGTGATTATCATTCAAAGTAAAGCTTCTACAGAGAAAAGGAACACTGCTATCACTTCTAACAATATTTTGACATATACCAATCAATGGCTTCTCTTTTCAGACAAACACATGTGCGTTTCTCACAAAAGTATTTCATGAAATTCATACACTATCCAAAGAACATGATTATCTTTCAAAGTAAAGCTTGTACAGCAAAAAAGAACACACCTCTCCCTTCTAACAACACTTTGACATATCTTAAACATTTCTTCTCTTTTCAGAGAAACACATGTGCATTCCTCACACATCATTTCATCAAATTACAACACTTTCAAAAGAATGTGATTGTCTTTCAAATAAAGCTTCTACGAGAAAATGAACACTGTCTCTCTTCTAACAATACTTTGACATATCCCAAATAACTGATTGTTTTCCAGAGAAATACATATGCATTTCTCACTAAGCCTTTCAAAAATTCCTTACACTTTCAAAAGAATGTGATTATCTTTCATAGGAATGCTTGTAGAGACAAAAGGCACACTGTTCTAACTTCTGATAATAACTTGACATATAACAATCAATGGCTTCTTATTTCAGAGAAAGGCATGTGCGTTTCTCACAAAATCATTTCATGAAATTCATACACTTTACAAGGAAGGTGATTATCTTTCAAAGTAAAAGTTCTACAGTAAAAGGAACACTCTTCTCACTTCTCACAATACATTGACATATTGCAAACAACGGCTTCTTTTTTCAAAGAAACACATGTGATTTGCTCACAAAAACATTTCATGAAATTCATACACTTTCCAAAGTACGTGATTATCCTTCAAAGTAAAGGATCTTCAGTGAAAAGCAACACTGTTCTGACTTCTAACATTACATTGACATATTGAATCAATGACTTCAATTTTCAAAGAAACCCATGTGTGTTTCTCACAAAAGCATTTCATGAAATTCATACATTTTCCAAAGAACGTGATTATATTTCAAAGTAAAGAGAAGAGGAAAACTGCTGTCACTTCTAACAATACTTTGACATATTGCAAACAATGGCTTCTTATTTCAGAGAAACACCTGTGTGTTTCTCAAAAGAGCATTTCATGAAATTCATATACTTTACAAAGAACGTGACTATCTTTCAAAGTAAAGTATTTACAGTGACAAGAACACTTCTCTCACTTCAACGAATACTTTGACATTTCTGAAATACTGTTTCTCTTTTCAGAGAAACACATGAACGTTTCTCACAAAAGGATTTCATGAAATTCATACAATTTACAAAGAAGGTGATTATCTTTCAAAGTAAATCTTCTACAGTGAAAAGCAAAACTGCTCCCACTTCCAACAATGCTTTGACATATGTCAAACTGCGGCTTCTCTTTCAAAGGAACACATATACATTTCTCCCAAAGCATTTCAAGAAATTCATACACTTTCCAAAGAACATGATCATCTTTCAAAGTACAGCTTCTACAGAAAAAAGGAACACTGTTTTCATATCTAACAATACTTTCACATATCTCAAACTATGGCTTCCTTTTCAGAGAAACACATGTGTGTATCTCATAAAAGCATTTCATTAAATTCATACACTTTCAAAAGTATGCGATATCATTCAAATTAAGGCTTCTACAGAAAAAAGGAAAACTGTTCTCACTTGTAACAATACTTTGATATATCCCAAAAAAACGGCATCTCATTTCAAAGAAACATAGGTGCGTTTCTCACAAAAGCATTTCTTGAAATTAATACACATTACAAAGAACATGATTACCTTTCAAACTAAAGCTTCCACAGAGAAAAGGAACACTGTTATCACTTAGATCAATACTTTGACATATACCAAACAATAGCTTCTCTTTTTAGAGAAACACATGTACGTTTATCACAAAAGTATATTATGAAATTCATACATTTTACAAAGAACGTGATTATCTTTCAAAGTAAATCATCTCAAAAGAAAAGAAGACGTCTCTCACTGCTAACAATACTTTACATTTCCAAAAAATCTGTTTCACTTTTCAGAGAAACACATGCATTTTTCACAAAAGCTTTTCATGAAATTAGTACACTTTCTAAAGAACATGATTATCAGTCAAAGTAAAGCTACTACAGAGAAAAGGAACAATGCTCTAACTTCTAACAATACTTTGAAATATCTCAAAAAATGGCTTCTCTTTTCAGAGAAACACATGTGCGTTTCTCACAAAAGCATTTCATGACATTCATACACTTTCATAGGAACATGATTATCTTTCAAAGTAAAGCTTCTACAGAGAAAAGGAAGACTGCTCTCACTTCTAAGAATACTTTGACATACTGCAATAAATGGCTTCTCATTTCAGAGAAACATGTGCATTTCTCACAAAAGCATATCATGAAATTCGTTCACTTTACAAAGAATGTGATTATCTTTCGAAGTAAAGCTTCTACAGAGAAAAATAACACTGCTCTCACTATTAACTACACTTTGACATATCTCAAACAATGGCTTCTCTTTTCATTGAAATGCATGTATATTTCTCACAAAAGCATTTCCTGAAATTCATTCATATTACATAGAACGTGATTATCTTTCAAAGTAAAGCTTCTACAGAGAAAAGGAACACTGCTTTCACTTCTAAAATCACTTTGACATATTCCAAACAATGGCTTCTCCCTCCAGAGGATATCATATGTGTTTCTCACAAAAGCATTTCATGAAATTCATACCATATACAAATAACATGAATATCTTTCAAAGAAATACTTCTACAGTGAAAAGGAACACTCTTCTCACTACTAACAATACTTTGTCATATCACAAACAATGCCTTCTCATTTCCCAGAAACATATGTGTGTTTCTCAAAAAGCATTTCATGAAATTCATACACTTTCCAAAGAACGTGATTATCTTTCAAAGTAAAGGTCCTAAGTGAAAAGGAACACTCTTCTCACTCCTAAAAATTCTTTGACAATTTCCATACAACGACTTCTCTTTTCAAAAAACACATGTGTGCTTCTCACAATTGCATTTCATTAAATTTATATACTATCTAAAGAATGTGATTATCTTGCAAAGTAAATATTCCTCGAAGTAAAGAAGACATCTCTCACTTCTAACAATACATTACATTTCCGTAACAACTGTTTCTATTTTCACAGAAACACATGTGCTTTTCTCACAAAAGCATGTCATGAAATTCATACACATTCCAAAGAACGTGATTATCTTTCAAAGTACAGCTTCTACAGAGAACAGGAACACTATTCTCACTTCTAAAAATACTTTGACATATCGATACAATGGCTCTCACTTCTAAAAATATTTTCACATATTGCAAGCAACAAATTCTTATTTCAGAGAAACACATGTGCGTTTCTCAAAAAAGCATTTCATGAAATTTATACACTTTACAAAGAACGTGATTATCTTTCAAAGTACAGCTTCTACAGAGAAAAGGAAAACTCTTCTCACCTCTAACAATACTTTGACACATCACTAACAACGGCTATTATTTTCACAGTTACACATGTGCATATATCACAAAGGAATTCATGAAATTCATACACTTTACAAAGAACGTGATTATCTTTCAAAGTAAAGATTCTACAGAAAAAAGGAACACTGCTCTCACTTCTAACAATACTTTGACATAGGTCACACAACGGCTTCTCTTTCAGAGAAACACATGTATGTTTCTTGCAAGAGCGTTTCATGAAATTCATACATTTTAGTTAGAATGTGATTATCTTTCAAAGTAAAGCTTCTACCCAGAAAAGGACAATTGCTTTCACTTCTAAAAACAGTTTGACATATTGCAAACAATAGCTTCTCTTTTCAGAACAAGACATATATGTTTCTCACCAAGGATTTCATGAAATTCATACCATTTACAAAGAACTTGATTATCTTTCAAAGAAAAATTTCTACAGAGTTAAGAAACACTGCTATCAATTCTAAGAATACTTCGACATATTGCAAACAATGGCTTATTATTTCAGAGAAACACATGTGAGTTTCTCCAAAGCATTTCATGAAATTCATACACTGTACAAAGAATGTGATTAACTTTCAAAGTACAGTTTCTACAGAGAAATGTAACACTGCTCTCACTTCTAATAATACTTTGACATATCTCAAACAACGGCTTGTCTTTTCAGAAAAACACATGTGAGTTTCTCACAAAAGCATTTCTTGAAATTCATACACTTTACAAATAACATGATTATTCTTCAAACTAAAGCTTCTTCAGAGAAAATGAACACTGTTCTCACTTCTAACAATACTTTGACATATACTAAACATTGACTTCTCTTTTCAGAGAAACACATATGTGTTTCTCACAAAATCATTTCATGAAATTCATTCACTTTACAGAAAATGTGATTATTGTTCAAAGAAAAGCTTCTACAGAGAAAAGGAACACTGCTCTCACTTCTAAAAATACTTTGACATATTGCAAACACTGGCATCTTATTTCAGGGAAAGACATGTGAGTTTCTCACAAAAGCATTTCATGAAATTCAAACACTTTAAAAAGAAAGTGATTTTCTTTCAAAATAAAACATCTACAGAGAAAAGAACATTTCTTTTACTTCTAACTATACTTGATATTTTCGAACAACTGCTTCTCTTTTTAGAGACACACATGTGTGTTTCTCAAAAAAGCATATCATAAAATTCATAAACTTTCCAAAGGACGTGATTATCTTTCAAAGAAAATCTTCTACAAAGAAAAGAAGACTTCTTTCACTTCTAAAAATACTTTACATTTCGAAACAACTGTTTCACTTTTCAGAGAAACACATGTGCATTTCTCACAAAAGTTTTTCATGACATTCAAACACTTTCAAATGAACGTGATTCTTTCAAATAAATCTTCGACAGAGAAAAGGAACACTGCTCTCACTTCTAACAGTACTTTGACATATCTCAAACAACAGCTTCTCTTTCAGAGAAACACATGTGTGTTTCTCATAAAAGCATTAAATGAAATTCATACACTTTAAAAGAATGTGATTATCTTTCAAAGTACAGCATCTACCAAGAAAAGGAATACTGCTCTCACTTCTAAAAATACTTAGACATATGGCAAACAATGGCTTCTTATTTCAGAGAAACACATGTGAGTTTCTCACAAAGCATTTCATGAAATTCAAACACATTACAAAGAACTAAATATTCTTTCAAAATAAAACATCTACAGAGAAAAGGAACACTGCTTTCATTTCTAACTATACTTTGACATATCTCATACAATGGCTTCTCTTTTCATTGAAACGCATGTTTTTCAAAAAATCATTTCATGAAATTCATACATATTACATAGAACGTGATTATCTATCAAAGTAAAGCTTCTACACAGTATAGGACAGTGCTTTCACTTCTGAAATCACTTTGACATATTCCAAACAATGACTTCTCTTTCCAGAGGAAAACATTTGTGTTTCGCACAAAAGCATTTTATGAAATTGATACCATTTACAAATAACGTGATTATCTTTCAAAGAAAAACTACTGCAGTGAAAAGGAACACTCTTCTCACTACTAACAATACTTTGATATATTGCAAACAATGGCTTCTCTTTTCCCAGAAACACATGTGCGTTTCTCACAATAGCATTTCATGAAATTCATACACTTTTCAAAGAACGTGCTTATCTTTCAAAATAAAGGTTCCACCATGAAAAGGAACACACTTCTCACTCCTTAAAATACTTTGACATATTCGAAACAATGGCTTCTGTTTTCAAAAAACACATGTGCGCTTCTCACAATTGCATTTCATGGAATTCATACACTTACTAAAGAACGTGATTATCATTCAAAGTAAATCTTCCTCAACCAAAAGAAGTCTTCACTCATTTCTAACAATACATTACATTTCCTTAACAACTGTTTATATTTTCACAGAAACACATGTGCTTTTCTCACAAAAGCATTTCATGAAATTCATACACTTTCTAAAGAATGTGATTATCTTTCAAATTAAAGCATCTACAGAGAAAAGGAACACTGTTCTCAATTCTGAAAATACTTTGAAATATTGCAAACAATGGCTTCTTATTTCAGAGAAACTCATGTGAGTTTCTCAAAAAAGCATTTCATGAAATTCAAACACTTTACAAAGAACGTGTTTATGTTTAAAGTAAAGCATCTACAGAGAAATGAACACTTCTCACACTTCTAACTATATTTTGTCATTTCCGAAGAACTGCTTCCCTTTTCAGAAAAACACATGTACGTTTCTTAAAACAGCATTTCATGAAATTCCTACACTTTATGAAGAACGTGATTATCTTTCAAAGTACAACTTCTACAAAGAAAAGTAACACTGTTCTCACTTCTAATTATACTTTGACATATCCCGAAAATCGGCCTCTCTTTTCAAAGAAACATATGAGCGTTTCTCACAATTGCATTTCATGAAATTCATACACTTTCTAAAGAACGTGATTATCTTTCAAATTAAAGCATCTACAGAGAAAAGGAACACTGTTCTCAATTCTGAAAATACTTTGACATATCTCAAACAATGGCTTCCCTTTTTAGAGAAACATATGTGGGTTTCTCACAAAAGCATTTCATGAAATGCATACACTTTAGAAAGAACGTGATTATCTTTCAAAGTACAGCTTCTACAGAAAAAAGTAACACTGCTATCATTTCTAACAATACTTTGACATATCTCAAACAACTGCTGGTCTTTTCAGAGAAACACATGTGCGTTTCTCACACAAGCATTTCATGAAATTCAAACACTTTCCAAAGTACGTGATTATCTTTCAAAATAAAGGTTCTACAGAGAAAAGAACACTTCTCTCACTCCTAACAATACTTTGACATATTCCAAACAATGGCTTCTCTTTTCAAAAAACACATGTGCATTTCTCACAAAATCATTTCATGAAATTCATGCACTTTCAAAAAAAGGTGATTATCTTTCAAATTGAAGCTTCTACAGAGAAAAGGAACACTATTCACACTTCTAACAATACTTTACATTTCAGAAACAACTCTATCTCTTTTCAGAGAAACACATGTGCGTTTTTCAGAAAAGTATTTCATGAAATTCATACATTCTCCAAAGAACGTGATTGTATTCCAAAATAAAGCTTCTACAGAGAAAAGTAACATTCTCTCACGTTTAACCAAACTTTGATATATCCCAAAAAATGGCTACTATTTTTAAAGAAACAAATGTGCCTTTCTCACAAAAGCATTTCTTGAAATTCAAACAATTTCAAAGAATGTGATTATCTTTCAAAGCAAAACTTCTACAGTGAAAAGCAAAACTCTTCTCCCTTCTAACAATACTTTGACATATCACTAACAATGGCTATTCTTTTCACAGAAACACATGTGCGTTTATCACAAAGGATTTCATGAAATTCATACATTTTACAAAGAACGTGATTATCTTACAAACTAAAGATTCTACAGAGAAAAGGAACACTGCTCTCACTTCTAACAATACTTTGACATAGCTCACACAATGGCTTCTCTTTACAGAAAAACACATGTATGTTTCTCAATAGAGCATTTCATGAAATTCATACATATTAGTGAGAACATGATTATCTTTCAAAGTAAAGCTTCTACAGAGAAAAGGAACACTGCTTTCATATCTAAAAACATTTTGACATATTGCAAACAATGGCTTCTCTTTTCAGAGCAAGACATATATGATTCTCACAAAGCATTTCTTAAAATTCATACCATTAACAAAGAACTTGATTATCTTTCAAAGAAAAACTTCTACAAAGTTAAGAAACACTGCTCTCACTTCTAATAATACTTTGATGTATTGCAAACAATGGCTTCTTATTTCAGAGAAACACATGTAAGTTTCTCCAAAAGCATTTCATGAAATTCATACATTTTACAAAGAATGTGATTATCTTTCAAAGTACAGTTTCTACAGAGAAAAGTAACACTGCTCTCACTTCTAATAATACTTTGGCATATCTCAAACAACGGCTTGATTTTCAGAAAAACACATATGAGTGTCTCACAAAAGCATTTCTTGAAATTCATACACTTCACAAAGAACACTATTATCTTTCACACTAAAGCTTCTACAGAGAAAAGGAACACTGTTTTCACTTCTAACAATACTTTGATATATACTAAACAATGGCATCTCTTTTCAGAGAAACACAGATGCGTTTCTCACAAAATCATTTCATGAAATTCATGTACTTTACAAAGAACATGATTATCATTCCAAGTAAAGCTTCTACAGAGAAAAGGAACACTGCTCTCACTTCTAAGAACACTTTGACATATTGCAAACAATGTCATCTTATTTCAGGGAAAGACATGAGAGTTTCTCACAAAAGCATTTCATGAAATTCAAACACTTTACAAAGAACGTGATTATATTTCAAAATAAAGCATCAACATGGAAAAGAACATTTCTTTCACTTCTAACTATACTTTGATATTTCCGAATAACTGCTTCTCTTTTCAGAGAAACACATGTGCGTTTCTCAAAAAAGCATATCATAAAATTCATACACTTTCCAAAGGACATGATTATCTTTCAAAGTACAGCTTTCACAGAGAAAAGTAACACTGCTCTCAGTTCTAATAATACTTTGACATATTTCAAACAATGGTTTGTCTTTTAAAAGAAAGACATTTGCATTTCTCACAAAATCATTTCATGAAATGCATACACTTTCTTTTTTTTTAAATTAATTAATTTATTTATTTTTTAATTAAAGATTTCAGTCTCTTCCCCGCCACTGCCTCCCATTTCCCTCCCCCTCCCCCAATCAATACCCCCTCCCTCCTCAGCCCGCAGAGCAATCAGGGTTCCCTGCCCTGTGGGAATTCCAAGGAACCCTCACCTCCGTCCAGGTCTACTAAGGTGAGCATCCAAACTGCCTAGGCTCCCACAAAGCCAGTACGTGCAGTAGGATTAGAAACCCATTGCCCTCCTTTTATGAAGCTACAGTTACCCTGATACAGAAACCACACAAAGACCCAACCAAGAAAGAGAATTACAGGCCTATCTCACTCATGAATATCGACGCAAAAATTCTCAATAAAATGCATACACTTTCTAAAGAACGTGATTATCTTTCAGAGTAAAGCTTCTACAGAGAAAAGTAACACTGCTCTCACTTCTAATTTTACTTTGACATATCCCAAAAAACAGCTTCTCCTTTCAAAGAAACACATGAGCGTTTCTCACAATTGCATTTCATGAAATTCATACACTTTCTAAAGGACATGATTATTTTTCAAATTAAAGCTTCTACAGAGAAAAGGAACACTGCTCTCACTTCCGAAAGTACTTTGAAATATCTCAAACAAATGTTGGCCTTTTCAGAGAAAAGCATTTCATGAAATTCATACACTTTAAAAGAACGTGATTATCTTTCAAAATACAGCTCCTACAGAGAAAATGAACACTGTTCTCACTTCTCAGAATACTTTGACATATTGCAAACAATGGCTTCTCTTTTAACAGAAACACACGTGCGTTTATCACAAAGGATTTCATGAAATTCATACACTTTACAATCAACGTGATTATCCTTCAAAGTAAAGCTTCTACAGAGAAAAGGAACATTGCTTTCACTTCTATAAACACTTTGACATATTCCAAGCAACTGCTTTTCTTTTCAGAGCAAGACATATGTGTTTGTAACAAAGAATTTCATGAAATTCATACCAATTAAAAGAACTTGATTATCTTTCAAAGATAAACTTCTACAGTGAAAAGGAACCCTCTTCTCACTTTTAACAATACCTTGACATATGGCAAAGAATGGCTTCTTTTCACATAAACACTTGTGCATTTTTCACAATAGAATTCAATGAAATTCATACACTTTCCAAAGAACGTGATTATCTTTCAAACTAAAGTTTCTACAGAGAAAAGTAACACTGCTCTCACTTCTAATAATCCTTTGCCATATGTCAAACAATGGTTTGTCTTTTCAGAGAAACACATATGTGATTCTCACAAAAGCATTTCATGAAAATCATACACTTTAAAAAGAAAGTGATTATTGTTCAAAATAAAACATCAACAGAGAAAAGAACACTTCTCTCACTTCAAAAAATACTTTGGTATTTCTGAACAACTGCTTCTCTTTTCAGAGAAACACATGTGCGTTTCTCACAAAGGCATTTCAAAAAATTCATACATTTTACAAAGAACTTGATTATCTTTGAAAATACAGCTTCCACAGAGAAAGGTAACACTGCTCTTAGTTCCAATAATACTTTGACATAACTCAAACAATGGCTTGTCTTTTAAGAGAAAGACGTGCGTTTCTCAAAAAAGCATTTCATGAAATTCATACACCTTAACAGAACGTGATTATCTTTCAAAATACAGCTGCTACAGAGAAAAGGAACACTGTTCTCACTTCTCAGAATAATTTGACATATTGCAAACAATGGCTTCTCTTTTAACAGAAACACGCATGCGATTATCACAAAGGATTTCATGAAATTCATACACTTTACAAACAACGTGATTATCCTTCAAAGTAAAGCTTCTACAGAGAAAAGGAACACTGCTCTCACTTCTAAGAACACTTTGACATATTGCAAACAATTTTGTCTTATTTCAGGGAAAGACATGAGAGTTTCTCACAAAAGCATTTCATGAAATTCAAACACTTTACAAAGAACGTGATTATATTTCAAAATAAAGCATCAACATGGAAAAGAACATTTCTTTCACTTCTAACTATACTTTGATATTTCCGAATAACTGCTTCTCTTTTCAGAGAAACACATGTGCGTTTCTCAAAAAAGCATATCATAAAATTCATACACTTTCCAAAGGACATGATTATCTTTCAAAGTAAATCATCTACAAAGAAAAGAAGACTGCTTTCACTTCTAAAAGTACTTTACATTTCTGAACAATTGCTTCTCTTTTCACAGAAACACAAGTGCGTTTCTCACAAAAGCATTTCAGGCAATTTATACATTTTACAAAGAACGTGATTATCTTTCAAAGTACAGCTTTCACAGAGAAAAGTAACACTGCTCTCAGTTCTAATAATACTTTGACATATTTCAAACAATGGTTTGTCTTTTAAAAGAAAGATATTTTCATTTCTCACAAAATCATTCCATGAAATGCATACACTTTCTAAAGAACGTGATTATCTTTCAGAGTAAAGCTTCTACAGAGAAAAGTAACACTGCTCTCAATTCTAATTTTACTTTGACATATCCCAAAAAACAGCTTCTCCTTTCAAAGAAACACATGAGCGTTTCTCACAATTGCATTTCATGAAATTCATACACTTTCTAAAGGACATGATTATTTTTCAAATTAAAGCTTCTACAGAGAAAAGGAACACTGCTCTCACTTCCGAAAGTACTTTGAAATATCTCAAACAAATGTTGGCCTTTTCAGAGAAAAGCATTTCATGAAATTCATACACTTTAAAAGAACGTGATTATCTTTCATAGTACAGCTTCTACAGAGAAAAGGAACACATCACTCACTTCTACCAATACTTTGACATATCCCAATAAACGGCTTCTCTTTTCAAAGAAACACATGTGAGTTTCTCACAATTGCATTTCATGAAATTCATACACTTTCTAAAGAAAGTGATTGTCTTTCCAAATAAAGCAACTACAGAGAAAAGAACACTTCTCTCACTTTTAACAATACTTTGACATTTCCAATAAACTGCTTCTCTTTTCAGAGAAACACGTGTGCGTTTCTCACAAAGGCATTTCATAAAATTCATACATTTTACAAAGAACTTGATTATCTTTGAAAATACAGCTTCCACAGAGAAAGGTAACACTGCTCTTAGTTCCAATAATACTTTGACATAACTCAAACAATGGCTTGTCTTTTAAGAGAAAGACGTGCGTTTCTCAAAAAAGCATTTCATGAAATTCATACACCTTAACAGAACGTGATTATCTTTCAAAATACAGCTCCTACAGAGAAAAGGAACACTGTTCTCACTTCTCAGAATAATTTGACATATTGCAAACAATGGCTTCTCTTTTAACAGAAACACGCGTGCGATTATCACAAAGGATTTCATGAAATTCATACACTTTACAAACAACGTGATTATCCTTCAAAGTAAAGCTTCTACAGAGAAAAGGAACATTGCTTTCACTTCTATAAACACTTTGACATATTCCAAGCAACTGCTTTTCTTTTCAGAGCAAGACATATGTGTTTGTAACAAAGAATTTCATGAAATTCATACCATTTAAAAGAACTTGATTATCTTTCAAAGATAAACTTCTACAGTGAAAAGGAACCCTCTTCTCACTTTTAACAATACCTTGACATATGGCAAAGAATGGCTTCTTTTCACATAAACACTTGTGCATTTTTCACAATAGAATTCAATGAAATTCATACACTTTCCGAAGAACGTTATTATCTTTCAAACTAAAGTTTCTACAGAGAAAAGTAACACTGCTCTCACTTCTAATAATCCTTTGCCATATGTCAAACAATGGTTTGTCTTTTCAGAGAAACACATATGTGATTCTCACAAAAGCATTTCATGAAAATCATACACTTTAAAAAGAAAATGATTATTGTTCAAAATAAAACATCAACAGAGAAAAGAACACTTCTCTCACTTGAAAAAATACTTTGGTATTTCTGAACAACTGCTTCTCTTTACAGAGAAACACATGTTCGTTTCTCACAAAGGCATTTCATAAAATTCATACATTTTACAAAGAACTTGATTATCTTTGAAAATACAGCTTCCACAGAGAAAGGTAACACTGCTCTTAGTTCCAATAATACTTTGACATAACTCAAACAATGGCTTGTCTTTTAAGAGAAAGACATGTGCGTTTCTCAAAAAAGCATTTCATGAAATTCATACACCTTAAAAGAACGTGATTATCTTTCAAAATACAGCTGCTACAGAGAAAAGGAACACTGCTCTCACTTCTAAGAACTCTTTGACATATTGCAAACAATGTCGTCTTATTTCAGGGAAAGACATGAGAGTTTCTCACAAAAGCATTTCATGAAATTCAAACACTTTACAAAGAACGTGATTATATTTCAAAATAAAGTATCAACATGGAAAAGAACATTTCTTTCACTTCTAACTATACTTTGATATTTCCGAATAACTGCTTCTCTTTTCAGAGAAACACATGTGCGTTTCTCAAAAAAGCATATCATAAAATTCATACACTTTCCAAAGGACATGATTATCTTTCAAAGTAAATCATCTACAAAGAAAAGAAGACTGCTTTCACTTCTAAAAGTACTTTACATTTCTGAACAATTGCTTCTCTTTTCACAGAAACACAAGTGCGTTTCTCACAAAAGCATTTCAGGTAATTTATACATTTTACAAAGAACGTGATTATCTTTGAAAATACCGCTTCCAGAGAGAAAAGTAACACTGCTCTCAGTTCTAATAATACTTTGACATATCTCAAACAATGGCTTGTCTTTTAAGAGAAACACATGTGCGTTTCTCAAAAAAGCATTTCATTAAATTCATACACTTTAAAAGAACGTGATTATCTTTCAAAATACAGCTGCTACAGAGAAAAGGAACACTGCTCTCACTTCTCAGAATAATTTGACATATTGCAAACAATGGCTTCTCTTTTAACAGAAACACGTGTGTGATTATCACATAGGATTTCATGAAATTCATACACTTTACAAACAACGTCATTATCCTTCAAAGTAAAGCTTCTACAGAGAAAAGGAACACTGCTCTCACTTCTAAGAATACTTTGACATATGGCAAACAATGGCTTCTTATTTTAGAGAAAAACATGCGAGTTTCTCATAAAAGGATTTCATGAAATGCAAACACTTTAAAAAGAACATTATTGTCCATCAAAATAAAACATTTACAGAGAAAAGAAACTTTTCTCACTTTTAACAATACTTTGTCATTTCCGAACAACTGCATCCATTTTCAGAGAAACACATGTGCGTTTCCTACAAAAGCATATTTTGAAATTTTTACACTTTCAAAAGAACGTGATTATCTTTGAAAGGAAAGGTTCTACAGTGAAAAGTAACACTCTTCTCACTCCTAACAATACTTTGACATATTTCAAACAATGGCTTCTCTTTGCAATGAAACACATGTGCGTTTCTCAAAAAAGCATTTCTTTAAATTCATACACTTTACAAAGAACATGATTATCTTTCAATCTAAAGCTTGTACAGAGAAAGGAACACTGCTCTGACTTCTAAGAATAATTTGACATATCACAAACAATGGTTTCTCTTTTCAGAGAAACACATGTATGTTTCTCACAAAAGCATTTTATGAAATTCATCCATATTACTTAGAACGTGATTATCTTTCACTGTAAAGCTTCTACAGAGAAAAGGAACATTGCTTTCACTTCTGAAAACATTTTGACATATTGCAAACAACTTCTTTTCTTTTCAGAGCAAGACATATGTGTTTGTAACAAAAGAATTTCATGAAATTCATACCATTTAAAAGAACTTGATTATCTTTCAAAGAAAAACTTCTACAGTGAAAAAGAACACTCTTCTCACTTCTAACAATACATTGACATATGGCAAAGAATGGCTTCTTTTCACAGAAACACTTGTGCATTTCTCACAAAAGCATTCAATGAAATTCATACACTTTCCAAAGAACGTGATTACCTTTCAAACTAAAATTTCTACAGAGAAAAATAACACTGCTCTCACTTCTAATAATACTTTGCCATATGTCAAACAATGGCTTGTCTTTTCAGAGAAACTCATATGTGTTTCTCACAAAAGCATTTCATGAAATTCATGCACTTTAAATGAATGTGATTATCTTTCAAAGTACAGCTTTTACAGAGAATAGGAACATTGCTCTCAATCTAAGAATACTTTGATAAATTGCAAACAATGGCTTCTTATTTCAGAAAAACACATGTGAGTCTATCACAAAAGCATTTCATGAAATTCAAACATTTTACAAAGAACGTGATTACCTTTCAAAATTAAGCATCTACAGAGAAAAGAACACTTCCCTCACTTCTAAGAATACATTGACATTTCCGAACAACTGCATCTCTTTTCAGAGAAACACATGCGACTTTCTCACAAAAGCATTTCAAGAAATGCATACACTTTCCAAAGAACATGATAATCTTTCAAAATAAAGCTTGTACAGAGAAAAGGAAAACTGCTCGCTCTTTTCACAGTACATTGATATCTCTAAAAAATCGCTTCTATTTTAAGATAAAAAATGTGCGTTTCTCACAAAAACATTTCATGTAATTTTTACACTTTACAAAGAATGTGATTATCTTTCAAAGAAATGGTTCTTCAGAGTAAAATAACACTGTTCTCAATTCTTACAATACTTTTACATATTAAAAACAACAGCTTCCCTTTTCAAATAAACAAATGTGTGTTTCTCACAAAACCATTTCTTGAAATTCATACATATTACAAACAACATGATTATGTTTCAAAGTAAAAACTCTACAGAGAAAAGGAACAATGGTCTTACTTCTAAAAGTACTTTGACATATCTCAAACTACAGCTGGTCTTTTCAGAGAAAAACATATGTGTTTCTCACAAAAGCATTTCATGAAATTCATACATTTTCAAAACAACGTGATTATTTTTCAAATTAAAGATTCTACAGAGTAAAGAACACTTCCCTCACTTCTAACAATACTTTTACAAGTCAAAAACAAATGCTTCACTTTTCAAAGGAACACATATGCATTCTCACAAAAGCATTTCATGGAATTCATATACTTTCCAAAGAACATGAATATCTTTCAAAGTAAAGGTTCTTCAGTGAAGAGGAATACTGTTCTCAATTCTAACAATACTTTGACATATCTCAAACTATGGATTCTCTTTTCAAAGAAACTCGTGTGCGTTTCTCACAAAAGCGTTTCACAGAATTCATACACTTTCCAAAGGACGTGATTATCTTTCAAAGTAAAGGTTCTTCAGTGAAGTAAAACACTGCTCGATCTTCTAACAGTACTTTGACATATCGCAAACAACGGTTTTTTTTAAGGAAACACATATGTGTTTCTCAAAAAGAATTTCATGAAATTCATAGAGTTTGCAAACAACGTGATTATCTTTCATATTAAAGCTTCTACAATGAAAAGGAAAACTCTTCTCACTTCTAACAGTACTCTGAAATATTGCAAACTATGGTTTCACTTTTCAAAGAAACAAATGTGCGTATCTCACAAAAGCATTTCTTGAAATTCATACACCTTACAAAGAATGTGATTATCTTTCAAAGTAAAGATACTACTGAGAAATGGAACGCTGCTCTCACTTCTAACAATACTTTGACACATCTCAAACTATGGCTGGTCTTTTCAAAGAAAAACGTGTGTTCCTCACAAAAGCATTTCATGGAATTCATACACTTTCCAAAGAACATGATTATTTTCAAAGTAAAGCTTCTACAGAGAAATGAAACCCCACTCACTCCTCTAACAGTACTTTTTTTCAAATTAAAACTTCTATAATGAAAAGGAAAACTCTTCTCACTTCTAACAATATTTTGACATATGGCAAACAATTGATTCTCTTTTCAAAGAAACACATATGCGTTTCTCACAAAAGCATTTCATGAAATTCATACATTTTCAAAACACCGTGATTATCTTTCAAAGTAAAGCTTCTACAGAGTAAAGAACACTTCTCTCACTTCTTTTTTTTTATTGAGGAAAAAAATTTCCGCCTCCGCCCATCCTCCCACTCCTCTCCTCTCCCCCCACTCCTCTCCCCCTCTCCCCCTCTCCCGACTCCTCTCCCCCTCCCCTCACTTCTCTACCCCTCCCCCAGCTTCTCTCCCCCTCCCTCTGCAGTCTGAAGAGCAGCCAGGGTTCCCTGCTAACAATCCTTTTTCATTTTAGAAACAAATGCTTTACTTTTCTAAGTAACACGTGTGCATTCTCACAAAAGCCTTTAATGGAATTCATATACTTTCCAAAGAACGTGATTATCTTTCAAAGTAAAGATCTTACAGAGAAAAGAACACTTTTCTATTTTCAAACCATACTTTTACATTTACAAAACAACTGCTTCAATTTTCAGCAAAACAAATGAGCCTTACTCATAAAAGCATTTCATTTAATTCTAACACTTTACAAAGAATGTGATTATTTTTCATAGTAAAGGTTCTTCAGTGAAAGCAACACTGTTCACAATTCTAACAATACTTTGACATATTCCAAACAAAGGCTTCACACTTCAAAGAAACAAATGTGCTTTTCTCACAAAAGCATTTCATGAAATTCATACACCTTACAAAGAAAGTGATCATCATTCATGAAATTCATTCACATTCCAAAGTACGAGATTATCTTTCAAAATTAAGCTTCACCAAAGAAAAGGAACACTACTCTCACTTCTAACAATACTTTGACATATCTCAAACTAAGGCTTCTCGTTTCAGAGAAAAACATGTGCGTTTCTCAAAAAAGCATTTCAATAAATTCATACTCATTCCAAACATTGTGATTTTCTTTCAAAATATAACCTCTACAGAGGAAAGGAACACTGCTCTGACTTCTAACAGTACTTTGACATATCTAAAACTATGACTTGTCATTTCAGAGAAACACATGTGTGTTTCTTACAAAGCATTTTTGGAATTCATACACTTTCCTAAGAACATGATTATCTTTCAAATTAATGCTTCTACAATGAAAAGGAACACACTTCTCAATTCTAACAATACTTTGACATATTCCAAACAACAGCTTCACTTTGCAAAGAAACACATGTGCATTTCTCACAAAAGAATTTCATGAAATTCATACACTTTACAAAGAACATGATTATGTTTTAAACTAAAGTTTCTTCAGTGAAAAGGAATACTGTTCTCAATTTTAACAATACTTTGACATATCTCAAACTATGGCTTCTCTTTTTGAAGAAACACATGTGCTTTTCTCACAAAAGCATCTCATGAAATTCATAGACTTTCAAAAGAATGTGATTATCTTTCAAAGTAAAGCTTCTACATTGAAAAGGAACACTATTCTCACTTCTATCAATGGTTTGACATACTGAAAACAATGGCTTCTCTTTTCAGAGAAACAAATGTGTGTTTTCCACAAAAGCATTTCATGAAATTCATACAATTTACAAAGAATGTGATTATCTTTCAAAGTAAAGGTTCTTCAGTGAAAAGGAATACTGTTTTCAATTATAACAATACTTTGACATATTCCAAACAATGGCTTCACTTTCCAAAGAAATTAATGTTCATTTCTCAAAAAAGCATTTCTTGAAATTCATACACCTTAATAAGAATGTGAATATCTTTCAAATTAAGGCTTCTACCGAGATAAGGAACACTGCTCTCATTTCTAACAGTACTTTGACATATCTCAAACAATGGCTTCTTTTTTAAGAGAAACACATATGTGTTTCTCACAAAAGCATTTCATGAAATTCATATACTTTCCAAAGAACGTAATTATCTTTCTAAGTACAACTTCCACAGAGAAAAGGAACACTGCTTACACTTCTAACAATACTTTGAAATATCTCAAATAATGGTTACTCCTTTGTTTGAAACACATGCGTGCTTCTAACAAAAGCATTTCATGGAATTCATACACTTTCCAAAGAATGTGTTTGTCTTTCAAATTAAAGCTTCTAAAATGAAAAGGAACACTTATTCAATTCTAACAATACTTTCACATATTGCAAACAATCGCTTCCCTTTTAAAAGTAACACATGTGTGTTTCAACAAAAGCATTTCAGGAAATTTATACATTTTCAAAAGAATGTGCTTATGTTTTAAAGTAAAACTTCTACAGAGAAAAGGACACTTCTCTCACTTCTAACAATACTTTTATATTTCTGAATCAACTTCTTCACTTTTCAAAGAAACACATGTGCATACTCACAAAAGCATTTCATGAAATTCATACACTTTCCAAAGAACATGATTATCTTTCAAAGTAAAGGTTCTTCAGTGGAAAGGAATAATGTTCACAATTCTAACAATTCTTTGACATACCTCAAACATGGCTGCTCTTTTATAAAAGCATTTCATGAAATTAATATACACTCCATTGAACGTGATTATCTTTCAAAGTACAGCTTCTATGGAGAAACAGAACACTGCTTTCACTTCTAACAATATTTTTATATTTACGAAAAAACTGCTTCATTTTTCAAAGTAACAAATGTGCGTTTCTCACAAAAGAATTTCATGGAATTCATATACTTTGCAAAGAATGTGATTACCTTACAAAGTAAAGGTTCTTCACTGGAATGCAACACTGTCCTCCAATATAACAATACTTTAACATATTCTGAACAACGGTTTCATTTTTCAAAGAAATAAATGTGCTTTTCTCACAAAGGCATTTCTTGAAATTCATACACCTTACAAAGAATGTGATCATCTTTCAAAATAAAGCTTCTGCCAAGAAAAGGAACACAGCCCTCATTTCTAACAGTACTTTGACATATCTCAAACAATGGCTTCTCTTTTAAGAGAAACGCATATGTGTTTCTCATAAAAGCATTCATGAAATTCATATACTTTCCATAGAATGTGATTATCTTTCAAAGTACAGTTTCTACAGAGACAATGAACACTGTTTTCACGTCTAACAATACTTTGAAATATCTCAAACAATGGCTTCTCTTTTCAGAGAAACACATGTGCGTTTCTCCCAAAAGATTTACATGGAATTCATACACTTTACAAAGAACTTGATTTTCTTTCAATGTAAAGCTTCTCTAAAGGAACAATGCTCTCACTTCTAAACATACTTTGACATATCTCAAACAACTCCTTCACTGTTCAAAGAAACACATGTGCGCTTTTCACAAAAGCATTTCATGAAGTTCATTCACATTCCAAGGTACGTGATTCTATTTCAAATTAAAGCTTCACCAGAGAAAAGGAACACTGCTCTCACTTCTAACAATACTTTGACATATCTCAAACTAAGGCTTCTCGTTTCAGAGAAAAACATGTGCATTTCTCAAAAAAGCATATCATGAAATCCATACACATTCCAAAGTTTGTGATTGTCTTTCAATATAAAGCTTAACCAAAGAAAAAGAACATGCTATCACTTTTAACAATACTTTGAAATATCTCCAAAAACAGCTTCTTTATTCAGAGAATCAATTGTGTGTTTCTCACAAAAGCATTTAATGGAATTCAAACACTTTAAATAGAATGTGATTATCTTTCAAAGTTAAGCTTCTACAGAGAAAAGGAACACTGCTTATCTTCTAACAATACTATGAAATATCTCAAAAAATGGCATCTCTTTTCAGAGAAATACATGTGTGTTTCTTACAAAAGCAGGTCATGGAATTCAAGTACTTTCTAAAGAACATGATTATCTTTCAAAGTAAAGGTTCGACAATGAAAAGGAACACTCTTTTCACTTCAAAATATACTTTGACATATTGCAAATAACTGCTTCTCTTTTCAAAGAAACACATGTGCGTTTCTCAAAAAATCTTTTCTTAAATTTATACACTTTCAAATGAACCTTATTGTCTTTCAAAGTAAAGGTTCTACAGAGAAAAGGAACACTGCCTGCACTCCTAACAGTACTTTGACACATCTCCAACAATGGCTACTCTTTTCAGAGAAACACATGTGCGTTTCTCACAAAAGAATTTCATGGAATTCATACACTTTACAAAGAACGTGATTTTCTTACAAAGTAAGGATTCTACAGAAAAAGGAACACTGCTTGCACTTCTAACAGTACTTTGACATATCTAAAACAATGGCTTCTTTTTTCAGAGAAACACATATATATTTCTCACAAAAGAAATTCATGAAAATCATACACTTTCCTTAGACCGTGATTATCTTTCACAGTAATGATTCTACAGAAAAAGGAACACTGCTCCCACTTCTAACAATATTTTGACATATCTCAAACAACGGCTTCTCTTTTCAGAGAAACATGTGTGCATTTTTCACAAAAGAATTTCATGGAATGCATACACTTTACAAAGAACATGATTATCTTTCAAACTAAAGCTTCTACGTAGAAAAGAAACACTGCTCGCACTTCTAACAGTACTTTGACATAACTCAAACAAAGGCTTCTCTTTTCAGAGAAACGCATATATGTTTCTCACAAAAGCATTTCATGAAATTCATATACTTTCCATAGAACGTAATTAACTTTCAAAGTACAGCTTCTACAGAGAAAAGGAACACTGCTTTCACTTCTAACAATCCTTTGATATATTTCAAAAAACAGCATCTCTCCTCAGAGAAACACATGTGCGTTTCTCACAAAAGCATTTTAAGTAATTTATACACCCCAAAAACGTGATCATCTTTCAAATTAAAGCTTCTACAATGAAAAGGAACACTCTTCTCACTTCTACCAATACTTTGACATATTGGAAACAATGGCTTCTCTCTTCAGAGAAACACGTGTGTTTCTCACAAAAGTAATTCATGAAATTCATACACTTTACAAAGAATGTGATTATCTTTCAAAGTAAAGGTTCTTCAGTGAAAAGCAGCACTGTTCTCAATTGTAACAATACTTTGACATATTTGAAAAAACGGCTTCACTTTTCAAAGAAACAAGTGTGCGTTTCTCACAAAAGCATTTCTTGAAATTCATATACCTTAAAAAGAATATGAATATCTTTCAAAGAAAAGTTTCTACCGAGAAAAGGAACACTGCTCTCATTGTGACAGTACTTTGACATATCTCAAACAATGGCTTCTTTTTTAAGAAAAACACATATGTGTTTCTAAAAAAGCATTTTATGAATTCATATACTTTCTATAGTATGTGATTATCTCTCAATGTACACTTCTACAGAGAAAAGGAACAAGCATTTATTTCTAACAATTTTTACATTTCTGAAACAACTGCTTCACTTTTCAAAGAAATACATGTGTGTTCTCACAAAAGCATTTCATGAAATTCATACACTTTCCAAAGAACGTGATTATTTTTCAAAGTAAAGGTTCTACAGATAAAAGGAACACTGCTCGCACTTCTAACAGTACTTTCACATATCTCAAACAATGGATTCTCTTTTGAGAGAAACACATATATGTTTCTCACAAAAGCATTTCAAGAAATTCATATACTTTCCATAGAACGTAATTAACTTTCAAAGTACAGCTTCTACAGAGAAAAGGAACACTGCTTTCACTTCTGAAAATACTTTGAAATATCTCAAAAATGGCTTCTCTTTTCAGAGAAACACTTGTGCGTTTCTGAAAAAAAAATTTCATGGAATTCATACACTTTCCAAAGAATGTGATTATCTTTCAAATTAAAGCTTCTACAATGAAAAGAAACACTCTTCTCAATTCTAACAATACTTTGACATATCCCAAGCAATAGCATCTCCTTTCAAAGAAACACATGTGCTTTTCTCACAAAAAGTTTCATGAAATTCATACATTTTCAAAATAACGTGATTATCTTTCAAAGTAAAGCTTCTACAGAGAAAATAACACTTCTCTCACTTCTAACAATACTTTTACATTTACAAAACAACTGCATCACTTTTCAAAGATACACATGTGCTTTCTCAAAAAGCATTTCATGAAATTTATACATTCCAAAGAACGTGATTGTCTCTCAAAGTAAAGGTTCTTCAGTGAAAAGGAATTCTGTTCTCAATTCTAACAGTACTTTGACATATATCAAGCAACGGCTTCTCTTTTCAGAGAAACACATGTGCGTTTCTCACAAAAGCATTTCATGGAATTCATACACTTTCCAAAGAACATTTTTGTCTTTCAAATTAAAGCTTCTACAATGAAATGGAACACTCTTCTAAATTCTAAATATAATTTGACATATTAAAAACAATGGCTTCCCTTTTCAAAGAAACACATGTGCATTTCTCACAAAACCATTTCTTGGAATTCATACACTTCATAAAGAATGTAGTATCTCTCAAAGTATAGCTTCTACAGAGAAAAAGAACTCTGCTCGCACTACTAACAGTACTTTGACATATCTCAAACAACGGCTTCTCTTTTTAGAGAAACACTTGTGCGTTTCTCAAAAAAGCATTTCATGGAATTCATACACTTTCAAAGAATGTTATTGTCTTTCAAATTAAATCTTCTACAATGAAAAGGAACACTCCTCTCAATTCTAACAATACTTGGACATATTGCAAACAATAGCTTCCCTTTTCAAAGAAACACATGTGCGTTTCTCACAAAAGCATTTCATTAAATTCATACACTTTCAAAGCACATGATTATCTTTCAAAGAGAAAAGGAACACTGCTCTCACTTTTAACAATACTATGACATATCTCAAACAACGGCTTCATTTTTCTTTTTTTTTCATATTTATTTATTAAGGATTTCTGCCTCCTCTCAGCCACTGCCTCCCATTTTCCTCTCCCCCCCATTCAAGTCCCCCTCCCTCATCAGCTCAAAGAGCAATCATGGTTCCCTGACCTGTGGGAAGCCCAAGGACCGCCCACCTCTATCCAGGTCTAGGAAGGTGAGCATCCACACTGCCTATTCAACTCCAAAGCCAGTACGTGCAGTACTGTCAAATACCCACTGCCATTGTTCTTGATTTCTCAGTATTCCTCATTGTCCACTATGTTCAGCTAGTCCGGATTTATCCCATGCTTTTGCAGACCCAGGCCATCTGGCCTTGGTGAGTTCCCAAAAGAACATCCCCATTCTCTCAGTGTGTGGGACCACCCATCGCAGTCCTGAGTTCCTTGCTCGTGTTCCCTCTCCTTCTTCTCCTGATTTGGACCTTGAGATTTCTGTCCAGTGCTCCAATGTGGGTCTCAGTCTTTGTCTCCTTTCATCGCCTGATGAAGGTTAATATTCAGGAGGATGCCTATGTGTTCGTCTTTGGATTCACCTTCTTATTTAGCTTCTCTAGGAACATGAATTATAAGCTCAATGTCCTTTATTTATGGCAAGAAACCAAATATGAGTGAGTACATCCCATATCCCTCTTTTTGGGTCTGGCTTACCTCACTCAGGATAGTGTCTTTTTATTTCCATCCATTTGTATGCAAAATTCAAGAAGTTCTTGTTTTTTACTGCTGAGTAATACTCTAATATGTATAAATTCCATACTTTCTTCATCAATTCTTCCATTGAAGGGCATCTAGGTTGTTTCCAGGTTCTGGCTATTACAAACAATGCTGCTATGAATATTGTTGAGCATATACTTTTGTTGTATGATAGGGCCTCTCTTGGGTGTATTCCCAAGAGTGGTATTGCTGGGTCCAGGGGTAGGTTGATCCTGAATTTCCTGAGAAACCGCCACACTGCTTTCCAGAGTGGTTGCACAATTTTGCATTCCCACCAGCAATGGGTGAGTGTACCCCTTTCACCACAACCTCTCCAGCAAAGGCTATCATTGGTGTTTTTTATTTTAGCCATTCTGACAGGTATAAGATGGTATCTTAAAGTTGTCTTGATTTGCATTTTTCCTGATCGGTAAAGAAGTTGAGCATGACCTTAAGTGTCTTTTGGCCATATGAAGCTCTTCTGTTGAGATTTCTCTCCTCAGCTCAGTGGCCCATTTTATAATTGGGTTGATTAGCCTTTTACGGTCTAGTTTCTTGAGTTCTTTATATATCTTGGAGATCTGACCTTTGTCAGTTGCAGGGTTGGTGAAGATCTTCTCCCAGTCAGTGGGTTGCCTTTTTGTCTTAGTGACAGTGTCCTTTGCTTTACAGAAGCTTCTCAGTCTCAGGAGGTCCCATTTATTCAATGAGGCCCTTAATGTCTGTGCTGCTGGGGTTATACGTAGAAAGTAGTCTCCTGTGCCCATGTGTTGTAGAGTACTTCCCACTTTCTCTTCTATCAGGTTCAGTGTGTTCAGAGAGATATTGAGGTCTTTAATCCATTTGGACTTGAGTTTTGTGCATGGTGATAGATATGGATCTATTTTCATTCTTCTAGAGATTGACATCCAGTTTTGCCAGCACAATTTGTTGAAGATGCTCTGTCTTTTCCATTGTATACTTGTAGGGTTATACCTGCCCCTTTTAGGGCGGGATTGCCTCGGGCAATTGTTGACTGATAAATCGAGCGCGCGGAAGCTGCGCGCTCTCTTTTTGTTTCCTGTCTCCTGCGCTATGCTGGAACCTTGGTTTTGTAAGTTTATTTAAATATTAAAGTGGTTTATATTCTTTAATATTTGCCTGCATTTATTCGCACCGGTACATTTGGCGCCTGCCCCGTGGGGCTTTGCGATTACCCGCCCCAAATCGGGGCCTCTTGGGGTTATCGCTCCCAGCGGCTCCTTCCCCCATCCCAGTGCGGTACGGCTGCAGAGGCAGCTGAGATTCTGAGCGACTCTATCTTTCCTGGTGTCTGCTAAAAAGTCAAACGGGACGAGAGTATTAGCACTCCCCGGCCCCGCCCTG
The DNA here is from genome assembly GCA_028537955.1 of Microtus californicus. Lineage (NCBI taxonomy): Eukaryota > Metazoa > Chordata > Mammalia > Rodentia > Cricetidae > Microtus > Microtus californicus. Next base: position 91,839,323 of record JAQJZF010000005.1, read on the forward strand.
CCTGACAGTGGCACAAACGCCTCTGTTACAGTGTGATCGGTCTCTGTTTCCCCTCCTCCTCCGCTCGGCGCAGCAGCGGCGGCGGCGGCGGCGGCGGCAGGTCACCTGACAGCGGCCCTGCAAGCCTACTCAAACTGGTCCCTTTGATTTGTTCACTTTGGCAGCTTTTCTCTCTGTTCCCCTTCCGGCCCAATTGCTATTTATCAGCCTGGTGTCTGCTACAATTTTGTTTCTGAGTCATTTATTTCAGACTTAGGCCACGTGGATTCAAGTGGACTCTTTCGCCACCACTGGCAGGAACTGGTCATTGCAGGTAAAAGAATTTTTTATAAATAAAATGTCTGAGAACGTGACTGTTTTAGATTTCAATAGCTTTTTTGAATATACAATGTGGGAGATGTTACAAGAGGTGTCTATCACCCCTCATCTATGGATATTTCTGGGATTCGTAATTTTCCTTAGCACTATATGGTTTGACAATAGGAAAATGATCAAGTCTCTTAAGGCAGAGGTTGAACGTTTAAAAACTATTGAGAATGACAACAATCTTCTCAAGAATCAGTTTGAAGTTCTCCAGGAAGAAAACAGATCTTTGTTTAACATGACTCGGTTAACTGAGCAAAATTTAGAAAAGGTACAGGCTGATGTTAAGGAGAAATTCATTACTATGGAAGAAGGAACAGCTGATCTGGATCGTAAATTCCAGCAGTCCCTTTCTGTAGGAACTGAAACATTACTGGCTGATATTAAGGAGAAATTCATTACTATGGAAGAGGGAACAGCTGATTTAGAGCGTAAACTTCAGTCCCTTTCTGTAGGAACTGAAACATTACTGGCTGATATTAAGGAGAAATTCATTACTATGGAAGAGGGAACAGCTGATTTAGAGCGTAAACTTCAGTCCCTTTCTGTAGGAACTGAAACATTAACTGAGAGAATCAAAACTGCTGAATGTGACAATCGAATTTTGTCTAAAGCTTATGACAGATTGGCGGAAAGATTGTCAATACAAGAAGGCACGGTTTATGCCATAAAAATTATGTCCAAAGATGACAAGTTATCTCTAATGGACAAACTTCATAATTTAGAATCCTCAATGAAGGCTTTGGAACATAATTCTGGACAGGAGATTCAGACATTGCAAAAAGCAATGGTGAATAGAATTGAGAAGATTGAGGAATTTCTAAATTCTGATGAAGAAGAGCAAAGGGTAGAAAGGCAAATTTTAACTACATCTGTGGATAAATCCCTCCGGGACAATTTCCACAAAGCACTACCTACAGCTCTACATGCCTTTCCAGTAATAACAACAGAAAAGGTGATTGGTTCCAGAAACCCTAGGGTCATCAAGGAAGATACATGGGAACCTGTCCGTATGAACGATCTCAAAGAAATTAAACAGGCTGTCATGACTTTTGGGATGCATGCCTCTTTTGTTAAAGAGATGCTAAAATCTTGGGCTACAACTAACAGAGCAACCCCCTTGGACTGGCTCCAGCTGAGCTCCGCAGTCCTTGAGAGTGGACCACAATTAAAATGGAAATGCTTATTCAGGCAAGAGGCTAGACTTTTAGAACAGCAGGAAAAGGCGAAGGGAATTGACATTTCCCTAGATAAGATTCTAGGTGAAGGGCTCTTTTCCGACCCTCAGGAACAAGCTAATCTGGATGAAAACATACTCTCCATGTGTACTACAGCAGCCTTAAGGGCTTGGGACAGGGTACAAGACCCAGGACAGAGAATGGAATCATTTGTCACAGTTAAACAGGGTCAGAGAGAACCCTTTAGTGACTTTTTACAAAGATTAACTAAGGCTGTACAAATAGGGATATCTGACCCAGAAGCAAGACATATAATAATTGAGTCTTTGGCTTACGAAAATGCAAATGTGGAATGCAAAAAGATCTTGGGGCCTTTAAAGTTCAGATCAGCGTCCTTGGAAGAATGGGTCTTGCATACACTGAATGTTGACACATTTGACTATGGCACTGAAGCATGGGTAGAAGAAGCAATTTCCAATGGTAAAAGGAGACACCAGAATACCAAATGTTTTAATTGTGGCAAAATGGGTCATATGAAAAGGAATTGTAAGCAACGGATTTTCAGAAATAATAATAATGCATCTTCTAGAAATAACAGAAATAGAAGGACTCAACCTTCAGGTTTATGTAGAAGATGTGGAAAAGGCAGACATTGGACGAATGAATGCAGGTCTACAAGAGATAGACAAGGCAACCTGATACAGACGGGAAACGTGAGAGGGGGGGCCTCACAGGCCCCCATGGCAAACATGGTTCAGTCATTTCCAGTTTCTGCAGAGAACATGCCTCGTCAGGACAATTAGGAAGCCACATGCCTACTGTTACAAGCAATAGTAATCAGAAAGATGAGTTACGTGTGTTTTGGCAAACCTCTATAAATGATCAAAGACCTAAGCTGAGAGTGTGTGTAAATGGCATTTTTATTACTGGCTTGCTGGACACAGGTGCTGATGTAAGTATCATTACCCCAGAATCTTGGCATCCATATTGGCCTCTTCAGAATGTAAATGTTCAGCTCCTGGGAATTGGAACCCTATCTCGAGTAAGGCAGAGCACGAGATGGGTTGAATGTATAGGGCCAGAGGGACAAATAGGAAAATTAAGGCCATATGTAGCCAATATTGCAATGAATTTATGGGGTCGTGACCTATTACAACATTGGAATACCCAAATTAACATTCCTGCTACTTCTAGAGCCTATATTTCTGAGAATAATATTAAAAGATATTACAAACGGAGAAAACCGGCCATTAGGGCTGTGCAAGAACAAGCAATTGATGTCCCTTCAGAGATACCAACAGCCTTGCCTCTAAAATGGTTAACTGAGAAACCAATATGGACAAAGCAATGGCCTTTAGCTGAGGAAAAGTTACAGGCTTTAGAACAGCTGGTACAAGAACAACTAGATGCTGGACATATTGAAGAATCTACCAGCCCTTGGAATTCTCCTGTATTTGTGGTTAAGAAAAAATCAGGTAAATTTAGAATGGTGACAGATCTCAGGGCCATCAACAAGGTTATTCAACCTATGGGCCCTCTGCAATCTGGAATTCCTTTGCCCTCTTTATTACCAAAAGGATGGCCTCTCATAGTTATTGATTTAAAGGATTGTTTTTTCACTATACCTTTGCAAAAAGAAGATAGAGAAAAATTTGCCTTCACAGTGCCTACTTACAACAATTCTCAACCTTCAAGGAGGTACCATTGGGCCGTCCTCCCCCAGGGTATGTTAAATAGCCCCTCCCTGTGCCAATATTTTGTGAACCAACCTTTGCAAATAATACGCAAGAAATTTCCCAAATCTATAATATATCATTACATGGACGACATATTGTTATCTGATTCAAACATAGATACCTTGAACAGACTGTTTGAAGAAATACAGATACTGTTACCTAAATGGGGATTGCAAATTGCTCCTGAAAAGATTCAGAAGGGAGATTCTGTTAATTATTTAGGTTATAGAATAGGTTTGCAAAAAATTAAGACACAAAAGGCACAAATTCGGAGAGATCGCCTACGGACTCTTAATGACTTTCAAAGACTGTTAGGAGACATTTCCAGTCTACGACCAGCTATTGGGATAACACCTGATCTAATAATTCATTTGAACAAAACCTTGGATGGTGATAAAGATTTAAACAGTCCCAGAGAATTAACAGCTGAAGCAGAAAAGGAACTAACAATGATTGAGGAGAAATTACAACAGGCACATGTGGACAGAGTGAATCCAGAGCTCGATTGTATTCTCGTCGTATTACCATCGAAAATTTCTCCTACAGGAATTTTAATGCAGAGAGATGATATTATCTTGGAATGGATCTTTTTACCACATAAACCAAGTAAGAAACTGAAAACTTATGTAGAAAAAGTCTCTGAGTTAATTATAAAAGGCAAGCTGAGACTTCGTCAACTAGCAGGCATAGACCCAGCAGAAATTATAGTGCCTTTCACTGCTGATGAAATAAAGAAATTATGGGAAGATAATGAACCATGGCAAAGAGCTTGTGCTAATTTTTTGCGACACATTAATAACAACTATCCAAAAAGCAAGCGGCTTAACTTCATAAAGAGAACTTCTTGGATCCTTCCTCGAATCGTCCGTGATGCTCCAATAATTGGAGCCCGTACATTCTATACTGATGCCAATAAATCAGGGAAGGCAGGTTACAAATCAGAAGACTTGGGTAAGGTGGAACAAAGTCCATATGATTCTGTCCAGAAGGCAGAATTATATGCCATTCTTATGGTACTAAGAGATTTTAAAGAACCTATTAATATAGTTACTGATTCACAATACGCAGAAAGAGTTATTCTACATATTGAAACTGCTGAATTTATACCAGATGATACAGAACTAACCTCATTGTTTCTCCAGGTTCAAGATCTAATCAGGAACAGGCTTTGCCCTATGTACATAACACACATCCGATCCCATACGGGTCTGCCAGGTCCTCTAGCACAAGGTAATGCAGAAATTGATCAATTATTGATTGGTAGCGTGCTACAAGCCTCTGAATTTCATAAAAAACATCATGTTAATAGTAAAGGTTTGAAGAAAGAGTTTTCTATTACATGGCAACAAGCTAAGGAGATTGTAAAGAAATGCCCTACTTGCTCTTTCTATAACCAAACGCCACTACCAGCAGGGGCTAATCCGAAGGGCACTCATAGGAATGAAATCTGGCAGATGGATGTGTTCCACTTTGCAGAATTTGGCAAATTGAAGTATGTTCATCACACCATTGACACTTATTCAGGCTTTCAGTGGGCAACTGCTTTAAGTTCAGAAAAAGCTGATTCAGTAATCACTCATTTATTAGAAGTCATGGCTATCATGGGTATACCTACACAAATTAAGACAGATAACGGTCCTGCTTATGTCTCTAGGAAAATGAAACGGTTTTTTGATTATTACAATATCAAGCATGTTACAGGTATACCATACAATCCTACAGGTCAAGCAGTCATAGAAAGATCAAATCGAACTTTAAAGGATATGTTGAACAAACAGAAAGGGGTGGAAAACACCCCCAGAAATAGGTTACATAATGCTTTGTTAACCTTGAATTTTCTCAACGCTAATGAGAAGGGAACGACGGCTGCAGAAAGACATTGGATAATGGAAAAGTCTACTGAACTAAATCAACCAGTTTATTTCAAGGATGTGCTGACCTCACAATGGAAGCCAGGAGATGTGCTGCGTTGGGGAAGGGGTTTTGCTCTTATCTCCACAGGTGAGGAACAATTATGGATACCGTCAAAATTAATAAAGTTTCGGTTTGAAGAAGAGAAGTCACTTGGAAAAGATAAATTACAATTCATTCACAAGGATGACCGGCATTCTGATGGTAAGGATTAGAGATAGGTTGGGGGCAGGGTTCTTTTCTTATCTCCACAGGAAAATACTCATCTCCAAAGAATTTAAGGGACCCTGAATATTTAATTACTGATGGATGGAAAATAGTTACGACCCACTAAGCATCTACAATAAAATTCTATACATACTGTAAGTATTGATTTCTTATGTATATTTATATGTTTTATTGAACACTTCTTTATAAATGTGTAGAGCTGGTTTTGGAGTTGGACTATGGCTCAGGCCCTCTTCAATTCCAAGCCTGTTGATAAGAGATATTTCAGAGTTTCTGTCTCAGGTCAGGAGCCATGAAATGGGACAGAATAAAAATAATTTTATACTTGATAAACTTTCTTTGCCTTTCTTCATATCTGTGTCTTTCTTTATATGTCAGTATATGTCCTTGTTGTTAATGTTTAAATTTCCCATAACAAACAACAAATTTTTCTACAGTAATCTTTGAAGTTTCCAGGATGAAGATGGGGCCCCACAACATCAACTCAATCTGGTTTTTATGACGTCATGAATATTTTTTTTTAAGCGCTAATATTAGACCTGTTTTTTTTTGGTACCAACTGCACGAGACAATTTCGAATGAAGCACATGTTTGACAACACTCTAGCCGGACCTTCTCAAAATGCTCAGAGACTAGTTATAATTTTCTTAGGTCAAAGGTTAATTTGGGAATTTTACCATCAATTGCTTTCTCAGGGGCCCTTAAGAAGAACGACGCCCCCATGTCAGCTAGAAGCAATCTAAGAGGACGACGTCCCCTCTCCCAATAGAGTTTGACCACAGGGTTAGGGACATCTTTTAGTGGTTGGTTTAGGGTTGAGGGGATGGGGAGATATTGTATGAAATTAGATATATATATATATATAGTAAAAAAAAAAGGGGGGGGATTAATTGGTTTGATGGGATGATTGGTATTTGTGACTTACTGTTTTTAGAAAATTATATTGGTACTGTTTCTTGTATATTGATATATTGAATATTGAATGTGAGTGTTCCTACCTCTATTTTTGTATAAGAATATGCTTATATTGTATTGATACATCTACCATATCACAATGTACATTTCTACCTCTGATACTATTTATGTAATAACATTGTTTAAATTTGATATGTAATGACATTGTTTACAGGTGAAGATCATTGTCTTCATATATTGCACAGTTGTTTATTCTATTAGTTTTCAAATTAGATAGGTATTGAGAATGATATGTTTGTCATATTTATTTTTAGGTTAATCAGGTCTTTTAGATACATAGAGATTATTTTTAGTACAGATAGTATAATCTTCAGCCTCTTTGAAGAGCTGTAGAACATGGCCTTTAATCTAACCTAGAATTCTGTGCCTACGAGACACAATTACTCCTGGCAATGCCACCCTACTCCCGAGAGAACGTTGAGCACCAAAGACACTCCACTGGGAGCTTGTCTTCTTGGCAGAACTGGCCTTTGGGTTAAGAAAAGCCCATACCTCAACTACCGACTGAGATATGAAACAGGATTGTCTTATCTTGCCAAGACAGGGTAGGATAATTCTAAGAAAGTTCTTGCATTTGATAATGGTATGTCAGTTATGTTAGGCCTTAGCCAAAGTTGGTTGACTCAACATTGCAAACAAGACTTTGGGTGATTGCCCAGGTAGTCAGTTGTCTCTGTCATTTATTGCACATTCTGGATATCTTTTTTTTTAAGTAATATTTATTTCCCTTCTCAGATCTTTGATGGAGTTGAAGATTATTTAATTGTAGTTACTTTCTACATTATTTAGACTCCTTGAGATAGAATGTCTAGCAAAACTTTTGTTCTCAATATTGTTAGTTATATTTATCATTTGTTATTATTGTTTATAGTTGTATTTGGTTTAGTTCTGGCTTATTTAGACAAAAGGGGGAGATGTAGGGTTATACCTGCCCCTTTTAGGGCGGGATTGCCTCGGGCAATTGTTGACTGATAAATCGAGCGCGCAGAAGCTGCGCGCTCTCTTTTTGTTTCCTGTCTCCTGCGCTACGCTGGAACCTTGGTTTTGTAAGTTTATTTAAATATTAAAGTGGTTTATATTCTTTAATATTTGCCTGCATTTATTCGCACCGGTACATTTACTTTTAGCTCCTTTATCGAAAATCAGGTGTTCATAAGTTTGTGGGTTAAAGTCAGGGTCTTCTATTCGATTCCATTGGTCAACTTCTCTGTTTTTATGCCATTACCAAGCTGTTTTCAATACTGTAGCTCTGTAATAGAGTTTGAAGGCAGGGATGGTAATGCCTCCAGACAATCCTTTATTGTATAAGATTGTTTTGGCTTCTTGGATTTTTTGTTTTTCCATATATATTTGATTACTGTCTTCTTCAGATCTGTGAAGAATTTTGATGGGATTTTGATGAGGATTGCATTGAATCTATAGATTGCTTTTGGTAGAATTGCCATTTTTACTATGTTGATCCTCCCAATCCAAGAGCAAGGGAAGTCCTTCCATTTTCTGGTGTCCTCTTCAATTACTTTCTTCAAAGACTTGTAGTTCTTGTCAAATAGATCTTTCACTTCCTTGGTCAGAGTTACCCCAAGATATTTTATGCTATTTGTGGCCATCGTGATAGGTGATGCTTCTCTGATTTCCCTCTCTGCTTCCTTATTCTTAGTGTGTAGGAAGGCAACTGGTTCTTTGGAGTTGATCTTCAAACCTGCCACATTACTAAAGGTGTTTATCAGCTGTAGGAGTTCTTTGGTAGAATTTTTGGGGTCGCTTATGTACACTATCATATCATCTGCAAATAACAAAAGCTTAACTTCTTCCTTTTCAATATCAATCCCCTTGATCTCCTTATGTTGTCTTATTGCTATTGCTAGAACTTCTAGCACTATATTGAAGAGGTATGGAAAAAGTGGACAGCCTTGTCGTGTTCCTGATTTTAGTGGGATGGCTTTGATTTTTTTCTCCGTTTAATTTAATGTTAGCTGTCAGCTTGCTGTAAATAGCTTTTATTATATTTAGGTAGGACACTTGTATCCCTATTCTCTCCAAGAACTTTATCATAAAGGGGTGTTGAATTTTGTCGAATGCTTTTTCAGCATCTAATGAAATGATCATATGATTTTTCCTTTCAGTTTATTTCTATGGTGGATTACATTGATAGATTTGCATATGTTGAACCAGCCCTGCATCTCTGGGATGAAGCCTACTTCATCATAATGGATAATTTTTCTGATGTGTTCTTGGATTCGGTTTGCCAGTATTTTATTGAGAATTTTTGCGTCAATATTCATGAGTGAGATAGGCCTGTAATTCTCTTCCTTGGTTGGGTCTTTGTGTGGTTTGGGTATCAGGGTAACTGTAGCTTCATAAAAGGAATTAGGCAATGACTCTTCTGATTCTATATTGTGAAATACATTAAGGAGTATAGGTGTTAGTTCTTATTGGAAGTTCAGGTAGAATTCTGCATTGAAACCATCTGGTCCTGGGCTTTTTTTTAAAGGGAGATTTTTGATAACTGTTTCTAATTCTTTGCGAGTAACAAGACTATTTAGATCATTCACCTGTTCATGGTTTAGCTTTGGTATATGGTACTTATTTTTAAAAAATGTTCATTACTTTTGTATTTTCCAGTTTTGTGGCATACAGGCTTTTGTAGTAAGATCAAATTATTCTCTGGATTTCCTATGTGTCTGTGGTTATGTCCCCCTTTTCATTTCTGATCTTATTTATTTGCGTGTTCTCTCTCTGTCGTTTAATTAGTTTGGATAGGGGTTTGTTGATCTTGTTTATTTTCTCCAAGTACCAACTTTTTTTTATTGATTCTTTGGACTGATTTCTGTGTTTCTATTTTGTTGATTTCTGCCCTCAGTTTGATTATTTCCAGTCTTCTACTTCTCCTGGGTGCATCTGGTTCTTTTTTTTTCTAGACCTTTCAGGTGTGTTGTTAAATCCCCAATGTATGCATTCTCCATTTTTTTTAAGTGGGCACTTAGTGCTATGAACTTTCCTCTTAGCACTGCTTTATCGTGTCCCATAGGTTTGGGCATGTTGTCTCTTTATTTTCATTAAGTTCAAGGAAGACTTTAATTTCTTTCTTAATTTCTTCCTTGATCCAGGTGTGGTTCAATAGTTGACTGTTCAGTTTCCATGAGTTTCTCAGCTTTTTGTGGATAGCATTGTTGTTGCCTTCTAAATTTAATCCGTGGTGATCAGATAGGACACAGGTCGACACTGATATTTTTTTGTATCTGTGGAGGTTTTCTTTGTTTCCAAGTATGTGGTCAATTTTTGAGAAGGTTCCATGAGCTGCAGAGAACAAGGTATATTCTTTCCTATTTGGGTGGATTGTTCTATAGATGTCTGTTAAGTCAATTTGCTTCATTACCTCCAATAATTGTCTTAATTCTCTATTAGGTTTCTGTCTGATTGACCTGTCCCTTGGAGAGAGAGGTGTGTTGAAGTCTCCTACTACTAGTGTGTGTTGTTTGATGTCTGCCTTGAGTTCTAGTATTATTTCTTTAACATAAGTGGGTGCTCTTATATTAGGGGCGTAGATGTTTAAGATTGAGACATCATCCTGATGAATTGTTCCTGTTATGAGTATAAAGTGACCATCTCTATCTCTTCTGATTGATTTTAGTTTGAAGTCAGTTTTGTTAGAAATTCGTATGGCCACACCTGCTTTTTTCTTAGGACCATTTTCTTGAAAGATCTTTTCCCAACCCTTTACTCTGAGTAGATGCCTGTCTTTGTGGTTGAGATGTGTTTCTTGCAAACAGCAGAATGTTGGATCCTGTTTTCGTATCCAATCTCTTAGCCTGTGCCTTTTTATAGGTGAATTTAGCCCATTAATATTAAATGATATTAATGTCCAGTGGTTTTTTACTCTGGTTATTCTTATTGGTTTTGGTAGTAGAGTTTGTGTGTCTCTCTTCTTTGAGATATGCTGGTGAAGGGTCACTAGATGCCTGAGTTATTGTAGGCGGTGTTGGCAATGTTGGATTCCTTGGGTTGTGATTTTCCTTCTATTACTTTCTGTAGGGCTGGATTTGTGGCTACGTATTGTTTAAATTTGTTCTTATCCTGGAATGTCTTGTTTTCTCCATTGATAGTGAATGATAGTTTGTCTGTTTATAGTAGTTTGGGTTTGCATCCATGCTGGTCTCTTAGCTTCTGCAGTACATCTATCCAAGACCTTCTGGTTTTCATGGTTTCCATAGAGAAGTCAGGTGTAAGTCTGATTGGTTTACCTTTATATGTTACTTGTCCTTTTTCCTTTGCAGCTCTTAATATTCTTTCTTTAACCTGTATATTTTGTGTTTTGATTAGTATATGGTGAGATGATGTTTTTCTTTGATCCAGTCTGTTTGGTGTTCTGTATGCTTCTTGAACATTTAAATGGATATCTTTCTTTATGTTGGGAAAGTTTTCTTCCATAATTTTGTTAAAAATATTTTCTGGGCCTTTGAGCTGTGACTCTTCTCCTTCTTCTATTCCTATTATTCTTAGGTTTGGTCTTTTTATTGTGTCCCATATTTCCTGAATGTTTTGTGTTGAGAATTTGTTGGCTTTGCTGTTTTCTTTGATCTGTGCATTTATTGTCTCTATGGTGTCCTCAGAATCTGAGATTCTTTCTTCTATCTCTTGTATTCTAATGATTATGATTGTTTCTGTAGACTCTGCTCTTTGACCTAGATTTTTCATATCCAACTGGTCCTCAGTTTGTATTTTCTTCCTTGCCTTCATTTCAGTTTTCAATTCTTGAACTGTTTCCATTACCTGTTTGATCTTTTTTTTTCTTGGTTTCCCAGGTTATCATGTACGTATTTACTCATTTCTTCAAACTTTTTGTTATACTTCTCATCCATTTCTATAAGGGCGTTTTTTACATGTTGTTTAAGGAACTCTATTGCTTTCATAAAGTCAATTATTTCCACTTCTTCTGTGTTAGCTTGTTCAAATTCTTCTGCTGTAATGTCATTGGGTTCTGGTGTTTTCATGTTGTTTTTCAGATTATTGGGTGAATTCTTGCCTTCTTGCCTGCCCATCTGCTCCTATTCATCCTATCTAATGGGTCTTTTAAAAACCGGATCAGGTTTCCCTGCTGGCCAAGGGCTCTGCTTATGTAATGCTCTCGCTCTGTTTCCTGGTTACTGCCACCAGCCAAGAACCCTCTCACCCCTGCAAAGGGTCTTCAGGACAGGACCAGGCTCCCTGCTTGCCAGTAACCTTGCCAACAAAAGGCCTACCTCTTTGATTTAAGTGTAGTGGGGCGATCTGCTCTTGTTATTTTGCACCCGTCCCGACGCTTGCGTCTGCCTCTGTCTGATCCCCATCGCTTGCGTCTGCCTCCATGCTGATCCCCGCTGCTTGCATCTACTGCCCTGCCATTCCCCCAGAGCCTATTCCTGATTCCTGAGCCTTTCCACCACGTTTGGTCACTGTGCGTATCTGCCGCATCAGGATGCCGTGCCTCTACACCTCGTCTTGACACCGTGCCTCTACGCAGAGTCTGTACGCCGCGCCTCTCTGACTCTGTGCCTCAGGTTGCTGTGTCTCTCTGCCTGTGCATGTCTCGATGCCGTGCCTCTCCGCCTCTGCGCACATCTTCACATTTGAAAGAAACAAATGTGCGTTTCTCACAAAAGCATTTCATAAAATTCATACACTTTCCAAAGTACATGATTATCTTTCAAAATAAAGCTTCTACAGAGAAAACAAACACTGCTCTCACTTCTAACTATACTTTGACATATTTCAAATTAAGGCTTCTCTTTTCATAGAAAAACATGTGTGTTTCAAACAAAAGCATTTCATGAAATTCATACACTTTCTAAAGAATATGATTATCTTTCAAACTAAAGTATCTTCAGTGAAAAGAAATACTGTTCTCAATTCTAACAATACATTAACATATCTCAATCTATGGCTTCTCTTTTCAAAGAAACTCATGTGTGTTTCTCACAAAAGCATTTCACTAAATTCATACACCTTGCAAAGAACGTGATTATCTTTCAAAGTAAAGCTTCTACAGAGAAAAGGAACACTGCTATTACTTCAAACAATACTCTGAAATATCTCAAACAACGACTTCTCATTTCAGAGAAATAAGTGTATGTTTCTCACAAAAGCATTTCATGGAATTCAAACTCTTTACAAAGAAGGTGATTATCTTTCAAAGTAAAGCTTCTACAGTGAATGAGAACACTATTCTTGCTTCTAACAATACTTGGACATATTGCATACAACAGCTTCTCTATTCAAAGAAACACATGTGCATTTCTCATAAAAGCATTTCATGAAATTCATACTCTTTCCAAAGAACATGATTATCTTTCAAAATAAAGCTTCTACAGAGAAAAGGAACACTGCTCGCACGTCTAACAGTACTTTGACATATCTCAAACAATGGCTTCTCTTTTCAGAGAAACACATGAGCGTTTCTCACAAAAGAATTACATGGATTTCATACACTTTCACAGAACGTGATTATCTTTCATAGTACAGCTTCTACAGAGAAAAGGGACACTGCTCTCACATCTAACTACACTTTGACATATCTCAAACAAAGGCTTCTCTTTTCAGAGAAAAACATGTGCGTTTCTCACAAAAATTTCATGAAATTCATACATTTTCAAAATAACGTGATTATCTTTCAAAGTAAAGCTTCTTAGAGAAGAGAACACTTCCCTCACTTCTAAAAATAATTTTACATTACTGAAACAACTGCTTCACATTTCAATGAAACACATGTGCGTTCTCACACAAGCATTTCCTGAAACTCATATGCTTTTCAAAGAACGTGATTATATCTTTCAAAGTAAATGTTCTTCAGTGAAAAGTAATCCTATTCTCAATTCTAACAATACTTTGACGTATTTCAAAATATGGCTTCTCTTTTCAAAGAAACACATGTGCTTTTCTCAAAAAAGCATTTCAATAAATTCATACACTTTCAAAAAACATGATTATCTTTCAAAGTACAGCTTCTACAGAGAAAAGGAACACTGCTCTCAATTCTAACTACACTTTGACATATCTCAAACTAAGGCTTCTCTTTTAAGAGAAAAACATGTGCGTTTCTCACAAAAGCATTTCATGGAATTCATACACTTTCCAAAGATAGTGAATATCTTTCAAAGTAAAGCTTCTACAGAGAAATGGAACACTGCTCTCTCTTCTAACAGTACTTTGACATATCTTAAACTACGGCTTGTCATTTCAGAGAAACACATGTGTGTTTCTAACAAAAGCATTTCATGGAATTATACATGCTCCAAAGAATGTGATTATCTTTCAAAGTAAAGATTCTACAATGAAAAGGAAGACTCTTCTCAATTCTAACAATACTTTCACATATTGCAAACAATGGCTTCTTGTATCAGCGTGAATAAATGCAGGCAAATATTAAAGAATATAACAACTTTAATAATTAAATAAACTTACAAAACCAGGGTTCCTGCGTAGGACAGGAGGCAGGAGACAAAAGGGAGGGCGCAGCCTCTGCGTGCTCGATATGTCAGTCAACAATCGCCCAAGGCAAACCCGCCCTAAAAGGGGCGGGTATAACCCTACATCTCCCCCTTTTGTCTAAATAAGACAGAACTAAACCAAATACAACTATAAACAATAATAACAAATGAAAAATATAACTAACAATATTGAGAACAAAATTTTGCTAGACATTTTATCTCAAGGAGTTTAAATAATGAAGAAAGTAACTACAATTAAATAATCTTCAACTCCATCAAAGATCTGAGAAGGGAAATAAATATTACTTAAAAAAAAGAGAGATATCCAGAATGTGCAACAAATGACAGAGACAACTGACCACCTGGGCAATCACCCAAAGTCTCGTTTGTAATGTTGAGTCAACCAACTTTGGCTAAGGCCTAATATAACTAACATACCATTATCAAATGTAAGAACTTTCTTAGAATTATCCTACCCTGTCTTGGCAAGATAAGACAATCCTGTTTCATATCTTAGTTAGTAGTTGAGGTATGGGCTTTTCTTAACCCAAAGGCCAGTTCTGCCAAGAAGACAAGCTCCCAGTGGAGTGTCTTTGGTGCTCAACGTTCTCTCAGGAGTAGAGTGGCGTTGCCAGAAGTAATTGTGTCTCATAGGCACAGACTTCTAGGTTAGATTAAAGGTCATTTTCTACAGCTCTTCAAAGAGGCTGAAGATTATACTATCTATACTAAAAATAATCTCTATGTATCCAAAAGACCTGATTAACCTAAAAATAAATATGACAAACATATAATTCTCAATACCTATCTAATTTGAAAACTAAGAGAATAAACAACTGTGGAATATATGAAGACAATGATCTTTACCTGTAAACAATGTTATTACATATCAAATTTAAACAATGTTATTACATAAATAGTAGCAGAGGTAGAAATGTACATTGTGATATGGTAGATGTATCAATACAATATAAGCATACTCTTATACAAAAATAGAGGTAGGAACACTCACATTTAATATTTAATATATTAATATACAAGAAACAGAACCAATATAATTTTCTAAAAACAGTAAGTCACAAATACCAATCATCCCATCAAACAAGTTAATCCCCCCCTTTTTTATTTTTAAAAAAATATATCCCTAATGAGGAAGGAGCCGCTGGGAGTGGTAGCCCCCAGGATCCTCTGATTTGGGGCGGGTATTCGCAAAGCCCCATTGTGGGTGCCAAATGTATTGACGTGAATAAATGCAGGCAAATATTAAAGAATATACCAACTTTAATTATTAAATAAACTTAAAAACCAGGGTTCCCGTGTAGCACAGGAGGCAGGAAACAAAAGGGAGGGCGCAACCTCCGCGTGCTCGATATAGCAGTCAACAATTGCCCGAGGCAAACCCGCCCTAAAAGGGGTGGGTATAACCCTACATCTTCTCTTTTCAAAGAAACACATGGGTGTTTCTCACAAAAGCATTTCATGAAATTCATACATTTTGAAAAGAACGTGATTATCTTTCAGAGTACAGCTTCTACAGAGAAAAGAACACTTCTCTCACTTATAAAAATAGTTTTATTTTTCCGAAACAACTGCTACACTTTTCAAAAAAACACATGTGTGTTATCACAAAAGCATTTCTTGAAATTCATACATTTTTCAAAGAACGTGATTATTTTTCAAAGTAAAGGTTCTACAGAGAAAGGAACACTGCTTTCATTTCTAACAATACTTTGACATATCTCAAACAATGGCTTCTCTTTTCAGAGAAACACATTTGTGTTTCTCACAAAAGCATTTCATGGAATTATACACGTTCCAAAGAACGTGATTATCTTTCAAAGTAAAGATTCTACAGTGAAAAGGAAGACTCTTCTCAATTCTAACAATACTTTGACATATTGCAAACAATGGCTTCTCTTTTCAAAGAAACACATGTGTGTTTTTCACAAAAGCATTTCATGAAATTCATACATTTTGAAAAAAAAGTGATTATCTATCAAAGTACAGCTTCTACAGAGAAAAGAACATTTCTCTCTCTCTTATAAAAATAGTTTTACTTTTCCAAAACAACTGCTTCACTTTTCAAAAAAACACATGTGTGTTCTCACAAAAGCATTTCTTGAAATTCATACACTTTTCAAAGAACGTGATTACCTTTCAAAGTAAAGGTTCTACAAAGAAAGGAACACTGCTTTCACTTCTAACAATACTTTGAAATATCACAAACAATGGCTTCTCTTTTCAGAGAAACACATGTGTGTTTCTCAAAAAAGCATTTCATGAAACTCATACACTTTCCAAAGAACGTGATTATCTTTCAAAGTATAGCTTCTACATAGAAAAGGAACACTGCTCTCACTTCTAACTACACTTTGACATATCTGAAACTAAGGCTTCTGTTTTCAGAGAAAAACATGTGCGTTTCTCACAAAAACATTTCATGGAATTCATTCACTTTCCAAAGAATGTGATTATCATTCACAGTAAAGTTTCTACAGTGAAAAGGAACACTCTTCTCACTTCTAATAATACATTGACATATGGCAAACAACTGCTTCTCTTTTCAAAGAAACACTTATGCCTTTCTCAAAAAGCATTTCATTAAATTCATACACTTTCAAAAGAACATGATTTTCTTTCAAAGTATAGCTTCTACAGACAAAAGGAACACTGCTCTCACTTCTACCAATATTTTGACATATCTCAAACTAAGGCTTCACTTTTCAGAGAAACACATGTGCGATTCTCACAAAAGCATTTCATGGAATTCATACACTTTACCAAGAACATGATTATCTTTCAAAGTAAAGCTTCCACGAGTTTTTTAAGCACCTAAACAAAGGTTACCCACTCAGAGTGGTGCGTGCCTGCCTACCGGACAGGCCTCAAGGTCCCCTGTAAAGGAACCTGGGCACCTTCAGCTCATGGCCAGGATCTTCTCTGTGCTCTTCTGAATACTGCCTCCCCCTGCTCCGTTCATCCTTTTGTCCCCGGATCATTGGGCTACCAGGCAGCCCTGTTTAGGTGCTGAGGAATTCCATCTGGACGGGTGAGTGTGTGCTATCCAGGGCAGATTGTCCTGGAAGGGAGCACAAACCCCCCTCCCTCAGCTCCTTCTGCAGGGCTGTCTTTCTTACACACGACCCCCCTTGCAAGCCTTCATTTTCTGCAAGGTCCTTTGCTTAAGAACAGTTTTCTGCTCCTACACTAAGGCTACCCACCCAGAGTGGCAAGTGCCTACCTATATGGCAGGTCTCTAGGACCGCCGGAAAGGGAGCACATGCACCTTCAGCTTGTGTGGCAGGGTGTCCTGTGTTCTAGTCGTCCACAACCTGCCCCCCAAGTTCTCCTTTATGTCCTCGTGTCATTGGACTACCAGGCATCCATGTTTTGGTGCTGAGGAGTTCCATCTGGATCGGAATGGTTCCTGCTTCTACACTGAAGAGATACACCCAGAGAGTCAAGCACAGCAAAGACTGGACCAAGACACCAGGACTCTCCTGGCTCCACTTGAAGGAAGAGATGGGAAGTCACCAATGCAAGAATTCCTCCAACAACCTGAAAGGCACCATGACATCACCAGAATCTAGGGATCCCGAAATAAGAAGAATTGTACACCCTACTGCAGAAGAATTAGAAGAAATTGACTCAAAAGTGAACTACATGAAAATAATAGAAGACCTTAAACAGGAGATGAAAAACTGCCATAAACAATTAGAGATTACAAACAAAAAGGTAGAGGAAATGAATAAATCGCTCAAAGACACCCAAGGAAACCAAGAGAAACAAGAAAAAACAATAAAACAGGTTAGGTAAGCAGTTCAAGACTAGAAGAAGGAAATGGAAGTAATGAAGAAAACAAAAACCAAGGGAAGGATGGAGGTGGAAAATCTGGGTAAACGAACAGGAACTACAGAGACAAGTACTAGCAACAGATTACAAGACATAGAAGAAAGAATGTCAGACACGGAAGATACCATAGAGAAAATAAACACCCTGATCAAAGAAAACAGCAAAACCAACAAATTCTCATCACAAAACATTCAGGAAATCTGGGACACAATAAAAAGACCAAACCTAAGAATAATTGGGATAGAAGAAGGAGAAGTACAGCACAACAGTCCAGAAAATATATTTAATAAAATTCTAGAAGAAAACTTTCCCAACCTAAAGAAAGATATTCCTTTGAAGGTTCAAGAAGCATACAGAACACTGAATAGACTGGACCAAAAAAAACCATCTCTTTGCCATATAATAATCAAAACACAAAACATACAGAATAAACAAAGAATATTAAGAGCAGCAAAGGAAAAAGGTCAAGTTACTTATAAAGGTAAACCTATCAGACTTACACCTGACTTCTCCATGGAAACCATGAAAGCCAGAAGGTACTGGATAGATGTACTCCAGGAACTAAGAGACCATAGATGCAAGCCCAGACTACTATACCCAGCCAAGCTTTGGTTCACTATAAATGGAGAAAACAAAATTTTCCAGTATAAAAACAAATTTAAACAATACATAGCCACAAATCCAGCCTTAGAGAAAGTAATAGAAAGAAAATCACAAACCAAGGAGTCCAACAATGACCACAATAACTCAAACATCTAGAGACCCTTAACAAGCACAACTCCAAGAAGGGAAACACACAAACTCTATGTCTAAAAAAGTGACTGGAGTTAACAACCACTGGTCATTAATATCATTTAATGTCAATGGACTCAACTCACCTATAAAATGGCACAGGATAAGAGATTGGATACAAAAACAGGATCCAACATTCTGCTGTTTATAAGAAACACACGTCAACCACAAAGACAGGCACCTACTCAGAGTAAAGGGCTGGGAAAAGGCTTACCAAGCAAATGGACCCAAGAAACAAGCAGGTGTGGCCATACTAATTTCTTACAAAATTGACTTCAAACTTAAATCAATCAGAAAAGAAAGACAGGGACATTTTATACTCACAACAGGAACAATTTATCAGGATGAAGTCTCAATCCTGAATATCTATGCTTCTAATATAAAAGCACCCACGTACGTAAAATAAACATTACTAAAACTCAAGGCTGCCATCAAACCGCACACACTAATAGTAGGAGACCTCAACACTCCTCTCTCACCAATGGACAGGTCAATCAGACAGAAACCGAACAGAAAAATAAGAGAATTAATGGAGGTAATGAAGCAAATGGACTTAACAGACATCTATAGAGCATTCCACCCAAATAGGAAAGAATATACCTTCTTCTCTGCAGCTCATGAAACCTTCTCAAAAATTGACCACATACTCGGTAACAAAGCAAACTTCCACAGTTACAAAAAATATTCATAACCTCCTGCGTCTTATCTGATCACCATGGATTAAAGTTAGAATTCAACAACAATGCTACCCCCAGAAAGCCTATAAACTCATGGAAATTGAACAGTCAACTACTGAACCACACCTGGATCAAGGAAGAAATAAAGAAAGAAATCAAAGTCTTCCTTGAATTCAATTAAAATAAAGAAACAACCTACTCAAACTTATGGGACACTATGAAAGCAGTCCTGAGAGGAAGTTCACAACACTAAGTGCCCACTTAAAGAAAACAGAGAAAGCACACATTGGAGACTTAACAGCCCACCTGAAAGCTCTAGAAAAAAAAAGAAGCAGACTCACCTAGGAGGAGTAGAAGACTGGAAATAATCAAACTGAGGGCTGTAATCAACAAAATAGAAACACAGAAAACAATCCAAAGAATCAATGAAACAAAAAGCTGGTTCCTGGAGAAAATCAAAAAGATTGACAAACCCCTATCCAAACTAATCAAACGGCAGAGAGAGAATATGCAAATTAATAAGATCAGAAATGAAAAGGGGGACATAACCACAGACACAGAGGACATTCAAAGAATCATTAGATCTTACTACAAAAGTCTGTATGCCACAAAACTGGAAAATGTAAAAGAAATGGACACGTTTTTAGATAAATACCATTTACCAAAGTTAAACCAGTATCAGGTGAACAATCTAAATAGACCTGTTAGTCACGAAGAATGAGAAGCTGTGATCAAAAACCTCCCTACCAAAATAAGACCAGGACCAGATGGTTTCAATGCGGAATTCTACCAGAACTTCCAAGAAGACCTAATACCAATACTCCTTAATGTATTTCACAATATAGAAACAGAAGAGTCATTGCCAAATTCCTTTTATGAAGCTACAGTCACTCTGATACCAAAACCACACTAAGACTCAACCAAGAAAGAGAATTACAGGCCAATCTCACTCATGAACATCGACACAAAAATCCTCAACAAAATACTGGCAAACCGTATCCAAGAACACATTAGAAAAATTATCTATTGCGATCAAGTAGGCTTCATCCCAGAGATGCAGGGCTGGTTCAACATATGCAAATCTATCAATGTAATCCACCATATAAATAAAGTGAAAGAAAAAAAAACATATGATCATTACATTAGATGTTGAAAAAGCTTTTGACAAAATTCAACATCCCTTTATGATAAAAGTCTTGGAGAGATTAGGGATACAAGGGTCATACCTAAATATAATAAAAGCTATTTACAGCAAACTGATAGCTAATATCAAACTAAATGGAGAGAAACTCAAAGCCATCCCACAAAATCAGGAAAACGGCAAGGCTGTTCACTCTCGCCATACCTCTTCAATATATTGCTTGAATTTCTAGCAACAGCAATAAGACAACATAAGGGGATCAAGGGGATTTGATTTGGGAAGGAAGAGGTTAAACTTTCATTATTTGCAGATGATATGATAGTGTACATAAGCGACCCCAAAAGCTCCACCAAAGAACTCCTACAGCTGATAAACACCTTTAGTAATGTGGCAGGATACAAGATTAACTCCAAAAAAAATCAGTTGCCCTCCTTTACACAAAGGATATGGAAGCAGAGAGGGTAATCAGAAAAGCATCACCTTTCATGATAGCCACAAACAGCATAAAATATCTTGGGGTAACTCTGACCAAGAAAGGGAAAGATATATTTGAGAAGAACTTTAAGACATTGAAGAAAGAAATTGAAGAGGATACCAGAAAATGGAAGGATCTCCCTTGCTCTTGGAAAGGGAGGATCAACATGGTAAAAATGACAATTCTACCAAAGGCAATTTATAGATTCAATGTAATCCCCATCAAGTTCCCATCAAAATACTTCACAGAACTTGAGAGGACAATAATCAACTTCATATGAAAAAACAAAAAACCCAGGATAGCCAAAACAGTCTTATATAATAAAGGAACTTCTTGAGGCATTAACATCCCTGACTTCAAACTCTATTACAGAGCCACAGTAATGAAAACAGTGTGATATTGGCATAAAAACAGAGAAGTCGAACAATGGAATCATATAGAAGACCCAGATTTTAACCCACAAACTTATGAACACCTGATTTTCGCTAAAGAGCTAAAAATTTACAATGGATTAAAGAAAGCATCTTCAACAAACGGTGCTGGCACAACTGGATGTCAACATGTAGAAGAATGAAAATTGACCCCTATCTATCACCATGCACAAAGCTCATGTCCAAATGGATCAAAGACCTCAATATCAATCTGAACACACTGAACCTGAGAGAAGCGAAAGTGGGAAGTACCCTACAACAGATGAGCACAGGTGATCGCTTCCTAGGTATAACCCCAGCAGCACAGACACTAAGGGCAACATTGAATAAATGGGACATACTGAAACTGAGAAGCTTCTGTAAAGCAAAGGACACTGTCACTAAGACAAAAAGGCAACCCACTGACTGGGAGAAGATCTTCACCAACCATGCAACAGACAAAGGTCTGATCTCCAAAATATATAAAGGACTCGAGAAACTAGACTTTAAAATGCTAATTAATCCAATTAAAATATGGGGCACTGATCTGAACACAGAATTCTCAACAGAAGTAGTTCAAATGGCCAAAAGATACCTAATGTCATGCTCAACCTCCTTAGCGATCAGGGAAATGCAAATCAAAACAACTTTGAGATATCCTCTTACACCTGTCAGATTGGCTAAAATCAAAAACACCAATGATAGCCTCTGCAGGAGAGGTTGTGGAGGAAGGGGTACCCTCATCCATTGCTGGTGGGAATTCAAACTTGTGCAACCACTTTGGAAAGCAGTGTGGCGGTTTCTCAGGAAATTCGGGATCAACCTATCCCTGGATCCAGCAATGCCACTCTTGGGAATATACCCAAGAGATGCCCGATCATATGACAAGGACATTTGTTCAACTATGTTCATAGCAGCATTATTTCTAATAGCCAGACCTGGAAACAACCTAGATGTCCTTCAATGGAAGAATGGATGAAGAAAGTCTGGAATATATACACATTAGAGTACAACTCAGCGGTAAAAAACAATGACTTCTAGAATTTTGCATGCAAATGGATGGAAATAGAAAATATTATCCTGAGTGAGGTAACCCAGATCCAAAAAGATGAATAAGGGATGTACTCACTCATAATTGGATTCTAGCCATAAACAAAGGTCAGTGAGTCTATAATTTGTTATCCTAAAGAAGCTAGATAAGAAGGTGAACGCAAAGAAAAACATATAGCTATCGTCCTGGGTTTGGGAAATAGCCAAGATTGCCGGGCAAAAAATCGGGATCTTGGGGGTGGGATGGGAGGGGGTAACGGGAGATGGGGAGAGAAAAGTGAGGAGGGTAGGATGGGGAGAACTTGGGGAAATGTGATTATTAGGATAAAGGAAAGTTGGATGGGGAACAGGGAGGCACATGTCACTATTTAGGGAGCCATCTTAGGGTTGGCAAGAGACTTGGACGTAGAGGGGCTCCCAGGTGCACAAGGTGAGGTCCCCAGTTAGTTCCTGGGGCAGCTGAGGATAGGGAACCTCAAATGATCCGATCCTATAGCCATAGTGATGAATATCTTGCATATCACCATAGAACCTTCATCTGGCGATGGATGGAGATAGAAACAGAGACCCACACTGGAGCACTGGACTGAGCTCCCAAAGTCCCAATGAGGAGCAGAAGGAGGGAGAACATGAGCAAAAAAGTCAGGACCACAAGGGTGGCACCCACCCACGGAGACAGGGGGGCGGATCTCTTGGGAGCTCACGAAAGCCAGCTGGACTGTGACAAAAAAACATGTGACAAAACCAGACTCTCTGAATATGGCGGACAATGAGGGTAGCTGAGAAACCAAGGACAATGGCACAGGGTTTTGATCCTACTTCATATTCTGGATTTGTGGGAGCCTAGCCAGTATGGACGTTCACCATCCTAGACCAGGATGGAGAATGGAGGACTTTGGAATTTCTACAGGGCAGAAAAACCTGACTGCTCTTCAGACTAGAGAGGGAGGGGGAGAGGTCTTGGGGGATAGGGTGAGGAGGTGGTGGAGGTGGGAGAAGTGGGAGCTGGGAGGAGGTGGAAATTTTTTTTCAATAAAAAAACTAAAGCTTCTACAGAAAAAAGGAACACTGCTCACTCTTCTAACAGTATTTTGACAATTCTCAAACTACGGCTTGTCATTTCAAAGAAACACATGTCCGTTTATCACAAAAGCATTTCATGAAATTCATACACTTTCAAAAGAATGTTATTATCTTTCAAAATGAAGCTTTTACAGAGAATAGGAAGACTGTTCTCACTTCAAAAATACTTTTACAAATTCCAAACAATAGCTCTCCTTTTAAGACAAACATATGTGCATATCTCTCAAATGCATTTTAAGAAATCATACACTTTCAATTAACGTGATTATTTCTTAAATTAAAGGTTCAATAGTGAAAAGGAACACTGTTTGTACTTCTAAACATACTTTGACATGTAGCCAACGGCTTCTTTTTTCAATGAAACTCATGTGCGTTTCTCACAAAAGCATTTCTTGAAATTCATACACTTCCAAGAACATGATTATCTTTCAAAGTAAAACTTCTACAAAGAAAACGAACACTCTTCTCATTCTTAACAATACTCTGATATATCCCAAATTAAGGCTCTTCTTTTCTCATTTTTTACAATACCTGGACATATACCAAACAATGTCTCATCTTTCAGAGAAACACATGTGCGTTTCTCACAAAAGCATTTCATAAAATTCATGCACTTTCAAAAGAATATGATTATCTTTCAAAATGAAGCTTCTAAAAAGAAGAGGAACACTGTTCTCACTTCTAACAATACTTTGACAAATCCCAAAAAAAAAGGCTCTCCTTTTAAGAGAAACACATGTACGTTTCTCCCAAAAGCATTTCATGAAATTCATGCACTTTCAAAATAACGTGATTATCTTTCCAATTAGAGCTTCTACAAAGAACAGGAACACTCTTCTCACTCTTAACAATACTCTGATATATCTCTAACCAAGGATCTTCTTTTCAGAGAAACACATGTGCATTTCTCACAAAAGCATGTCATGAAATTCAAACAGTTTCCAAAGAACATGATTATCTTTCAAAGTAAAGCTTCTACAGAAACAGGAACACTGTTCTCATTTCTTTTTTTTTAATGTTCTCATTTCTAACAATACTATGACATATCGATTCAATGGCTCTCCTTTTTAGAGAAACAAAAGCGTTTCTCACAAAAGCAATTCATGAAATTCATAAACTTTCAAAAGAACGTGATTATCTTTCAAATTAAAGCTTCTCATTAATATATTAATATATTTTACTTTCAAATTAAAGCTTCTGTAGTGAAAAGAAAACTTTTCTGACTTCTAACAATACTTTTCACATTCCCAAAAAGACTGCATCTCTTTTAGGGAAACACCTGTGTGTTTCACATAAAAGCATTTAAAGAAATTCATACACATTCCAAAGTACATGATTGTTTTTCAAAGTAAAGCTTCTACAGTGAAAAGGAACACTGTTCTCACTTCTAAAAATACTTTGACAAATAACAAAGAATGGCTCTCGTTTTAAGAGAAACATATGTGCATATCTCTCAAAAGCATTTCAAGAAATCATACACTTTCAATTAACGTGATTATCTTTCAAAGTAAAGGTTCTACAGTGAAAAGGAACACTGTTCGCACTTCTAACAATACTTTGACATATAGCAAACAACGCTTGTCTTTTCAAAGAAACACAAGTACGTTTTTCACAAAAGCATTTCTTGAATTTCATACACTTCCAAGAACATGATGATTGTTCAAAGTAAAGCTTCTACAAAGAACAGGAACACTCTTCTCACTTTTTTTTCTTTTTTTTTTATTGAGGAAAAAAAATTTCCGCCTCATCCTATCCTCCCACTCCTCCCCCCTCCCCCCACTCCTCTCCCCCCTCCCCATTCCTCTCCCCCCTCCCCACTCCTCTCCCCCTCCCCTCACTTCTCTCCCCCTCCCCCCACTTCTCTCCCCCTCCCTTTGCAGTCTG
This sequence comes from Microtus californicus, assembly GCA_028537955.1. NCBI lineage: Eukaryota > Metazoa > Chordata > Mammalia > Rodentia > Cricetidae > Microtus > Microtus californicus. The sequence goes on from JAQJZF010000005.1 coordinate 91,864,541, forward strand.
AAGAGCAGCCAGACTTCCCTGCCCTGTGGAAAGTCCAAAGTCCTTTCCCCTCCATCCTGGTCTAGGAAGGTGAACATCCAAACTGGCTAGGCACCCTCAAAGCCAGAACATGATGCAGGATCAAAACCCAGTGCCATTGTCCTTGGCTTCTCAGCAGCCCTCATTGTCCGCCATATTCAGAGAGTCCGGTTTTATCCCTTGCTTTTTCAGTCACAGTCCAGCTGGCCTTGGTGAGCTCCGCAATAGATCAGCCCCAATGTCTCTGTGGGTGGGTGCACCCCTTGTGGTCCTGACTTCTTTGCTCATGTTCACCCTCCTTCTGTTCCTCATTGGGACTTTGGGAGTTCAGTCCAGTGCTCCACTCTGATATATCCCAAACCAAGGCTCTTCAGAGTAATGCATGTGCATTTCTCACAAAAGCATGTCATGAAATTCATACAGTTTCCAAAAATGTGATTATATTTCAAAATAAATCGTCTACAGAGAAGAGGAACACTGTTCTTACTTTTCACAATACTTTGACATATATCAAATAAGGGCTCTTCTTTTCTGCGAAACTCATGTGCATTAATCACAAAAGCATTTCATGAAATTCATACACTATCAAAAGAACATGATTATCTTTCCAAATGAAACTTCTACAGAAAGAGGAACACTGGTCTAACTTCTAAAAATACTTGACAAATCCCAAAGAATGGCTCTCCTTTAAGAGAAACACATGTGCATATCTCTCAAAAGCATTTCAAGAAATCACACATTTTCAATTAACATGATTATCTTTAAAGTAAAGGTTCTACAGTGAAAAGGAACACTGTTCGCACTTCTAACAATTCTTTGACATATAGCAAACAACGCTTGTCTTTTCAAAGAAACACAAGTGCGTTTTTCACAAAAGCATTTCTTGAAATTCATACACCTCCAAGAACATGAATATCTTTCAAAGGAAAGCTTCTCAAAGAACAGGAACACCCTTCTAACTCTTAACAATACTCTGATATATCCCAAACCAAGGCTCTTCTTTTCAGAGTAATGCATGTGCATTTCTCAAAAAAGCATGTCATGAAATTCATACAGTTTCCAAAGAACGTGATTATCTTTCAAAGTAAACCTTCTACAGAGATAGGAACACTGTTCTCACTTCTTACAATACTTTGATATATTGATTCAATGGCTGTCGTTTTTAGAGAAACAAGTGGGCTTCTAACAAAAGCCATTCATGAAGTTTATGCACTTTCAAAAGAACGTGATTATCTTCCAAAGTAAAACTTCTACAATGAAATGGAACACTGTTCTCACTTCTAACAATACTTTGACATATAGCCAACAACACTTGTCTTTTCAAAGAAACACATGTGCATTTTTCACAAAAGCATTTCTTGAAATTCATACACTTCCAAGATCATGATTGTCTTTCAAAGTAAAGCTTCCACAAAGAACAGGAACACCCTTCTCACTCTTAAAATACTCTGATATATCCCAAACCAAGGCCCTTCTTTTCAGAGTAATGCATGTGCATTTCTCACAAAAGCATGTTATGAAATTCATACAGTTTCCAAAGAATGTGATTATTGTTTCAAAGTAAAGCTTCTACAGACAACAGGAACACTGTTATATCATTTTACAATACCTTGAGATATACCAAACAAGGGATCTTCTCTTCAGAGAAACACAGGTGCATTTATCACAAAATCATTTCATGAAATTCATACAATTTCAAAAGAATGTTATTATATTTCAAAATGAAGCTTCTACAGAGAAGAGGAATACGGTTCTCACTTCTAAAAATACTTTGACAAATACCAAACAATGGCTCTCCTTTTAAGAGAAGCATATGTGTATATCTCTCGAAGGCATTTCAAGAAATCATACACTTTCAATTAACGTGTTTATCTTTCAAAGAAAAGGTTCTTCAGTGAAAAGGAACACTGTTTGCACTTCTAACCATACTTTGACATATAGCCAACGGCTTCTCTTTTCAATGAAACTAATGTGCGTTTCTCACAAAAGCATTTCTTGAAATTCATACATTTCGAAGAACATGATTATCTTTCAAAGTAAAGCTTCTACAAAGAACACGAACACTCTTATCACTATTAAAAATACTCTTATATATGCCAAGTTAAGGCTCTTCCTCTCTCATTTTTTACAATACCTGGACATATACCAAACAATGGCTCATCTTTTCAGAGAAACACATGTGCGTTTATCACAAAAGCATTTCATAAAATTCATACACTTTCAAAAGAACGTGATTATCTTAAAAATGAAGCTTCTACAGAGAAGAGGAACACTGTTCTCACTTCTAACAATACCTTGACATATCCCAAACAAAGGCTCTCCTTTTAAGAGAAACACATGTGTGTTTCTTCCAAAAGCATTTCATGAAATTTATACACTTTCAAAAGAACGTGATTATCTTTCAAAGTAAAGCTTCTACAAAGAACAGGAACACTCTTCTCACTCTTAACAATACTCTGATATATCACAAACCAAGGTTCTTCTTTTCAGAATAACGCATGCGCGTTTATCACAAAATCATGTGATGAAATTTATACAGTTTCCAAAGAACGTGATTATCTTCCAAATAAATTTTCTACAGACAACAGGAACACTGTTCTCTCTTTTTACAATATCTTGACATAATAAGAGCCCAAACAAGGGCTTTTATTATCAGAGAAAGACATGTGCGTTTATCACAAAATATCATGAAATTCAAACACATTCTAAAGAATGTGATTATCTTTCAAAATGTAGCTTCTCCAGAGAAGAGGAATACTCTTCTCACTTCTAAAAATACTTTGACAAATCCCAAAGAACGGCTCTCCTTTTAATAGAAACACATGTGCATTTCTCACAAAAGCACTTCATAAAATCATAAACTTTCCAAAGATCGTGATTATCTTTCAAAACAAAGCCTCTACAAAGAACAGGAACACTCTTCTCACTCTTAACAATACTCTGATATATCCTAAACCAAGGCTCTTCTTTTCAGAGTAAAGCATGTGCATTTCTCACAAAAGAATGTTATGAAATTCATACAGTTTCCAAAGAACGTGATTATCTTTCAAAGTAAAGCTTCTACAGAGATAGGAACACTGTTCTCACTTCTTACAATACTTTGATATATTGATTCAATGGCTGTCGTTTTTAGAGAAACAAGTGGGCTTCTAACAAAAGCCATTCATGAAATTCATGCACTTTCAAAAAACGTGATTATCTTTCAAAATGAAGCTTCTACAGAGAAGAAGAACACTTTCTCACTTCGAACAATACCTTGACATATCCCAAACAAAGGCTCTCCTTTTAAGAGAAACACATGTGCCTTTCTCCCAAAAGCATTTCATTAAATTCATACACTTTCAAAAGAACATGATTATATTTCAAAGAAAAGCTTCTACAAAGAACAGTAACACTCTTCTCACTCTTAACAATACTCTGATATATCACAAACCAAGGTTCTTCTTTTCAGAGTAATGCATGCGCGTTTATCACAAAATCATGTGACCAAATTCATACAGTTTCCAAAGAATGTGATTATCTTTCAAAGTAAAGTTTCCACAGAGAAGAGGATCACTGTTCTTACTTTTTACAATACTTTGTCATATACCAAACAAGGGCTCTTCTTTTCAGCGAAACACATGTGCGTTAATCACAAAAGCATTTCATGAAATTCAAACCCTTTCAAAAGAATGTGATTATCTTTCAAAATGTAGCTTCTCCAGAGAAGAGGAACACTGTTCTCACTTCTAAAAATACTTTGACAAATCCCAAACAAGGGGTCTCCTTTCAAGAGAAACACAAGTGCATTTCTCACAAATGCATTTCATAAAATATACACTTTCATTTAACGTGATTATCTTTCAAAGTAAACATTCTACAGTGAAAAGGAACACTGTTCGCACTTCTAACAATACTTTGACATATAGCCAACAATGGCTTCTCTTTTTAATGTAACTCATGTGTGTTTCTCCTAAAAGCATTTCATGAAATTCTATACGCTTACAAAAGAAAGTGATTATCTTTCAAATTAAAGTTTCTACAGTGAAAAGGAACATTGTTCGCACTTTTGACAATACTTTGACATATAGCCAACAATGGCTTCTCTTCATTGAAACTCATGTGCCTTTCTCACAACAGCATTTCATGAAATTCATACACTTTCAAAAGAATGTGACTATCTTTCAAAGTAAAGCTTCTACAGAAACAGGAACACTGTTCTCACATCTAACAATACTTTGACATATCAATACAATGGCTCTTCTTTTTAGAGAAACAAATGCATTTCTCACAAAAGCATTTAATAAAATTAATGCACTTTGAAAAGAACATGATTATCTTTCAAATTAAAGCTTCTATATTGAAAAGAAAACTCTCACTTCTAACAATACTTTTCACATTCCTAAAAAGACTGCTTCTCTTTTCAGAGAAACTCATGTGCATTTCACACAAAAGCATTTCAAGAAATTCATACACTTTCCACGGTACATGAATGTCTTTCAGAGTACAGCTTCTACAGTGAAGAGGAACACTGTTCTTACATCTAGCAATACATTGACATATAGCAAACAACGATGTCTTTTCAAAGAAACACACATGCGTTTTTCAAAAAAGCATTTTTTGAAATTCATACACTTCCAAGGACATGATTATCTTACAAAGTAAAGCTTCTACAGTTAAAAAAAACACTGTTCTCACTTCTAACAATACTTTGACATATAGAAAACAATGCTTGTCTTTTCAAAGAAACACATGTGCGTTTTTCACAAAAGCATTTCTTGAAATTCATACACTTCCAAGAACATGATTATCTTTCAAAGAAAAGGTTCCACAAAGAACAGGAACACTCTTCTCACTCTTAACAGTACTGTGATATATCCCAAACCAAGGCTCTTCTTTTCAGAGAAACGCATGTGCATTCCTCATAAAACATGTCATGATTTTCATACACTTTTAAAAGAATGTGATTCTCTTACAAAATGAAGCTTCTACAGAGAAGAGTAACACTGTTCTCACTTCTAAAAATACTATGACAAATCCCAAGCAATGGCTCTCCTTTTAAGAGAAACACATGTGCATATCACTCAAAAGAATTTCAAGAAATCATACACTTTCAATAAACGTGATTATCTTTAAAGTAAAGGTTCTACAGTGAAAAGGAAGCCTGTTCGCACTTCTAACAATATTTTGACATATAGCCAACCGTGGCTTATCTTTTCAATGAAACTCATGTGCATTTCTCACAACAGCATTTCATGAGATTCATATACTTACAAAAGAAAGTGATTATCTTTCAAAGTAAACCTTCTACAGAGAACAGGAACACTGTTCTTACTTTTTACAATACTTTGACATATACCAAACAAGGGCTCTTCTTTTCAGCAAAACACATGTACGTTTATCACAAAAGCATTTCAAGCAATTCATACACTTTCATAAGAAATTTATTACCTTCCTAAATGAAGCTTCTACAGAGAAGAAGAACACTGTTTTCACTTCTAAAAATACTTTGACAAATCCCAAAGAATGGCTCTCCTTTTAGGAGAAACACATGTGCATTTCTCACAAAAGTATTTCATGAAATTATACACTTTCAAAAGAACGTGATTATCTTTCAAAGTAAATGTTCTACAGTGCAAACATGTTCGAACCTTTAACAATACTTTGACATATAGCCAAGAACAGCTTCTCTTTCAATGAAACTAATGTGAGTTTCTCACAACAGCATTTCATGAAATTCATACGCTTACAAATGAAATTGATTGTTTTTAAAAGTAAAGCTTCTACAGAGAACAGGAACACAGTTCTCAATTTTTACAATACTTTGACATATACCAAACAAGGGCTCTTCTTTTCAGTGAAACACATGTGCGTTTATCATAGAAGCATTTCATGAAATTCATACACTTTCAAAAGAAAGTGATTACCTTTCAAAATGAAACTTCTACAGAGAAGAGAACCATTGTTGTCACTTCTAACAATACTTTGACAAATCACAAAGAATGGTTCTCCTTTTAAGAGAAACACATGTGCATTTCTCAGAAAAGCATTTCATGAAATCATACACTTTCAAAAGAATGTGATTATCTTTCAAAATAAAGGTTCTACAGTAAAAAGGATCACTGTTCACACATTTAACAATACTTTGACTAATAGCCAACAATGGCTTCTCTTCAATGAAACTCATGTGTGTTTCTCAGAATAGCATTTCATGAAATTCATAAACTTTCAAAAGAACGTGAATATCTTTCAAAGTAAAGCTTCTACAGAAACAGGAACACTGTCCTCACTTCTAACAATACTTTGACATATCGATACAATGGCTCTCCTTTTAAGAGAAACAAATGCGTTTCTCACAAAATCATTTAATGAAAAAAATGCACTTTCAAAAGAACGTGATTATCTTTCATATCAAAGCTTCTGTAGTGAAAAGAAAACTTCTCTACTTCTAAAAATACTTTTCACATTCCCAAAAAGTCTGCTTCTCTTTTCAGAGAAACACATGTGCATTTCACACAAAAGCATTTCAAGAAATTCATATACTTTCCACAGTACATGATTGTCTTTCAAAGTAAAGCTTCTACAGTGAAAAGGAACACTGTTCTCACTTCTAATAATACTTTAACATATAGCAAACAATGCTTGTCTTTACAAAGAAACACATGTGTGTTTTTCACAAAAGCATTTCTTGAAATTCATACACTTCCAAGAACATGATTATCTTTCAAATAAAGCTAATACAGTTAAAAAGAACACTGTTCTCACTTCTAACAATACTTTGACATATAGCAAACAACGCTTGTCTTTTCAAAGAAACACATACGCCTTTTTCACAAAAGCATTTCTTGAAATTCATACACTTCAAAGAACATGATTATCTTTCAAAGTTAAGCTTATACAAAGAACAGGAACACTCTTCTCACTCTTAACAATACTCTGATATATCCCAAACCAAGGCTCTTCTTTTCAGAGAAATGTATGTGCGTTTCTCATAAAAGCAAGTCATGCAATTCATACAGTTTCCAAAGAACGTTATTATCTTTCAAAGTAAATGTTCAACAGAGAACAGGAACACTCTTCTCACTTTTTACAATACCTTGACATATACCAAACAAGGACTCTTCATTTCAGAGAAACACATGTGCATTCATCATAAAAGCATTTCATGAAATTTATACACTTTTAAAAGAATGTGATTATCTTTCAAAATGAAGCTTCTACAGAGAAGAGGGACACTGTTCTCACTTCTAAAAATACTCTGACAAATCCCAAACAATGGCTCTCCTTTTAAGAGAAACACATGATCATATCTCTCAAAAGCATTTCAAGAAATCATACACTTTCAATTAACGTGATTATCTTTCAAAGTAAACATTCTACAGTTTCACTGTTCTCACTTCTAACAATACTTTGACATATAGCCAACCATTGCTTCTCTTTTCAATGAAACTCATGTGTGTTTCTCAAAACAACATCTCATGAAATTCATATGCTTACCAAAAAAGTGATTATCTTTCAAAGTAAATCTTCTACAGAGAACAGAAACACTGTTCTTACTTTTTACAATACGTTGACATATACCAAACAAGGGATCTTCTTTTCAGTGAAACACATGTGCGTTTATCACAAAAGCTTTTCATACAATTCATACACTTTCATAAGAACGTGATTACCTTCCCAAATGAAGCTTCTACAGAGAAGAAGAACACTGTGGTCACTTCTAACAATACTTTGACAAATCCCAAAGAACGGCTCGCCTTTTAAGAGAAACACATGTGCTTTTCTCACAAAAGCATTTCCTGAAATCATATACTTTCAAAAGCACATGATTATCTTTCAAAGTATAGGCTCTACAGTGAAAACCTGTTCGCACTTTTAACAATACTTTGTCATATAGCCAACAATGGCTTCTCTTTTCAATGAAACTAATGTGTGTTTCTCACAATAGCATTTCATGAAATTCATAAACTTTCAAAAGAACGTGACTATCTTTCAAAGTAAAGCTTCTACAGAAACAGGAACACAGTTCTCACTTCTAACAATACTTGACATATCGATTCAATGGCTTTCCTTTTTAGAGAAACAAGTGCATTTCTCACAAAAGTATTTCATGTAATTCATACATTTTCGAAAAGAACATGATTATCTTTCAAAGTAAAGCTTCTACAGAGAAAAGGAACACTGTTCTCACTTCTAACAATATTTTGACAAATAGCAAACAATGCTTGTCTTTTCAAAGAAACACATGTGTGTTTTTCACAAAAGCATTTCTTGAAATTCATACATTTCCAAGAACATGATTATCTTTCAAAGTAATGCTTCTACAGAGAAGAGGCACACTGTTCTCACTTCTAACAATACTTTGACAAATCCCAAACAACGGCTCTTTTTTTCAGAGAAACACATGTGTTTTTATCACAAAAGAATTTCATGAAATTCATACACTTTCAAAAGAACATGATTATCTTTCAAAATAAAGCTTCTACAAAGAACAGGAACACTCTTCTCACTCTTAACAATACTCTGATATATCCCAAACCAAGGCTCTTCTTTTCAGAGAAACACATTTGTGTTTCCCACAAAAGCATGTTATGAAATTCATACAGTTTCCAAAGAACGTGATTATCTTTAAAAATAAAGCTTTTAGAGACAACAGGAACACTCTTCTCACTTTTTCCAATACCTTGACATATACCAAACAAGGGCTCTTCTTTTCAGAGAAACACATGTGCGTTTATCACAAAAGCATTTCATGAAATTCATACACTTTCAAAAAATGTCATTATCTTTCTAAATGAAGCTTCTACAGAGACGATGAACTCTGTTCTCATTTCAAAATATACTTTGACAAATCCCTAAAAATGGCTCCCCTTTTAAGAGAAACACGTGTGCCCATCCCTGCCCTGCTGTATGCTAGGACCAGTGATCAAGATCAGTTTTAAGCTCCTACCCTAAGGTTACCCACCCAGAGTGGTGAGTGCCTGCCTACTGGGCAGGCCTCAGGTCCCCTGTAAGGGAGGCCAGGCACCTTCAGCTCATGCAACAGCCTCTCCTCTGCTCTTCTGGATACCACCCATCCCTGCTCCTTTCACCCTTTTGTCCCCGGATCATTGGGCTACCAGTCTGCCCTGTTTAGTTGCTGAGGAATCCCATCTGGATGGTTGAGTGTGTGCTTTCCAGGGGCAGATTGTCCCGGAAGAGAGCACAACCCCCCCAGCTCCTTCTGCAAGGCTGTCTCTCTTACACATACCCCCCACCATGCCTGTGTTTTCTGCAATGTCCTTTGCTCAGAAACAGTTTTCTGGTCCTACACTAAGGCTACCCACCCGGAGCAGTGAGAGCCTTCCTATGGGGCAGACCTTAAGGACCCCCGGAAAGGGTGCACTTGCATCTTCACCTTTTGAGGCAGGGTGTCCTGTGTTCTACTCATCCCTACCCTGCCCCCCAAGTTCTCCCCTGTGTCCTCGGGTCATTGGACTACCAGGTGTCCATGCTTTGATGCTGAGGCATTCCATCTGGATGGGAATGGTACCTCCTTCTACACTGAAGAGATACACCCAGAAAGTCAATCAAAGACTGGACCAAGACACCAGGGCTCTCCGGGATCAATTGGAAGGAAGAGATGGGAAGGCACTAGTGCAAGAATTCACCCAACAGCCTGAAAGGCAACATGACATCACCAGAATCCAGGGATCCTGAAATAAGAAGAATTGTACACCCTACTCCAGAAGAATTAGAAGAAATCGACTCAAAAGTGAACTATATAAAATTAATAGAAGACCTTAAATAGGAGGTGAAAAACTGCCATAAACAATTAGAGATTACAAACAAAAAGGTAGAGGAAATGAATAAATCACTCAAAGACACCCAAGAAAACCAAGAGAAACAAGAAAAAGCAATCAAACAGGTAAGGGAAGCAGTTCAAGACTTGAAGAATGAAATGGAAGCAATGAAGAAAACACAAACCGAGGGAAGGATGGAGATGGAAAATGTGGGCAAACAAACAGGAACTACAGAGACAAGTACTAGCAACAGATCACAAGACATAGAAGAAAGAATGTCAGACACTGAAGATACCATAGAGAAAATAAACACCCTGATCAAAGAAAACAGCAAAACCAACAAATTCTCATCACAAAACATTCAGGAAATCTGGGACACAATAAAAAGACCAAACCTAAGAATAATTGGGATAGAAGAAGGAGAAGAAGTACAGCTCAACAGTCCAGAAAATATATTTAATAAAATTCTAGAAGAAAACTTTCCCAACCAAAAGAAAAATATTGCTTTGAAGGTTCAAGACATACAGAACACCGAATAGACAGGACCAAAAAAAAAATCTCCTCGCCATATGATAATGAAAACGAAAAAACATACAAAATAAAGAAAGAATATTAAGAGCTGCAAAGGAAAAGGGTCAAGTTACTTATGAAGGTATACCTATCAGACTTACACCTGACTTCTCTATGGAAACCATGAAAGCCAGAAGGTCCTGGATAGATGTACTGCAAAAACTAAGAGACCATGGATGCAAACCCAGACTACTATACCCAGCCAAGCTTTCATTCACTATAAATGGAGAAAACAAAATTTTCCAGGATAAAAACAAATTTAAACAATACATAGCCACAAATCCAGACGTACAGAAAATAATAGAAGGAAAATCACAAACCAAGGAGTCCAACAATGACCACAATAACTCAGACATCTAGAGACCATTCACCAGCACAACTCAAAGAAGGGAAACACACAAACTCTACTGCTAAAAAAGTGTCCGGAGTTAACAACCACTGGTCATTAATATCACTTAATGTCAATGGACTCAACTCACCTATAAAAAGACAGAAGCTAAAAGTTTGGATACGAAAACAGGATCCAACATTCTGCTGTTTACAAGAAACACACGTCAACCACAAAGACAGGCACCTACTCAGAGTAAAGGGCTGGGAAATGGCTTACCAAGCAAATGGACCTAAGAAACAAGCAGGTGTGGCCATACTAATTTCTAACAAAGTAGACTTCAAAATTAAATCAATCAGAAAAGATAGAGAGGGACATTTTATACTCATAACAGGAACAATTCATCAGGATGAAGTCTCAATCCTGAATATCTATGCTTCTAATATAAAAGAACTCACGTACGTAAAAGAAACATTACTAAAACTCAAGGCTGTCATCAAAAGGCACACACTAATAGTAGGAGACTTCAACACTCCTCTCTCACCAATGGACAGGTCAATCAGACAGAAACCTAACAGAGAAATAAGAGAATTAATGGAGGTAATGAAGCAAATGGACTTAACAGACATCTATAGAACATTCCACCCAAAGAGGAAAGAATATACCTTCTTCATTGCAGCTCATGGAACCTTCTCGAAAATTGACCACATACTCGGTAACAAAGCAAACTTGCAGAGTTACAAAAAAAATTCATAACCTCCTGCATCTATCAGATCACCCTGGAATAAAGTTAGAATTCAACAACAATGCTACCCCCAGAAAGCCTATAAACTCATGGAAATTGAACAGTCAACTACTGAACCACACCTGGATCAAGGAAGAAATTAAGAAAGAAATCAATGTCTTCCTTGAATTCAATTAAAATAAAGAAACAACCTACTCAAACTTATGGGACACTATGAAAGCAGTCCTGAGAGGAAAGTTCATAGCACTAAGTGCCCACTAAAAGAAAACAGAGAAAGCATACATTGGAGACTTAACAGCCCACCTGAAAGTTCTAGAAAAAAAAAGAAGCAGACTCACCTAGGAGGAGTAGAAGACTGGAAATAATCAAACTGAGGGCTGAAATCAACAAAATAGAAACACAGAAAACAATCCAAATAATCAATGAAACAAGAAGCTGGTTCCTGGAGAAAATCAAAAAGAATGACAAACCCCTATCCAAACTAATCAAATGACAGAGAGAGAATATGCAAATTAATAAGATCAGAAATGAAAAGGGGGACATAACCACAGACACAGAGGACATTCAAAGAATCATTAGATCTTACTACAAAAGTCTGTATGCCACAAAACTGGAAAATGTAAAAGAAATGGACTCGTTTTTAGATAAATACTATTTACCAAAGTTAAACCAGGACCAGGTGAACAATCTAAATAGACCTGTTAGTTGCAAAGAATGAGAAGCTGTGATCAAAAACCTCCCTACCAAAAAAAAAACCAAGGACCAGATGGTTTCAATGCGGAATCCTACGAGAACTTCCAAGAAGACCTAATACCAATACTCCTTAATGTATTTCACAATATAGAAACAGAAGAGTCATTGCCAAATTCCTTTTATGAAGCTACAGTCACTCTGATACCAAAACCACACAAAGACCCAACCAAAAAAGAGAATTACAGGCCTATCTCACTCATGAACATTGACGCAAAAATCCTCAACAAAATACTGGCAAACCGTATCCAAGAACACATTAGAAAAATTATCCATTATGATCAAGTAGGCTTCATCCCAGAGATGCAGGGCTGGTTCAACATACGAAAATCTATCAAGGTAATCCACCATATAAATAAACTGAAAGAAAAAAACCATATGATCATTTCATTAGATGCTGAAAAAGCTTTTGACAAAATTCAACATCCCTTCATGATAAAAGTCGTGGAGAGATTAGGGATACAAGGGTCATACCTAAATATAATAAAAGCTACTTACAGCAAACCGACAGCTAACATCAAACTAAACGGAGAAAAACTCAAAGCCTATCCCACTAAAATCAGGAACACGGCAAGGCTGTCCACTCTCTCCATACATCTTCAATATAGTGCTTGATGTTTAGCCATAGCAATAAGACAAGATAAGGGGATTAAGGGGATTCTAATTGGGAAAGAAGAGTTTAAACTTTCATTATTTGCAGATGATATGATAGTGTACATAAGTGACCCCAAAAACTCCACCAAAGAACTCCTACAGCTGATAAACACCTTTAGTAATGTGGCAGGATACAAGATTAACTCCAAAAAATCAGTCGCCCTCCTATACACAAAGGATATGGAAGCAGAGAGGGAAATCAGAGAAACATCACCTTTCACGATAGCCACAAAGAGCATCAAATAACTTGGGGTAACTCTAACCAAGGAAGTGAAAGATCTATTTGACAAGAACTTTAAGGCATTGAAGAAAGAAATTGAAGAGGATACCAGAAAGTGGAAGGATCTCCCTTGCTTTTGGATTGGGAGGATCAACATAGTAAAAATGGCAATTCTACCAAAGGCAATTTATAGATTCATTGCAATCCCCATCAAGGTCCATCAAAATTCTTCACAGATCTTGAGAGGAAAATAATCAACTTTATATGGAAAAACAAAAAACCCAGGATAGCTAAAACAGTCTTATATAATAAAGGAACTTCTGGAGGCATTATCATCCCTGATTTCAAACTCTATTACAGAGCCACAGTAATGAAAACAGTGTGGTATTGGCATAAAAACAGAGAAGTCGAACAATGGAATCATATAGAAGACCCAGATTTTAACCCACAAACCTATGAACACCTCATTTTCGATAAAGGAGCTAAAAGTATACAATGGAAGAAAGAAAGCATCTTCAACAAATGGTGCTGTCACAACTGGATGTCAACCTGTAGAAGAATGAAAATTGACCCCTATCTATCACTATGCACAAAACTCAAGTCCAAATGGATCAAAGACCTCAATATCAATCTGAACACACTGAATCTGATAGAAGAGAAATTGGGAAGTACCCTACAACAGATGGACACAGGTGATCGCTTCCTAGGTATAACCCCAGCAGCACAGACATTAAGGGCAACATTGAATAAATGGGACCTACTGAAACTGAGAAGCTTCTGTAAAGCAAAGGACACTGTCACTAAGACAAAAAGGCAACCCACTGACTGGGAGAAGATCTTCACCAACCATGCAACAGACAAAGGTCTGATCTCCAAAATATATAAAGAACTCAAGAAACTAGACTTTAAAAGGCTACTTAACCCAATTAAAATATGGGGCACTGATCTGAACAGAGAATTCTCAACAGAAGAAGTTCAAATGGCCAAAAGACACTTAAGGTCATGCTCAAACTCCTAAGCGATCAGGGAAATGCAAATCAAAACAACTTTGAGATATCATCTTACTCCGGTCAGATTGGCTAATATCAAAAACATCAATGATAGCCTCTGCTGGAGAGGTTGTGGAGGAAGGGGTACCCTCATCTATTGCTGGTGGGAATGCAAACTTGAGCAACCACTTTGGAAAGCAGTGTTTCGGTTTCTCAGGAAATTCGGGATCAACCTACCCCTGGACCCAGCAATGCCACTCGTGGCATACCCAAGAGATGCTCGATCATATGACAAGGACCTTTGTTCAACTATGGTCATAGCAGCATTATTTGTAATGGCCAGAACCTGGAAACAACCTACATGTCCGTCAATGGAAGAATGGATGAAGAAAGTGTGGAATATATACACATTAGACTACTACTCAGTTGTAAAAAACAATGACTTCTCAAATTTTGCATGAAAATGGATGTAAATAGAAAATACTATCCTGAGTGAAGTAACCCAGACCCAAAATGATGAACAAGGGATGTACTCACTCATAATTGGGTCATAGCCATAAATAAAGGTCAGTGAGTCTATAATTTGCTATCCTAATGAAGCTGTATAAGAACGTGAACCCAAAGAAAAACATAAGTAGACAAGATTGCCGGGCAAAAAATCGGGATCTTGTGGGTGGGGTGGGAGGAGGTAAGGGGACATGGGGAGAGAAAATTGAGAAGGTTAGGATGGGGAGAACTTGGGGAAATGGGATGATTGGGATAAAGGAAGTTTGGCTAGGGAAGCAGGGAAGCACATATCTTAATTAAGGGAGCCATCTTAGGATTGGCATGAGACTTGGACCTAGGGGTGCTTCCAGATGCCCAAGGCGAGGTCCCCAGTTAGTTCCTGGGGCAGCTGAGGATAGGGAACCTGAAATGATCCGATCCTATAGCCATAGATATGAATATCTTGCATATCACCATAGAACCTCCATCTGGCGATGGATGGAGATAGAGAAAGAGACCCACACTGGAGCACAGGACTGAACTCCCAACGTCCCAATGAGCAACAGAAGGAGGGTGAAAATGAGCAAAGAAGTCAGGACCACAAGGGGTGCACCCACCCATGGAGACATTGGGGCTGATCTATTGAGAGCTCACCAAGCCAGCTGGACTGTGACTGAAAAAGCAGAGGAGAAAACCGGTCTCTCTGAATATGGCAGACAATGATGGCTGCTGAGTAGCCAGGGACAATGGCACTGGGTTTTGATCCTGCATCATGTTCTGGCTTTGAGGTTGCCTAGCCAGTTTGGATGTTCACCTTCCTAGACCAGGATGGAGGGGCAAGGACTTTGGACTTTCCAAAGGGCAGGGAACCCTGGCTGCTCTTCAGACTGCAGAGTGAGGGGGAGAGAAGTGGGGGGAGGGAGAGAGGAGTGGGGGGAGGGGGAGAGGAGTGAGGGGATC
The DNA here is from genome assembly GCA_028537955.1 of Microtus californicus. Taxonomy (NCBI): domain Eukaryota; kingdom Metazoa; phylum Chordata; class Mammalia; order Rodentia; family Cricetidae; genus Microtus; species Microtus californicus. The sequence continues at coordinate 91,880,022 of JAQJZF010000005.1, forward strand.
AGAGGAAGGGTGGGGAGAGTGGGGGAGGAATGGGAGGATGGGAGGAGGCAGAAATTTTTTTCTCAAAAAAAATTAAAAAAAAAAACAATACATTGACAAATCCCAAAGATCGGCTCTCCTTTTAAGAGAAACAAATGTGCATTTCTCAAAAAAGCATTTCATGAAATCATACACTTTCAAAAGATCATCATTATCTTTCAAAGTAAAGCTTCTACAAAGAACAGGAACACTCTTCTCACTCTTAACAATACTCTGATATATCCCAAACCAAGGCTCCACTTTTCAGAGTAATGCATGTGCATTTCTCACAAAAGCATGTCGTAAAATTCATACAGTTTCCAAAGAACGTGATTAAAATTCAAACTAAAGCTTCTACAAAAACAGGAACACTGTTCTCACTTCTAGCAATACTTCGACATATCGATTCAATGGCTCTCTTTTTTAGAGAAACAAGTTCGTTTCTCACAAAAGCATTTCAAGAAATTCATAAACTTTCAAAAGAACATGATTATCTCTCAAATTAAAGCTTCTATAGTGAAATGAAAACTTCTCTCTTCTAACAATACTTTTCATATTCCCGAAATGACTGCTTCTCTTTTCAGAGAATCACATGTGCGTTTCACACAAAAGCCTTTTAAGAGAAACAAATGTGCATATCTCTCAAAAGCATTTCAAGAAATCAAACACTTTCAATTAACGTGATTATCTTTCAAAGTAAAGGTTCTACAGTGAAAAGGAACACTGTTTACACTTCTAACTATACTTTGACATTTAGCCAAAAATGGCTTCTCTTTTCAATGATTCTCATGTGTTTTTCTCACAAAAGCATTTCATGAAATTCATACGCTTACAAAAGAAAGTGATCATCTTTCAAAGTAAAGTTCTACAGAGAACCGGGAGACTGATCTTCCTTTTTACAATACTTTGCATATACCAAACAAGGGCTCTTATTTCAGCGAAACATATGTGCGTTTATTACAAAAGCATTTCATGAAATTCATACACTTTCAAAAGAACGTGATTATCTTTCAAAATGAAGCTTCTACAGCGAAGAGGAACATTGTTCTCACTTCTAAACATTTTTTGACAAATCCCAAACAACGGCTCTCCTTTTAAGAGAAACAAATGTGCATTTCATGAAATCATACACTTTCTAAAGAACATGATTATCTTTCAAAGTAAAGGTTCTACAGTGAAAAAGAACACTGTTGGCACTTTTAACAATACTTTGACATATAGCCAACAACAGCTTCTCTTTTCAATGAAACTCATGTGCGTTTCTCATAAAAGCATTTCATGAAAATCAAACACTTTTAAAAGAACGTGACTATCTTTCAAAGTAAACATTCTACACAAACAGGAACACTATTCTCACTTCTAACAATACTTTGATATATCGATTCAATGGCTCTCCTTTTTAGAGAAACAAGTGCGTTTCTCACAAAAGCATTTCATGAAATTCATACACTTTCAAAAGAACGTGATTATCTTTCAAGTTAAAGCTTCTATATTGAAAAGAAAACTTCTCTCACTTCTAACACTACTTTTCACATTTCTGAAAACACTGCTTCTCTTTACAGAGAAACGCATGTGTGTTTCCCAAAAAAGCCTTTCAAGAAATTCATACACTTTCCAAAGTACATGATTATCTTTAAAAATAAATCTTCTACAGTGAAAAGTAACACGGTTCTCACTTCTATCAATATTTTGACATATAGCAAACAACGCTTGTCTTTTCAAAGAAACACATGTGAGTTTTTCACAAAAACAATTCTTGAAATTCATACACTTCCAAGAACATGATTATCTTTCAAAGTAAAGCTTCTACAAAGAACAGGAACACTCTTCTGACTCTTAACAATACTCTGATATATCCCAAACCAAGACTCTTCTTTTCAGAGAAACGCATGTGAGTTTCTCACAAAAGCATGTCATGAAATTCATACAGTTTCCAAGAACGTGATTATCTTTCAAAGTAAAGCTTCTACAGAAAACAGGAACACTGTTCTCACTTTTTACAATACCTGGACATATACCCAAGAAAGGCTCTTCTTTTCAGAGAAACACATGTGTGTTCATCACAATAGCATTTCACGAAATAATACACTTTCAAAAGTAAGTGATTATCTTTCAAAGAAAAGGTTCTACAGTGAAAAGGAAGACTCTTCTCATTTTTAGCAATAATTTGACATATAGCCAACAACGGCTTCTCTTCAATGTAACTCATGTGCGTTTCCCAAAACAACATTTCATGAAATTAATACACTTTGAAAAGAACGTGACTATCTTTCAAAATGAAGCTTCTACAGAGAAGAAGAACACTGTCCGCACTTATAAAAATACTTTGATATATAGCCAACAACGGCTTCTCTATTCAATGAAACTCATGTGTGTTTCTCACAAAAGCATTTCATAAAATTCATACACTTTCAAAAGAACGTGATTATATTTCAAAGTAAAGCTTCTACAAAGACAAGTAACACTCTTCTCACCTTAACCATACTCTGATATATCCCAAACAAAGGCTATTTTTAAAAAAAAAAAAACGAATGTGTGTTTCTCACAAAAGCATGTCATGAAATTCATACAGTTTCATAAGAATGTGATTATCTTTCAAAGTAAAGCTTCTACAGAGAACAGGAACACTGTTATCACTTTTGATAATACCTTGACATATATCAAACAAGGGCTCTATTTTCAGAGAAACACATGTGCGTTTATAACAAAAGCATTTCATGAAATTCACACGCTTACAAAATAAAGTAATTATCTTTCAAAGTAAAGCTTCTACAGAGAACAGGAACACTGTACTCACTTTTTAAAATACCTTGACATATACCAAACAAGGGCTCTTCTTTTCAGAGAAACACATGTACATTTTTCACAAAAGCATTTCAGGAAATCATACACTTTCAAAAGATCTTGATTATCTTTCAAAATAAAGGTTCTACAGTAAAAAGAAACACTGTCCGCACTTCTAACAATACTTTGACATATAGCCAACAACACCTTCTCTTTTCAATGAAACTCATGTATGTTTCTCACAACAGCATTTCATGAAATTCTTACACATTCAAAAAAACCATAATTACATTCAAAATGAAGCTTCTACAGAGAAGAGGACCACTGTTCTCACGTTTAACAATACTTTGACAAATCCCAAAGAAAGACTCTCCTTTTAAGATGAACACATGTGCAATTCTCACAAAAGAATTTCAGGAAATCATACACTTTGAAAAGAACTTTATTATCTATCAAAGTAAAGGTTCTACAGTGAAAAGGAAAACTGTTTTCACTTTTAACAATACTTTGACATATAGCCAAGAACGGCTTCTCTTTTCAATGAAACTCATGTACGTTTCTCACAACAGCATTTCATGAAATTCACACACTTTCAAAGAACGTGACTATATTTCAAAGTAAAGCTTCTACAAAAACAGGAACACTGTTCTCACTTCTAACAATATTTTGACATATCAATTCAATGGATCTCCTTTTTAGAGAAACAAGTGTGTTTCTCACAAAAGCATTTCATGAAATTCATGCACTTTCAAAGAACGTGACTATCTTTCAAAATAAAGCTTCTACAGAAACAGGAACACTGTTCTCACTTCCAACAATACTTTGACAAATCCCAAAGAACGACTATCTTTTAAGAAAACACATGTGCATTTCTCATGAAAGCATTTCATGAAATCAAACACTTTCAAAAAACGTGATTATCTTTCAAAGTAAAGGTTCTACAGTGAAAAGGAACACTGCACTTCTAACAATACTTTGACATATAGCAAACAACGCTTGTCTTTTCAAAGAAACACATGTGCATTTTTCAAAAAAGCAATTCTTGAAATTCATACACTTCCAAGGACATGATCATTTTTCAAAGTAAAGCTTCTACAAAGAACAGGAACACTGTTCTCACTTTTTAAAATACCATGGCATATACCAAACAAGGGCTCTTCTTTTCAGAGAAACACGTGTATTTTTTAAAAAAGCATTTCACGAAATTCATACACATTCAAAAGAATATGATTATGGTTCAAAATGAAGCTTTAACAGAGAAGAGGAACACTTTTCTCACTTCTAATTATACTTTGACAAATGCCAAACCATGGCTCTCCTTTTAAGAGAAACACATGTGCATTTCTAACTAAAGCATTTCATGAAATCATACACTTTCCTAAGAACATGATTATCTTTCAAAGTAAAGGTTCTACAGTGAAAACGAACACTTTTCACACTTCTAACAATTCTTTGACGTATAGCCAACAAGGGCTTGTCTTTTCAATCAAACTCATGTGCATTTCTCAAAAGAGCAATTCATGAAATTCATACGCTTACAAAAGAAAGTGATTATCTTTTAGAATAAAGCTACTACAGAGAACAGGAACACTGTTATCACTTTTTACAATACCTTGACATATACCAAACAAGGGCTCTTCTTTTCAGAGAAACACATGTGCGTTTATCACAAAAGCATTTCATGAAATTCATACACTTTCAAAAAAGCATTTTTATCTTTCAAAATGAAGCTTCTACAGAAAAGAGGAACACTGTTCTCACTTCTAACAATACTTTGAAATATCTCAAACAAAGGCTCTCCTTTTAAGAGAAACACGTGTGCGTTTCTCCCAAAAGCATTTCATAAAATCATACACTTTCAAAAGAATGTGATTATCTTTCAAAGTAAAGCTTCTACACAGAAGAGGAACACTGTTCTCAATTCTAACAATACTTTGATATATCCCACACAACGAATCTTCTTTTCACAGAAACACATCAGCGTTTCTTACAAAAGCATTTTATGAAATTAATACACTTTCAAAAGAACGTGATTATCTTTAAAGTAAAGCTTCTACAATGAACAGGAACACTCTTCTCACTCTTAACAATACTCTGATATATCTCAAAGCAAGGCTTTTCTTTTCAGAGAAACACATGTGCATTTCTCACAAAAGCATATCATGAAATTCATACAGTTTCCAAAGAACATGATTATCGTTCAAAGTAAAGATTCTACAGAAACAGGAACACTGTTCTCACTTCTAACATTACTTTGACATATCGATTCAATGCCTCTCCTTTTTAGAGAAACAAGTGCGTTTATCACAATAGCATTTCATGAAATTCATAAACTTTCAAAAGAATGTGATTATCATTCAAATTAAAGCTTCTATAGTGAAAGAAAACTTTTCTGACTTCTAACAATACTTTACACATTCCTGAAAAGACTGCTTCCCTTTTCAGAGAAACACAGTGCGTTTCACACAAAAGCATTTCAAGAAATTCATTCACTTTCCAAAGTACATGATTGTCTTTCAAAGTAAAGCTTCTACAGTGAAACGGAACAATGTTCCTACTTTTAAAAATATTTTGACAAATCCCAAAGAATGGCTCTCCTTTTAAGAGAAACACATCTGCAAATCTCTCAAAAGCATTTCAAGAAATCAAACACTTTCAATTAACATGATAATCTTTCAAAGTTAAGGTTCTACAGTGAAAAGGAACATGGTTCGCACTTCTAACAATACTTTAACATATAGCAAACCACACTTGTGTTTTCAAAGAAAAACATGTGCGTTTTTCACAAAAGCATTTCTTGAAATTCATACACTTCCAAGACATGATTATCTTTCAAAGTATAGCTTCTACAAAGAACAGGAACACTCTTCTCACTCTTAACAATACTCTGATATATCACAAACCAAGGCTATTCGTTTCAGAGAAACGCATGTGCATTTCTCACAAAAGCATGTCATGAAATTCATACAGTTTCGAATGAATGTGATTATCTTTCAAAGTATAGCTTCTACATAGAAGAGGAACACTGTTCTTACTTTTTAAAATACTATGACATATACCAAACAAGGGCTCTTCTTTTCAGCGCAACACATGTGCGTTAATCACAAAAGCATTTCATGAAATTCATACACGTTCAAAATAACTTGATTACCTTTCAAAATGAAGCTTATACATAGAAGAGCAACACTGCTCTCACTTCTAACAATGCTTTGACAAATCCCAAAGTATGGCTCTCCTTTTAAGAGAAACACATCTGCATTTCTAACAAAAGCATTTCATGAAATCATCCACTTTCAAAAGAACGTGATTATCTTTAAAAGTAAAGGTTCTACAGGGAAAAGGAACACTGTTTGCACTTTTAACAATACTTTGACATATAGCCAACAACACCTTCTCTTTTCAATGAAACTCATGTGTATTTCTCACAACAGCATTTCATGAAATTTATACACTTTCAAAAGAACGTGACTATCTTTCAAAGTAAAGCTTCTACAGAAACAGGAACACTGTACTCACTTCTAACAATACTTTGACCTATGGATTCAATGGCTCTCCATTTTAGGGAAACAAGTGCGTTTCTCAAAAAAGCATTTCATGAAATTCATACACTTTCAAGAAACGTGACTATCTTTCAAATTAAAGCTTCTATAGTTAAAAGAAAAGTTCTCTCATTTCTAACAATACTTTTCACATTCCTGAAAGGACTGCACCTCATTTCAGAGAAACACATGTGCGTTTCACATAAAAGCATTTCAAGATATTCATACACTTTCCGATCTACATGATTATATTTAAAAATAAAGCTTCTACAGTGAAAAGGAACACTGTTCTCACTTCTAACAATACTTTGACATATACCAAACAATGCTTGTCTTCTTAAAGATAGACGTGCGTTTCTCACAAAAGCATTTCTTGAAATTCATACACTTCCAAGAACATGATAATCTTTCAAAGTAAAGCTTCTACAAAGAACAGGAAATCTCTTCTCACTCTTACAATACTCTGACAATCCCAAATCAAGACTCTTCAGAGAAACTCATGTGCGTTTCTCACAAAAGCATGTTATGAAATTCATACAGTTTCCAAAGAACATGATTATCTTTCAAAGTAAAGCTTCTACAGACATTAGGAACACTGTACTCATTTCTAACAATACTTTGACCTATCGATTCAATGGCTCTCCTTTTTAGAGAAACAAGTGCGTTTCTCACAAAAGCATTTCATGAAATTCATACACTTTCAAGAAACGTGACTATCTTTCAAATTAAAGCTTCTATAGTTAAAAGAAAACTTCTCTCATTTCTAACAATACTTTTCACATTCCCGAAAGGACTGCATCTCATTTCAGAAAAACACATGTGCGTTTCACATAAAAGAATTTCAAGAAATTCATACACTTTCCAATGTACATGATTATCTTTCAAAATAAAGCTTCTACAGTGAAAAGGAACACTTTTCTCACTTCTAACAATACTTTGACATATACCAAACAATGCTTGTCTTTTCAAAGAAAGACGTGCGTTTTTCACAAAAGCATTTCTTGAAATTCATACACTTCCAAGAACATGATTATCTTTCAAAGTAAAGCTTCTACAAAGAACAGGAAACCTCTTCTCACTCTTAAAAATACTCTGATATATCCCAAATCAAGACTCTTCTTTTCAGAGAAACGAATGTGTGTTTCTCACAAAAGCATGTTATGAAATTCATACAGTTTCTAAAGAACATAATTATCTTTCAAAGTAAAGCTTCTACAGACAACAGGAACACTGTTCTCTCTTTTTGCAATACCTTGACATATACCAAACCAGGGCTCTTCTTTACAGAGAAACACATGTGCGTTTATCACAAAAGCATTTCATGAAATTCATACACTTTCAAAAGAATGTTATTATCTTTTAAAATGAAGCTTCGACAGATAAGAGGAACACTGTTCTCACTTCTAAAAATACTTTGACAAATCACAAACAACGGCTTTCCTTTTAAGAGAAACATATGTGCATATCTCTCTAATGCGTTTCAAGAAATCATACACTTTCAATTAACGTGATTATCGTTCAAAGTAAAGGTTCTACAGGGTAAACGATCACTGTTCGCACTTCTAACAATACTTTGACTTATAACCAATGGCTTCTCTTTTCAATGAAACTCATGTGCGTTTCTCACAAAGCATTTCTTGAAATTCATACACTTCCAAGAACATGATTATCTTTCAAAGTAAAGCTTCTACAAAGAACATGAACATTCTTCTCAGTCTTAACAATACTCTGCTATATCCCAAACTAAGGCTCTTCTTCTCTCATTTTTTACAACACCTGGACATATACCAAACAATGACTCATCTTTTCAGAGAAACACATGTGCGTTTATCACAAAAGCATTTCATAAAATTCATACACTTTCAAAAGAACGTGATTATCTTTCAAAATGAAGCTTCTACAGAGAAGAGGATCACTCTTCTCACTTCTAACAATACTTTGACATATACCAAACAATGCTTGTCTTTTCAAAGAAACACATGTGTTTTTCACAAAAGCATTTCTTGAAATTCATACACTTCCAAGAACATGATTATCTTTCATACTAAAGCTTCTACAAAGAACAAGAACACTCTTCTCACTCTTAACAATACTCTGATATATCACAAAAAAGGCTCTTCATTTCAGAGAAATGTATGTGCATTTCTCACAAAAGCATATCATGAAATTCATACAGTTTCTAAAGAACGTGATTATCCTTCAAAGTAAAGGTTCTACATTGAAAAGGAACACTGTTCACACTTTTAAAAATACTTTGACATATATCCAACAATGGCTTCCATTTTCAATGAAACTCAAGTGCGTTTCTCACAAAAATATTTCAAGAAATTCATATGCTTACAAAAGAAAGTGATTATCTTTCAATGTAAAGCTTCTACAGAGAACAGGAACACTGATCTTACTTTTTACAATACTTTGATATATAACAAACAAGGGCTCTTCTTTTCCACGAAACATATGTCCATTTATTACAAAAGCATTTCATGAAATTCATACACTTTCAAAAGAACATGATGATTTTTTCAAAATGAAGCTTCTACAGAGAATAGGAACACTGTTCTCACTTCTAAAAATACTTTGACAAATCCCAAACAATAGCTCTACTTTAAAGAGAAACACATGTGCATTTCTCACAACAGCATATCATGAAATTCATACACTTTCAAAAGAACGTGACTATCTTTCAAAGTAAAGCTTCTACAAAAACAGGAACACTGTTCTCACTTCTAACAATACTTTGATATATCAATTCAATGGCTCTCCTTTTTAGAGAAACAAGTGCGTTTCTCACAAAGCCTTTCATGAAATTCAAGCACTTTCAAAAGAACGTGATTATCTTTCAAATTAAAGCTTCTATAGTGAAAAGAAAACTTCTGTCACGTCTAACAATACTTTTCACATTCCCGAAAAGACTGCTTCTCTTTTCAGAAAAACACATGCGCGTTTCACACAAATGCATTTAAAGAAATTCGTACACTTTCCAAAGTGCATGATTATCTTTCAAAGTAAATCTTCTACAAAGAACAGGAACACTCTTCTCACTTCTAACAATACTTTGACATATACCAAACAATGCTTTCAGAGTAAAGGTTCTACAGTGAAAAGGATCACTGTTCGCACTTCTAACAATACGTTGACATATAACCAATGGCTTCTTTTCAATGAAACTCATGTGCGATTCTCACAACAGCATTTCATGAAATTCATACAATTTCAAAAGAACATCACTATCTTTCAAATAAAGCTTCTACAGAAACAGGAATACTGTTCTCACTTCTACCAATACTTTGATGTATTGATTCAATGGCTCTCCTTTTTAGAGAAACAGTTCGTTTCTCACTAAAGCCATTCAGAAAATTCATGCACTTTCAAAAGAACGTGATTATCATTCAAAATTAAGTTTCTACAGAGAAGAGGAACACTGTTGTCACTTCTAACAATACTTTGACTTATAGCCAACAAAGGCTTCTCATTTCATTGAAATACATGTGCGTTTCTAACAACAGCATTTCATGAAATTCATGCACATTCAAAAGAACATGATTATCTTTCAAAGCTTCAATAGTGAATAGAAACCTTCTCTCCCTTCCAAAAATACTTTTCACATTCCTGAAAGATTGCTTCTCTTTTCAGATAAACACATGTGCGTCTCACACAAAAGCATTTCAAGTAATTCATACACTTTCCAAAGTACATGATTATCTTTCAAAGTAAAGCTTCTACAGTTAAAAAGAACACTGTTCTCTCTTCTAACATTACTTTGACATATAGCAAACAACGCTTGTCCTTTCAAAGAAACACATGTGAGTTTTTCACAAAAGCTTGTCTTGAAATTCACACACTTCCAAGATCATGATTATCTTTCAAAGTAAAGCTTCTATAAAGAACAGGAACAATCTTCTCACTCGTAACAATACTCTGATATATACCAATATAAGGCACTTCTTCTCAGAGAAACACATTTGCGTTTCCCAAAAAAGCATGTCATGAAATTCATACAGTTTCAAAAGAACGTGATTATCTTTCAAAGTAAAGCTTCTACAGAGAACAGGAGCACTGTTATCACTTTTTTACAATACCTGTACATATTCCAAACAAGGGCTCATCTTTTGATAGAAACACATGTGCGTTGATCACAAAAGCATTTCATAAAATTTCATACACTTTCAAAAAACGTGATTATCTTTCAAATTGAAGCTTCTACAGAAAAGAGGAACACTGTTCTCACTTTTAAATATACTTTGACATATCCCAAACAATGGCTCTACTTTTAAGAGAAACACATGTGCTTTTCTCACAAAAGATTTCATGAAATTAATATACTTTCAATAGAACATGATCATCTTTCAAAGTAAAGCTTCTACAAAGTACAGGAACACTCTTCTCACTCTTAACAATACTCTGATATATCCCAAACCAAAGCTCCTCTTTTCAGAGAAACGCATGTGCGTTTCTCACAAAAGCTTGTTATGAAATTCATACAGTTTCAAAAGAACGTGATTATCTTTTAAAATAAAGCTTCTCCAGAGAACAGGAACACTGTTCTCTCTCTTTACAATACCTTGACATATACCAAACCAGGGCTCTTCTATTCAGAGAAATACATGTGTGTTTATCACAAAAGCATTTCATGAAATTCATACACTTTCAAAAAATGTGATTATCTTTTAATATGAAGCTTCTACAGAGAACAGGAACACTGCTCTCACTTTAAACAATACTTTTCACAATCCTGAAAAGACTGTTTCTCTTTTAAGAGAAACATCTGTGTGTTTCTCACAAAAGCATTTCAAGAAATTCATACACTTTCCAAAGTACATGATTATCTTTCAAAGTAGAGGTTCTACAGTGAAAAGGAACACTGTTCGCACTTCTAAAAATACTTTGACATATAGCCAATGACGGCTTCTATTTTCAATGAAACTCATGTGCGTTTCTCACAAAAGCATTTCATGAAATTCATACACTTACAAAAGAAAGTGACTAACTTTCAAAGTAAAGCTGCTACAGAGAACAGGAACACTGATCTTACTTTTTACAATACGTTGACATATACCAAACAAGGGCTCTTTTTTTCAGCAAAACACATATGCGTTTATTACAAAAGCATTTCATGAAATTCATACACTTTCAAAAGAACGTGATTATCTTTCAAAATGAAGCTTCTACAGAGAAGAGGAACACTGTTCTCACTTCTAAAAATACTTTGACAAATCCCAAACAATGGCTCTCCTTTTAAGAGAAACAAATGTGCATATCTCTCAAAAGCATTTCAAGAAATCATACACTTTCAAATAACGTTATTATCTTTCAAAGTAAAAAGTAAAAATTCTATAGTGAAAAGAAAACTTCCCTCACTTCTAACAATACTTATCACATTTCTGAAAAGACTGCTTCTCTTCTCAGAGAAACACATGTGAGTTTCACACAAAAGCATTTCAAGAAATTCATACACTTTCCAAAGTACATGATTATCTTTCAAAGTAAAGCTTCTACAGTGAAAAGGAACACTGTTCTCACTTCGAATATTACTTTGACACATAGAAATCAATGCTTGTCCTTTCAAAGAAACACATGTGCGTTTTTCACAAATCATTTCTTGAAAATCATACACTTCCAAGATCATGATTATCTTTCTTTATTTTGGTCTTTTTTTTTTGAGACAGGGTTTCTCTGTGGCTTTGGAGCCTGTCCTGGAACTAGCTCCATAGACCAGGCTGGTCTCAAACTCACAGGGATCAGTCTACCTCTACCTCCCGAGTGCTGGGGTTAAAGGCGTGTGCCACCATCGCCCGGCTCTTTTTTTTTTGGTTTTTTTTTTCACATGATAATCTTTCAAAGGAAAGCTTCTACAAATAACAGGAACAATCTTCTCACTCTTAACAATACTCTGATATATACTAAACTAAGGCTCTTCTTCTCAGAGAAATGCATTTGAGTTTCTCACAAAAGTGTGTCATGAAATCCATACAGTTTCCAAAGAATGTGATTATCTTTTAAAGTAAAGCTTCTACAAACAACAGGAACACGGTTCTCACTTTTTACAATACCTTGACATATACCAAACAAGGGCTCTTCTTTTCAGCGTAACACATGTGCGTTTATCACAAAAGCATTTCATGAAATTCATACACTTTCAAAAGAATGTGATTTTCTTTCAAAATAAAGCTTCTACAGAGAAGAGGAACACTGTTCTCACTTCTAAAAATACTTTGACAACTCCCAAACAACGGCTCTCCTTTAAACAGAAACACATGTGCATTTCTCACATTTCATGAAATCATACACTTTCAATTAACGTGATTATCTTTTAAAGTAAATGTTCTACAGTGAAAAAGAACACTGTTTGCACTTCTAACAATACTTTGACATAATGCCAACAATGGCTTCTCTTTTCAATGAAACTAGTGTGCGTTTCTCACAAAAGCATTTCATGAAATTCATACGCTTACAAATGAAAGTGTTTATCTTTCAAAGTATAGCTTCTACAGAGAACAGGATCACTGTTCTCACTTTTTGCAATACCTTGACATCTACCAAACAAGGGCTCTTCTTTTCAGCGAAACACATGTGCATTTTTTACAAAAGCATTTCATGTAATTCATACTCTTTCAAAGAACATGATTTCCTTTTATAATGAAGCTTCTACAGAGAAGAGGAACACTGTTCTCACTTCTAACTATACTTTGACAAATCACAAGGAATGGCTCTCCTTTTAAAAGAAACTCATTTGCATTTCTCACAAAAGCTTGTCATGAAATTCAAACAGTGTCCAAAGAACATGATTATCTTTCAAAGTAAAGGTTCTTCAGAAACAGAAACACTGTTCTCACTTCTAACAATACTTTGAGATATTGGTTCAATGGCTCTCCTTTTTAGAGAATCAAGTGAGTTTCCCACAAAAGCATTTCATAAAATTCATACACTTTCAAAAGAACGTGATTATCTTTCAAATTAACGCTTCTTTAGTGAAAAGAAAACTTCTCTCAATTCCAACAACACTTTTCACATTCCCGAAAAGACTGCTTCTCTTTTCAGAGAAACACATGTTCATTTCACACAAAAGCAATTCAAGAAATTCATACACTTTCCAAAGTACATGATTATATTTCAAAGTAAAGCTTCTACAGTGAAAAGGAACACTGTTCTCACTTCTAACAATACTTTGACATATCGATTCAATGGCTCTCCTTTTTAGAGAAACAAGTTTGTTTTTCACAAAAGCATTTCATGAAATTCATGCACTTTCAAAAGAACATGATTGTCTTTCAAATGAAAGCTTCTATAGTGAAAAGAAAACTTCTCTCCCTTCTAACAATACTTTTCACATTCCCTGTAGGGTTATACCCGCACCTTTTAGGGTGGGTTTGCCTGGGGCAATTGTTGACTGATATATCGAGCGCACGGAGGCTGCGCCCTCCTTTTTGTTTCCTGCCTTCTGTGCTACGCTGTTACCCTGGTTTTGTAAGTTTTTTTAAATATTAAAGTTGTTTATATTCTTTAATATTGCCTGCATTTATTCAAGCCGATACATTTGGCGCCTGCCCAGTGCGGCTTTGCGAATACCCGCCCCAAATCAGAGGCTCCTGGGGGCTACCGCTCCCAGTGGCTCTTTCCCCCCTACCGGAGGTCTTGCTGGGCGTGCACCTTGCTGAGATTCTGGGCGACTCTATCATTCCTGGTGTCTGCTAAAATGTCAAACGGGATGGGAGTATTAGCATTCCCAGGCCCCGCCCTGCCTGACAGTGGCACAAACTTCTCTGTTACAGCGTGATCAGTCTCTGTTTCCCCTCCCACTTCTGCCAGTGATCGGGTCACATGACTGCGGCCCTGTGAGCCGGCTCAAACACGCTGGTCCCTTTGATTTGTTCACTTTGGCAGCTTTTCTCTCTGTTCCATTTCTGGCCCAATTGCTATTTATCAGCCTGGTGTCTGCTACAATTTTGTTTCTGAGTCATTTATTTCAGATTTAGGCCATGTGGACACAAGTGGACTCTTTCGCCACCACCAGCAGGAACTGGTCATTACAGGTAAAAGAATCTTTTCTTTTATAAATAAAATGTCTGAGAACGTGACTGTTTTAGATTTCAATAGCTTTTTTGAATGTAAAATGTGGGAGATTTTACAAGAGGTGTCTATCACCCCTCATCTATGGATCTTTCTGGGATTCGTAATTTTCCTTAGCACTATATGGTTTGACAATAGGAAAATGATCAAGTCTCTTAAGGCAGAGGTTGAACGTTTAAAAATTATTGAGAATGACAACAATCTTCTCACGAATCAATTTGAAGTTCTATAGGAAGAAAACAGATCTTTGTTTAACATGACTTGGTTAACTGAGCAAAATTTACAAAAGGTACAGGCTGATGTTAAGGAGAAATTCATTACTATGGAAGAAGGAACAGCTGATCTGGATCGTAAATTCCAGCAGTCCCTTTCTGTAGGAACTGAAACATTAACTGAGAGAATCAAAACAGCTGAATGTGACAATCGAATTTTGTCTAAAGCTTATGACAGATTGGCGGAAAGATTGTCAATACAATAAGGCACGGTTTATGCCATAAAAATTATGTCCAAAGATGACAAGTTATCTCTAATGGACAAACTTCATAATTTAGAATCCTCAATGAAGGCTTTGAAACATAATTCTGGAAGGAGATTCAGACATTGCAAAAAGCAATGGTGAATAGAATTGAAAAGATTGAGCAATTTTTAAATTCTGATGAAGAAGAGCAAAGGATAGAAAGGCAAATTTTAACTACATCTGTGGATAAATCCCTCCGGGACAATTTCCACAAAGCTCTATCTACAACTCTACATGCCTTTCCAGTAATAACAACAGAAAAGGTGATTGGTTCCAGAAACTCTAGGGTCATCAAGGAAGATACATGGGAGCCTGTCCATATGAATGATCTCAAAGAAATTAAACAGGCTGTCATGACTTTTGGGATGCATGCCTCTTTTGTTAAAGAGATGCTAAAATCTTGGGCTACAACAAGCAGAGCAACACCCTCGGACTGGCTCCAGCTGAGCTCTGCGGTCCTTGAGGGTGGACCACAATTAAAATGGAAATGCTTCTTCAGGCAAGATGCTAGACTTTTAGAACAGCAGGAAAAGGTGAAGGGAATTGACATTTCCCTAGATAAAATTCTAGGTGAAGGGCTCTTTTCCGACCCTCAGGAACAAGCTAATCTGGATGAAAACATACTCTCCATTTGTACTACAGCAACCTTAAAGGCTTGGGACAGGGTACAAGACCCAGGACAGAGAATGGAATCATTTGTCACAGTTAAACAGGGTCAGAGAGAACCCTTTAGTGACTTTTTACAAAGATTAATTTAGGCTGTAATAATAGGGATGTCTGACCCAGAAGCAAGATGTATAATAATTGAGTCTTTGGCTTACGAAAATGCAAATGTGGAATGCAAAAAGATCTTGGGGCCTTTAAAGTTCAGATCAGCGTCCTTGGAAGAATGGGTCTTACATACACTGAATGTTGACACATTTCACTATGGCACTGAAGAATGGGTAGAAGAAGCAATTTCCAATGGTAAAAAGAGACACCAGAATACCAAATGTTTTAATTGTGGCAAAATGGGTCATATGAAAAGGAATTGTAAGCAATGGATTTTCAGAAATAATAATAATGCATCTTCTAGAAATAACAGAAATAGAAGGATTCAACCTTCAGGTTTATGTAGAAGATGTGGAAAAGGCAGACATTGGACGAATGAATGCAGGTCTACAAGAGATAGACAAGGCAACCTGATACAGATGGGAAACGTGAGAGGGGGGCCTCACAGGCCCCATGGCAAACACGGTTCAGTCATTTCCAGTTTCTGCAGAGGACATGCCTCGTCAGGACAATTTGGAAGCCACATGCCTACTGTTACAAGCAATAGTATTCAGAAAGATGAGTTATGTGTGTTTTGGCAAACTTCTATAAATGATCAAAGACCTAAGCTGAGAGTGTCTGTAAATGACATTTTTATTACTGGCTTGCTAGACACTGGTGCTGATGTAAGTATCATTACCCCAGAACCTTGGCATCCATATTGGCCTCTTCAGAATGTAAATGTTCAGCTCCTGGAAATTGGAATCCTATCTTGAGTAAGGCAGAGCACGAGATGGGTTGAATGTATAGGGCCAGAGGGACAAATAGGAAAATTAAGGCCATATGCAGCCAATATTGCAATGAATTTATGGGGTCGTGACCTATTACAACAATGGAATACCCAAATTAACATTCCTGCTACTTCTAGATCCTATATTTCTGAGAATAATATTAAAAGATATTACAAACGGAGAAAACCGGCCATTAGGGCTCTGCAAGAACAAGCAATTGATGTCCCTTCAGAGATACCAACAGCCTTGCCTCTAAAATGGTTGACTGAGAGACCAATATGGACACAGCAATGGCCTTTAGCTGAGAAAAAGTTACAAGCTTTTGAGCAGCTGGTACAAGAACAACTAGATGCTGGACATATTGAAGAATCTATGAGCCCTTAGAATTCTCCCGTATTTCTGGTTAAGAAAAAATCAGGTAAATGGAGAATGGTGACAGATCTCAGGGCCATCAACAAGTTTATTCAACCTATGGGCCCTCTGCAATCTGGAATTCCTTTGCCCTCTGTATTACTAAAAGAATGGCCTCTCATAGTTATTGATTTAAAGGATTGTTTTCTCACTATACCTTTGCAAAAAGAATATAGAGAAAAATTTGCCTTCACAGTGCCTACTTACAACAATTCTCAACCTTCAAGGAGGTACCATTGGGCCATCCTCCCCAGGGTATGTTAAGTAGCCCCTCCCTGTGCCAATATTTTGTGAACCAACCATTGCAAATTATACGCAAGAAATTTCCCAAATCTATAGTATACCATTACATGGATGACATATTGTTATCTGATTCAAACATAGATACCTTGAACAGACTGTTTGAAGAAATACAGATACTGTTACCTAAATGGGGATTGCAAATTGTTCCTGAAAAGATTCAGAAGGGAGATTCTGTTAATTATTTAGGTTATAGAATAGGTTTGCAAAAAACTAAGACACAAAAGGCACAAATTCGGAGAGATCGCCTACGGACTCTTAATGACTTTCAAAGACTGTTAGGAGACATTTCCAGTCTACGACCAGCTATTGGGATAACACCTGATCTAATAATTCATTTGAACAAAACCTTGGATGGTGATAAAGATTTAAACAGTCCCAGAGAATTAACAGCTGAAGCAGAAAAGGAACTGACAATGATTGAGGAGAAATTACAACAGGCACATGTGGACAGAGTGAATCCAGAGCTCGATGGTATTCTCGTCATATTAAAATCAAAAATTTCTCCTACAGGAATTTTAATGCAGAGAGATGATATTATCTTGGAATGGATCTTTTTACCACATAAACCAAGTAAGAAACTGAAAACTTATGTGGAAAAAGTCTCTGAGTTAATTATAATAGGCAAGCTGAGACTTCGTCAACTAGCAGGCATAGACCCAGCAGAAATTATAGTGCCTTTCACTGCTGATGAAATAAAGAAATTATGGGAAGATAATGAACCATGGCAAAGAGCTTGTGCTAATTTTTTGCGACACATTAATAACAACTATCCAAAAAGCAAGCGGCTTAACTTCATAAAGAGAACTTCTTGGATCCTTCCTCGAATCGTCCGTGATGCTCCAATAATTGGAGCCCATACATTCTATACTGATGCCAATAAATCAGGGAACGCAGGTTACAAATCAGAAGACTTGGGTAAGGTGGAACAAAGTCCGTATGATTCTGTCTAGAAGGCAGAATTATATGCCATTCTTTTGGTACTAAGAGATTTTAAAGAACCTATTAATATAGTTACTGATTCACAATACGCAGAAAGAGTTATTTTACATATTGAAACTGCTGAATTTATACCTGATGATACAGAACTAACCTCATTGTTTATCCAGGTTCAAGATCTGATCAGGAACAGGCTTTGCCCTATGTACATAACACACATCCGATCCCATATGGGTCTGCCAGGTCCTCTAGCACAAGGTAATGCAGAAATTGATCAATTATTGATTGGTAGCGTGCTACAAGCCTCTGAATTTTATTAAAAACATCATGTTAATAGTAAAGGTTTGAAGAAAGAGTTTTCTATTACATGGCAACAAGCTAAGGAGATTGTAAAGAAATGCCCTATTGCTCTTTCTATAACCAAACGCCATTACCAGCAGGGGCTAATCCGAAGAGCACTCATAGGAATTAAATTTGGCAGATGGATGTGTTCCAATTTGCAGAATTTGGCAAATTGAAGTATGTTCATCACACCATTGACACTTATTCAGGCTTTCAGTGGGCAACTGCTTTAAGTTCAGAATAAGCTGATTCAGTAATCACTCATTTATTAGAAGTCATGGCTATCATGGGTATACCTACACAAATTAAGACAGATAATGGTCCTGCTTATGTCTCTAGGAAAATGAAACGGTTTTCTGATTATTAAAATATCAATCATGTTACAGGTATACCATACAATCCTACAGGTCAAACAGTCATAGAAAGATCAAATTTAACTATAAAGGATATGTTGAACAAACAGAAAGGGGTGGAAAACACCCCCAGATATAGGTTACATAATGCTTTGTTAACCTTGAATTTTCTCAATGCTAATGAGAAGGGAACGACAACTGCAGAAAGACATTGGATAATGGAAAAGTCTGCTGAACTGAATCAACCAGTTTATTTCAAGGATGTGCTGACCTCACAATGGAAGCCAGGAGATGTGCTGCGTTGGGGAAGGGGTTTTGCTCTTATCTCCACAGGTGAGGAAAAATTATGGATACCGTCAAAATTAATAAAGGTTCGGTTTGAAGAAGAGAAGTCACTTGGAAAAGATAAATTACAATTCATTCACAAGGATGACCAGCATTCTGACTGTAAGGATTACAGATAGGTTGGGGGCAGGGTTCTTTTCTTATCTCCACAGGAAAATACTCATCTCCAAAGAATTTAAGAGACCCTGAATATTTAATTACTGATGGATGGAAAATAGTTATGACCCACTAAGCATCAACAATAAAATTCTAAACATACTGTAAGTATTGATTTTTTTATATATATTTATATGTTTTATTGAACACTTCTTTATAAATGTGTAGAGCTGGTTTTGGAGTTGGACTATGGCTCAGTCCCTCTTCAATTCCAAGCCTGTTGATAAGAGATATTTCAGAGTTTCTGTCTCAGGTCAGGAGCCATGAAATGGGACAGAATAAAAATAATTTTATACTTTATAAACTTTCTTTGCCTTTCCTCATATCTGTGTCTTTCTTTATATGTCAGTAAATGTCCTTGTTGTTAATGTTTAAATTTCCCATAACAAACAACAAATTTTCCTACAGTAATCTTTGAAGTTTCCAGGATGAAGAAGGGGCCCCACAACATCAACTCAATCTGGTTTTTATGACGTCATGAAATTTTTTTTAAGCACTAATATTAGACCTGTTTTTTGGTACCAACTGCACGAGACAATTTTGAATGATGCACATGTTTGACAACACTCTAGCCGGACCTTTTCAAAACGCTCAGAGACTAGTTATAATTTTCTTAGGTCAAAGATTAATTTGGGAATTTTACCATCATTTGCTTTCACAGGGGCCCCTAAGAAGTACGACGCCCCCATGTCAGCTAGAAGCAATCTAAGAGGATGACATCCCTTCTCCCAACAGAGTTTGAACACAGGGTTAGGGACATGTTTTAGTGGTTGGTTTAAGGTTGAGGGGGTGGGGAGATATTGTATGGAATTAGGGATATATATTAAAAAAGGGAGTGATTAACTGGTTTGATGGGATGATTGGTACTTGTGACTTACTGTTTTTAGAAAATTATATTGGTACTGTTTCTTGTATATTGATGTATTGAATCTATTTTTGTATAAGATTATGTTTATATTGTATTGATACATCTACCATATCACAATGTACATTTCTACCTCTGATACTATTTATGTAATAACATTGTTTACATTTGATATGTAATGACATTGTTTACAAGTGATCATTGTCTTCATATATTGCACAGTTGTTTATTCTATTAGTTTTCAAATTAGATAGGTATTGAGAATTATATGTTTGACATATTTATTTTTAGGTTAGTCCGGTCTTTTAGATACATAGAGATCATTTTTAGTATAGATAGTATAATCTTCAGCCTCTTTGAAGAGCTGTAGAACATGGCCTTTAATCTAACCTAGAATTCTGTGCCTACGAGAAACAATTACTCCTGGCAAAGCCACTCTACTCCCGAGAGAACGTTGAGCACCAAAGACACTCCACTGGGAGCTTGTCTTCTTGGCAGAACTGGCCTTTGGGTTAAGAAAAGCCCATAACTCAACTACTGACTAAGATAGGAAACAGGATTGTCTTATCATGCCAAGACAGGGTAGGATAATTCTAAGAAAGTTCTTACATTTGATAATGGTATGTCAGTTATGTTAGGCCTTAGCCAAAATTGGTTGACTCAACATTGCAAATGAGATTTTGGGTGATTGCCCAGGTAGACAGTTGTCTCTGTCATTTGTTGCACTTCTGGATATCTCGCATTTTTTAAGTAATATTTATTTCCCTTCTCAGATCTTTGATGGAGTCGAAGATTATTTAATTGTAGTTACTTTCTACATTATTTAAACTCCTTGAGATATAATGTCTAGCAAAACTTTTGTTCTCAATATTGTTAGTTATATTTATCATTTTTTATTATTGTTTATAGTTGTATTTGGTTTAGTTCTGGCTTATTTAGAAAAAAGGGGGAGATGTAGGGTTTTACCCGCCCCTTTTAGTGTGAGTTTGCCTCTGGCAATTGTTGACTGATATATCGAGCAAGTGGAGGTTGCGCCATCCGTTTTGTTTCCAGCTTCCTGCTCTATGCTGGAACCCTGGTTTTGTAAGATTATTTAAATATTAAGGTTGTTTATATTCTTTAATATTTGCCTGCATTTATTCATGCCGATACAATTCCCAAAAAGACTGCTTCACTTTTTTGAGAAACACATGTGAGTTTCACACAAAAGCATTTCAAGAAATTCATACACTTTCCAAAGTACATGATTATCTTTCAAAGTAAATTTTCTACAGTGAAAAGGAATACTGTTCTCACTTCTAACAATACTTTGACATATAGCAAACCACACTTGTCTTTTCAAAGAAAAACATGTGTGTTTTTCAGAAAAGCATTTCTTGAAATTCATACACTTCCAAGAACATGATAATCTTTCAAAGTAAAGCTTCTACAAAGAACATGTACACTCTTCTAACTCTAAACAATACTCTGATGTATCCCAAACCAAGGATCTTCTTTTCAGAGAAATGCATGTGCATTTATCACAAAAACATTTCATGAATTTCATACACTTTCAAAAGAATGTGATTATCTTTCAAAATGAAGCTTCTACAGAGAAGAGGAACACTGTTCTCACTTCTAAAAATACTTTGACAAATCCCAAAGGATGGCTCTCCTGTTAAGAGAAACACATGTTAAAAGAATCACTTCTAACCGTACTTTGACATATAGCAAAAACGGCTTCTCTTTTCAAGGAAATACATGTCCGTTTCTCACGAAAGCATTTCATGAAATCATACACTTTCAAAAGAACGTGATTATCTTTCAAAGTAAAGGTTCAAAAGTGAAAAAGAACACTGTTCGCATTTTAACAATACTTTGACATATAGCCAACAATGGCTTCTCTTTTCAATGAAACTCATGTGCGTTTCTCACAACTGCATTTCTTGAAATTCATACAGTTTCAAAAGAACGAGACTATCTTTCAAAGTTAAGCTTCTACAGAAACAGGAACACTGTTCTCACTTCTAACAATACTTTGACACATCGATTCAATGGCTCTCCTTTTTAGAGAAACAAGTACGTTTCTCACAAAAGCATTTCATGAAATTCATACACTTTCCAAATTTCATGATTATCTTTCAAAGTAAATGTTCTACAGTGAAAAGGAACACTGTTCTCACTTCTTACAATACTTTGATATATAGCAAACAACACTTCTCTTTTCAAAGAAACACATGTGCTTTTCACACAAAAGCATTTATTGAAATTCATCCACTTCCAAAGAAGAAGATTATCTTTCAAAGTAAAGCTTTTGAAGTGTAAAGAAACAGTGTTATCACTTGTAACTGTACTTTGACATATAGCAAAAACGGCTTCTCTTTTCAAGGAATTACATGTCCGTTTCTCACGAAAGTTTTTCATGAAATTAATACACTTTCAAAAGAACGTGATTATCTTTCAAAGTAAAGCTTCTACAGTGGAAAAGAACACTGTTCTCTATTCTATCAATATTTTGATATTTAGGAAAAACAGCTTCACTTTTCAATGAAACACATGTGCATTTCTAACAAAACATTTCATGAAATTCATACACTTTCAAAAGAAAATGATTATCTTTCAAAATAAAGCTTTTCCAGAGAACAGGAACACTGCTCTCACTTTTAATAATACTTTGATATATCCCCAACCAAGGCTCTTCTTGTCAGAGAAACGTATGTGTGTTTCTCACAATAGAATTTCATCAAATTTATACACTTTCCAAAGACCGTGATTATCTTTCAAAGTAAATCTTCTACAGAGACCAGGAACACTGTTCTTACTTTTAAAAATACCTTGACATATAACAAAAAACGGGTCTTCTTTTCAGAGAAACACATGTGTGTTTCTCAAAAAATCATTTCATGAAATTAATACACTTTCAAAAGAACATGATTATCATTCAAAGTAAAGCTTCTACAATGAAAAAAATCTGTTCTCTCTTCTAACAATAGATTGACACATACCAAAAACGGCTTCTCTTTTCAAGGAAATACAAGTGTGTTTCTCACAAAAGCATTTCATGAAATTAATACACTTTCAAAAGAACATGATTTTCTTTCAAATTAAAGCTTCTACAGAGAACAGGAATACTGTTCTCGCTTCTAATAATACTTTGACTTATCGATACCATGGCTCTCCTTTTCAGAGAATCACTTCCCTTTTTCTGTTTAAACAAAAAAAGGCTTTTATTTTAAAATAGCAAAATTACATATAACAAAAGTTATCAAGGAAGAATTACAGTTACAATATTTATATCTATTTTATCTTTTATCATAACTATGGAAAATTATAACTATAACTATCTATTCTTAACTCCATCAAAGACTCCAGAAAGATGCAATATTACCTAAGTAAAAAAGAAGTCCAAAACTCTATAAATGACAAAGACATCACGCTGCCTGTACAGTTATCAAAAGTTCCTCTGTACCGTTGGGGCATCCATCTTCAGCCTAGAGGCCCATAGTTTCCAGCAGACATTTCCACAAAGCAGGAAATTTCAAAGGCAGTCACTATCTGCTTGTCCTGAAGAATGTCTTGCAGACTCTTTCATGAATCAGGAACCCGAAAGATCATCTCACCTTTAGGCAAGTTTAGTAGTCCTCTCTCTGTGGGTTCTCTGTGTCCAGTTTATGCAATAGTCCAGGCAAGAGCAGTCTCTTGCCCAAATGGCTATCAAACTCCATAAGGATCCTCTTCGATGCCCATCTTCTTCTTGAAGTAGATTGGTGCTGCCAGGATCAGAGTGTCTCATTGTCATGAAAAGTCCTAAGTTATTAAAACATTTAAAATGCCATATTCTATAATCTTTGAAAGATATACAGAATGCCTATCTAAAATATATCTATGTACATCTATAATATCTTAACTAACATGACTACAAACTTGACTATTGTTAATGATTATTCATTAACAACCTATATACATTACATTTTTAAATGAACTACACAATCACAATACCTTAATCAAGATCAGAAATACATATACCTATAACAAAATTGACCTTAAATCTCTATCAATAAAGCAAAATCTATACTAATACAAATTATTCATATCTATATCATATCCCCCTTTAAATGTAAAAGAATATTTATAAACAATATTTGGGAATATGGGCACAGTTTTTTCTCTCCAAACTGCTTCCTGCTGAATGGGGGCGTCATTAATTAGGTCTTTCATGGTATAACCTGTGTGCTAGTTTCATCTCAGTTGGCAGTTGAGCGAAGCTTTCTGAAGGTTCACAACAACCCTTCAGGAGGGCGTTCTATTCCATATCGGAATAGAAGAAATGAATAGGGTCTCATCCTCTGTGAAAACAAAATAAGAAACTCCTTTCCAAAGTATCATATTCTTAGAATCAAATTTTAAAGTCAAGACATTTTCAAAATATCTATGTGGGATTATTTCAGCAGCATTTATAAACAAATATCCTTTAGCAGCTGTTGCTCCTTCCTCAGCATTCAAACAATTCAAACAGAGCATAATAGCATACAGTATCAAGATTCTCTGTGTATTTTCCATCATTGTGCAGCTTTGTTTTAACCTCTATTTCATTTATTTTTACTTTTAACTTTTTGCTTTTTGAGACAGGTTCTCTGTATCTTTGACCTGGAATAACTCTGTAGACCAGGCTATCCTTAAACTCTCAGAGATCTGCCTGTCTCTGCCTCACAGGCATTGGGATTAAAGATGTACACTAGTACACCTTGAACTCACAGAGATCTGTTTGCCTCTGCCTTCTAGGCACTGGGATTAAAGGCGTGTGCCACCACACCTTAAAGTTACAGAGGTCAATCTCCCTCTGCCTCCCAAGTGTTGGGATTAAAGGTGTGTACTACCACACCCAACAACTCTCTTCCTTTTTTTTTACTTTTAAGAACTTACTTTTAGCTTGCATATATTTTAAACACACAGTAAATCATTTAGAAATTTTCTTTGTCTTTGAATCTCTCTTTACTATATATCTCTCTTTTTCAGAACACATGAGTCTTCAATTTACCAAGCAATCTCAGTAGGACTAAAGCTGTGGCTTTGCTGGCTAGATGTAGCCCATTCCTTAGCTTTCTGCCGTTCCCTTATTACTACAGGATGGACATAGGCTAGAATCTTCCCAGTAAGACTGGTGCTACACAGATGATAAGAAATGGGATAGTCCAGGTGCGAGAGTTAGCCTAGAAGAGGCTAGATAGAAATGCACCAAGCAGTGATTAAAAGAATACAGTGTCCATGTAATTATTTCAGAGCATAAGCTAGTCTGTGGCAGGAGTCAGGCGGCCAGGGTGCCAGGGAAGCAGCCCCGCCACTCTTATTACTACACGTGGAAACATCTGTACTCGGCTCTGCAAGTCTTCAAAGGAGCCAAGAGGGAGGGGTGGAGAGGGGAGCTGCGCTTCACCCTGGGCACCACCGCAGTGTGCTCTGCTACAGTTGCCCTCCATGCCCGGGGCCAGAGCCAGAGTCGCGCCTCTGCAGCTGACCCTAGGCAGGGAAGGGGGAAGCCTGCAGCACTTTCAAACACTTAAAAAGAACATGATTATCTTTCAAAATGAAGCTTCTACAGAGAACAGGAACACTGTTCTCACTTCTAACAATACTTTGACATATCCCAAACAATGGTTTTCATTTTTAGAGAAACACATATGCATTTCACACAAAATCATTCCATGAAATTCATACCCTTTCAAAAGAACATGATTATCTTTCAAAGTAAACCTTCTACAGAGAACATTAACACTGTTCTCATTTGTAATAATACATTGACATATGCCAACAACGGCTTTTCTTTTCAAGGAAAAAAAACGTGCGATTCTCAAAAAAGCATTTCATGAAATTCATACACTTTCCAAAGAACGTGAATATCTTTCAAAGTATAGCTTCTACACAGCACAGGAACACTGTTCTCACTTTTGACAATACTCTGATATATCCCAAACCAAGGCTTTTCTTTTCAAAAAATGCATGTGCGTTTCTCACAAAAGCATTATAAGGAATTCATACACTTTCCAAAGAACGTTATTATCTTTCAAAGTGAGCTTCTACAGAGTACAGGAACACTGTTCTCACTTTAAAAATACTTCTACATATCTCAAAAAAGGGCTCTTCTCTTCAAAGTAACACATGTGCATTTCTCACAAAAGGTTTCTTGAAATTCATACACTTCCAAAGAACATGATAATCTTTCACAGTAAAGCATCTACAGTGAAAAGGAACACTGTGCTCTCTTATAACAATACTTTGACATATATTAAAAATGGCTTCACTTTTCAAGGAAACACATGTGCATTTCTCATAAAAGCATTCCATGAAATTTATACCCTTTCAAAAGAACATGATTATCTTTCAAAGTAAAGCTTCTACAGAGAACAGGAACAATGCTCTCACTTTTAACAGTACTTCGATATATCCCAAACCAATGCTCTTCTTTTCAGAGAAATTCATGTGCGTTTCTCACAAAAGCATTTCATGAAATTCATACACTTTCCAAAGAACATGATTATATTTAAAATTAAAGCTCTACAGATTAGGAACACTGTTCTACTTTTACCAATACCTTGACATATCGCAAAAAAGGGGCTCTTCTTTTCAGAGAAACACATGTGTGTATCTCACAAAAGCATTTCATGAAATCATACACTTTCAAAAGAACGTGATTAGCTTTCAAAGTAAAGCTTCTACAAAGAACAGGAACACTGTTCTCACTCTAAATAATACTTTGACAAATGGCTCTCCTTTTCAGAGAAACAAGTGCGTTTCTCACAAAAGCATTTCATGAGATTCATACACTTTCAAAAGAACATGATTATATTTCAAAGTAAATCTTCCACAAAGAAAAAAACACTTCTATCACTTCTAACAATAATTTTCACATTCTCAAAAAGACTGCTTCTCTTTTCAGAGAAACACCTGTCTGTTTCTCACAAAATCATTTCAAGAAATTCATATACTTTCCAACGTACATGATTATCTTTCAAAGTAAAGACTCTACAGTGAAAAGGAACACTGTTCTCATTTCTAACAATAGTGTGACATAAAGCAAAAATGCTTCTCTTTTCAAAGAAACACACGTGCGTTCCTCACAAAAGCATTTCTTGAAATTCATGTACTTCCAAAGAACATGATTATCTTTCAAAGTAAAGCTTCTAATTGAAAAGGAACCCTATTCTCACTTCTAACAATACTTTGAGATATAGCAAAAACGGCTTCTCTTTTCAAGAAAACACATGTGCGTTTCTCTCAAAAGCATTTTATGACATTCATCCACTTTAAAGAATGAGATAATCTTTCAAAGTAAAGTTTCTACACTGAAAAACAACACTGTTATCACTTATAAGAATACTTTTCCAAATAGCAAAAACGGCTTCTCTTTTCTAGGAAAAACATGTGTTTTTCTCACAAAAGCATTTTATGAAATTCATACTCTTTCCAAAGAACGAGATTATCTTTCAAAGTAAAGCTTCTACAGAGAACAGGAATACTGTTCTCACTTCTAACAATACTTTGACATATAGCAAAAATGGCTTCTCATTTCAAGAAAACACCTGTGCGTTTCTCACAAAAGCATTTCATGAAATTAATACACTTTCAAAACTACGGGATTATCTATCAAAGTAAAGCTTCTCCTCAGAATAGGAACACTGTTCTCACTTTTAACAATACTCTGATAGATCCCAAACCAAGGCTCTTCTTTTCAAGAAATGCATGTGTGTTCCTCACAAAAGCATTTTATGAAATACAAACACTTTCCAAAGAACGTGATTATCTTTAAAAGTAAAGCTTCTACAGAGAACAGGAACACTGTTCTCACATCTAACAATACTATGCCGGATAGCAAAAACTGCTTCTCTTTTCAAGGAAACACATGTGCATTTCTCACAAAAGCCTTTTATGAAATTCATACACTTTCCAAAGAATGTGATTATCTTTCAAAGTTAAGGTTCTACAGTGAACAACAACACTGTTCTCACTTCTAACAGTACATGACATATAGCCAACAATTGCTTCCCTATTCAAAGAAACTCATGTGTGTTTTTCACAAAAGAATTTCATGAAATTCATACACTTGTAAAAGAATGTGATTATCTTTCAACGTAAAATTTCTACAGAGAACAGGAATACTGTTCTCGTTTCTACTAATACTTTGACATATCGATACCATGGCTCTCCTTTTCAGAGAATCAAGTGCATTTCTCACAAACGCATTTCATAAAATTCATACACTTTCAAAAGAACGTGATTATATTTCAAAGTAAATCTTCTACAGAGAAAAAAACACTTCTCTCACTTCTAACAATACTTTTCATACTCCCGAAAAGACTGCTTCTATTTTCAGAGAAACACATATGTGTTTCTAACAAAAGCACTTCAAGAAATTCATACACTTTCCAAAGTACATGATTATCTTTCAAAGGAAAGGTTCTACAGTGAAAAGGATTACTGTTCTCACTTCTAGCAACATTTTGACATTTAGCAAAAATGGCTTTCTTTTCAAAGAAACACATGTGCGTTTCTCACAAAAGCATTTCATGAAATTCTTACACTTTCAAAAGAAAATGATTATTTTTCAAAGTAAAGTTTCTACAGGGAACAGGAACACTTTTATCACTTCTAACAATAATTGGACATATCCCAAACAACATCTCTCCTTTTCAGAGAATCACATATGCATTTCAACAAAATCATTTCATGAAATTCCTACACTTTCAAAGAACATGATTATCTTTCAGATTTAAGCTTTTATAGTGAAAAGAGTACTTCTCTCACTTCTAAAAATATTTTGACAACCCTCAAACAATAGCATCACTTTTCAGAGAAACACTTGTGTGGTTCTCACAAAAGCATTTCTGGAAATTCATACACTTTCCAAAGAATGTGATTATCTTTCAAAATAAAGCTTCTACAGAGAAGATGAACACTGTTCTCACTTCTACCAATACATTGACATATCAATACAATGGCTCTCCTTATCAGACAAACAAGTGAGTTTCTCACTAAAGCATTTCATGAAATTCATACACTTTCAAAAGAACATGATTATCTTTCAAAGTAAAGCTTCTGAAGTGAACAAATCACTGTTCTCAGTTATAACAATACTTTGCCATATCCCAAATACAGCTTCACTTTTCAATAAAACACATGTGCTTTTCTCACAAAAGCATTTCATGAAATTCATACACTTTCAAAAGAATGTGATTATATTTCAATGTAAAGCTTCAACAGAGAAAAAACACATCTCTCACTTCTAACAATACTTTGCCATATCCCAAATACGGCTTCCCTTTTCAAGGAAACACATGTGCTTTTCTCAAAAAAGCATTTCATCATTTCATGAAATTCATAGGCTTTCAAAAGATCGTGATTATCTTTCAAAGTAAAGGGTCTACAGTGAAAAGGAACACTGTTCTCACCTCTAAAAATACTTTGACATATAACCAACAAGAGCGCTCCTTTTCAAAGAAACTCATGTGCGATTCTAACAAAAGTATTTCATGAAATTAATAAATTTTCAATGAACGTGATTATCTTTCAAAGTAAAGCTTCTGCAGTGAAAAAAACACAGTTCTCAATTATAACAATACTTTAACTTATAGCAAAAATGGCTTTTCTTTTCAGGGAAACACATGTTCTTTTCTCACAAAAGCATTTCATGATACTCATAGACTTTCAAAAGAACGTGATTATCTTTCAAAGAAAGCTTCTAAAGAGAACAAGACAATGTTCACATTTGTAAAAATACTTTGAAATATCCCAAAATATGGCTCTCCTTTTCAGAGAAACACATGTGTTTCTCACTAAAGCATTTCAAGAAATTAATACACTTTGCAAAGTACATGATTATCTTTCAACTTAAAAGTTTTACAGTGAAAAGGTACACTGTTCTCACTTATAACAATACTTGATATATCCCTAACAACAAATCTTCTTTTCACAGAAACACATCTGCGTTTCTTACAAAAGCATTTCATGAAATTCATACACTTTCCAAAGAATGTGATTATCTTTCAAAATAAAGCATCTTCAGAGAACATGAACACTTTCTCACATCTAACAATACATTGATATATCGAAACAATGGCTCTCCTTTCAGACAAACAAGTTAGTTTCTCACTAACATATTTTTGAAATTCATACACTTTCAAAAGAACGTGATTGTATTTCAAAGTAAATGACTACAGAGATAAAAAACACACCTCTCACTTCTAACAATACTTTTCATATTTTAGAAAAGACTGCTTCTCTTTTCAGAGAAACACCTGTTTGTTTCTCACAAAATCATTTCAAGAAATTCATACACTTTACAAAGTACATGATTCTCTTTGAAATTAACTCACTTTTAACAATATTTTGGCTTATAGCAAAAACGGCTTCTCTTTTGAAGGAAACACATGTGCGTTTCACAAAAAAAGCATTTCTTGAAATTAATACACTTTCAAAAGAACGTAATTATCTTTCAAATTAAAGCTTCTATGGAGAACAGGAACACTGTTATCACTTCTAACAATACTTTGCATTGTAGCAAAAACAGCTTCTCTTTTCAAGGAAACACATGTGCGTTTCTCACAAAAGCATTTCATGAAATTAATACACTTTCAAAAGAACATGATTATCTTTCAAATTAAAACTTCTACAGAGAACAGCAACACTGTTATCACTTCTAACAATACTTTGGCATATCCCAAACAAGCTCTCTCCTTTTCAGAGTATCACATATGCATTTCACATGAAATCCATTCATGAAATTCATACACTTTCAAAAGAATGTGATTATCTTACAAATTCAACCTTTTATAGTGAAAAGAAAAATTTCTCTTACTTATAACAATACTTTGACATATCTCAAACAACAGCATCTCTTTTCAGAGAAACATGTGCGTTTCTCACAAAAGGATTTCATGAAATTCATACACTTTCCAAAGAACGTGATTGTCTTTCAAAATAAAGCTTCTACAGAGAGAAAGATCACTGCTCTCACTTCAAAGAATACTTTGACATATCTCAAACTAAGGCTTCTCTTTTCAGAGCAAAACATGTGCATTTCTCAATAAAGCATTTCATGAAATTCATACACTTTAAAAAGAACATGATTATCTTTTAAAGTAAATCTTCTACAGTGAAAAACAACACCATTCTCACATATAACAATACTTTTACATATAGCAAAAAGGGCTTCTGTTTTCAAAGAAACATATGTGCTTTTCTCACATAAGCATTTCATGAAATTCATAGAATTTCATAAGATCGTGATTATCTTTCAAGGTAAAGCTTCTAAAGAGAAGAAGTACACTGTTCTCACTTCTAAAAATTCTTTGACATATAGCAAACAACCCCTCTCTTTTCAAAGAAACACATGTGTGTTTCTCAAAAAGCATTTATTGAAATTTATACACTTTTCAGAGAGCCTGATTATCTTTCAAAGTAAAGCGTCTACAGAGAACACGAACACTGTTCTCACTTCTAAAAATACATTGACATATCGATACAATGGCTCTCCTTTTCAAACAAGTGAGTTTCTCACAAAAGCATTTCTTGAAATTTATACACTTTCCAAAGAACCTGATTATCGTTCAAAGCAAAGATTCTACAGAGAACATGAAACTTTCCCTCTTCTAACAATACATTGATATATCGATACAATGGCTCTCCTTTTCAAACAAGTGAGTTTCTCACTAAAGCATTTCATGAAATTCATACACTTTCGAAAGAACATGATTATATTTCAAAGTAAAAAAAATCCTATCCATCACTTCTAACAATGCTTTTCACATTTTCGAAAAGACTGCTTCTTTTATCAGAGAAACACCAGTTTGTTTCTCACAAAATCGTTTCTGGAAATTCATACACTTTACAAAGTACATGATTATCTTTGAAATTAACTCACTTCTAACAATACTTTGGCTTATTATAGCAAAAACGGCTTTTCTTTTGAAGGAAACTCTTGTGCGTTACTCAAAAAAGCATTTCTTGAAATTAATACACTTTCAAACGAACGTGATTATCTTTCAAATTAAGGCTTCTGCAGTGCAAAACACTGTTCTCACTCATAACAATACATTTACATATAGCAAAAATGGCTTCTCTTTTCAGGGAAACACATGTGCTTTTCTCACAAAAGCATTTTATGATATTCACAGACTTTCAAGTACGGGATTATCTTTCAAAGGAAAGCTTCTAAAGAGAACAAGAACACTGTTCACATTTGTAACAATACTTTGAAATATCCCAAACAACGGCTCTACTTTTCAGAGAAACACATGTGTGTTTCTCAATAAAACATTACAAGAAATTAAGACACTTTCCAAAGTACATGATTATCTTTCAAATTAAAGGTTTTACAGTGAAAAGGAACACTGTTCTCACTTTTAAAACTACTTTGACATATAGTAAACAACGCTTCTCTTTTCAAAGAAACACATATGTGTTTCTCAGAAAAGCATTTCTTGAAATTTATACACTTTCCAAAGAACCAGATTATCAAAATCCAGTGCCATTGTCCTTGGTTTCTCAGCATCCCTCATTTTCCGCTATTTTCAGAGAGTCTGGTTTTATCCCATGCTTTTTCAGTCACAGTCCAGCTGGCCTTGGTGAGCTCCCAATAGATCTGCCCCACTGTCTCCATGGGTGGGTGCACCTCTTGTGGTCCTGACTTCTTTGCTTATGTTCTCCCTCCTTCTTCTCCTCATTGGGACTTTGGGAGATCAGTCCAGTGCTCCAGCGTGGGTCTCTGTCTCTATCTCCATCCATCGCCAGATGAAGATTCTATAGTGATATGCAAAATATTCATCAGTATGGCTATAGGATAGGATCATTTCAAGTTCGCTATCCTCAGCTGCCCCAGGAACTAACTGTGGATCTCTCCTTGTGCACTTCGGAGCCCCTCTAGGTCCAAGTCTCTTGCCAACCCTAAGATGGCTCCCTTAATTAAGATATGTGCTTCCCTGCTCCCCTATCCAACCTTCCTTTATCCTAATCATCCCATTTCCCCAAGTTCTCCCCATCCTACCCTTCTCACTTTTCCCTCCCCAACTCTGCTTACCCCCTCCAACCCCACCCCCAAGATCCCGATTTTTTGCCCATCAATCTTGGCTACTTCCCAATCCCAGGAGGATAGCTATATGTTTTTCTTTGGGTTTACCTTCTTATCTAGCTTCTTTAGGATAACAAATTATAGACTCACTGACCTTTGTTTATGGCTAGAACCCAATTATGAGTGAGTACATCCCTTGTTCATCTTTTTGGGTCTGGGATAAGTCACTCAGTATAGTATTTTCTATTTCCATCTATTTGCATGCAAAATTGGAGAATTCATTGCTTTTTACCGCTGAGTAGTACTCTAATGTGTATATATTCCACACTTTCTTCATCCATTCTTCCATTGACGGACATCTAGGTTGTTTCCAAATTCAGGCTATTACAAATAACGCTGCTATGAACATAGTTGAAAAAATGTCCTTGTCATATGATCGGGCATCTCTTGGGTATATTCCCAAGAGTGGCATTGCTGGGTCCAGGGGTACGTTAATCCCGAATTTCCTGAGAAACCAAAACACTGCTTTCCAAAGTGGTTGCACAAGTTTGCATTCCCACCAGCAATGGATGAGTGTACCCCTTCCTCCACAACCTCTCCAGCAGAGGCTATCATTGCTGTTTTTGATATTAGCCAATCTGACCGGAGTAAGGTGATATCTCAAAGTTGTTTTTATTTGCATTTCCCTGATCGCTAAGGAGGTTGAACATGACCTTTGGTGTCTTTTGGCCATTTGAACTTCTTCTGTTGAGAATTCTCTGTTCAGATCAGTGCCCCATTTTTTAATTGTGTTAATTAGCATTTTAAAGCCTGGTTTCTTGAGTTCTTTATATATTTTGGAGATCAAACATTTGTCTGTTGTTGGGTTGGTGAAGATCTTCTCCCAGTCAGTGGGTTGCCTTTTTGTCTTAGTGACAGTGTCCTTTGCTTTACAGAAGCTTCTCAGTTTCAGTAGGTCCAATTTACTCAATGTTGCCCTTAATGTCTGTGCTGCTGGGATTATACCTAGGAAGCAATCACCTGTGCCCATCTGTTGTAGGGTACTTCCCACTTTCTCTTCTATCAGGTTCAGTGTGTTCGGATTGATATTGAGGTCTTTGATCCATTTGGACTTGAGTTTTGTGCGTGGTGATAGATATGGGTCTATTTTCATTCTTCTACAGGTTGACATCAAGTTGTGTCAGCACCATTTATTGAAGATGCTTTCTTTCTTCCATTGTATACTTTTAGCTCCTTTATCAAAAATGAGGTGTTCATAGGTTTGTGGGTTAAAATCTGCATCTTATATTCGATTCCATTGGTCGCCTTCTCTGTTTTTATGCCAATACCACACTGTTTTCATTACTGTGGCTCTGTAATAGAGTTTGAAGTCAGTGATGGTAATGCCTCCTGAAGTTCATTTATTATATAAGACTGTTTTGGCTATCCTGGGTTTTTGGTTTTTCCATATAAAGTTGATTATTGTCCTCTCAAGATCTGTGAAGAATTTTGATGGGACCCTGATGGGGATTGCATTGAATTTATAAATTTGCTTTGGTAGAATTGCCATTTTTACTATGTTGATCCTCCCAATCCAAGAGCAAGGGAGATCCTTCCATTTTCTGGTATTCTCTTCAATTCTTTCTTCAATGCCTTAAAGTTCTTGTCAAATAGATCTTTCACTTCCTTGGTTAGAGTTACCCCAAGATATTTTATGCTCTTTGTGGCTATCGTGAAATGTGATGCTTCTCTGATTTCCCTCTCTGCTTCCATATCCTTTGTGTTTAGGAGAGTGACTGATTTTTGGAGTTGATCTTGTATCCTGCCACATTACTCAAGGTGTTTATCAGCTGTAAAAGTTCTTTGGTTGAGTTTTGGGGGTCACTTATGTACACTATCCTATCATCTGCAAATAATGAAAGTTTAACCTCTTCCTTCCCAATTCGAATCCCCTTGATCCCCTCATGTTGTCTTATTGCTATTGCTAAAACTTCAAGCACTATATTGAAGATGTATGGAGAGAGTGGACAGTCTTGCCGTGTTCCTGAGTTTAGTGGGATGACTTTGAGTTTCTCTCCGTTTAGTTTGATATTAGCTGTCGGTTTGCTGTAAATAGCTTTTATTATATTTAGGTATGACCCTTTTATCCCTAATCTCTCCAAGACTTTTATCATAAAGGGATGTTGAATTTTGTCAAAAGCTTTTTCAGCATCTAATGAAATTATCATATGGTTTTTTTCTTTCAGTTTATTTATATGATGGATTACATTGATAGATTTTCATATGTTGAACCAGCCCTGCATCTCTGGGATGAAGCCTACTTGATCATAATGGATAATTTTTCTAATGTGTTCTTGGATATGGTTTGCCAGTATTTTGTTGAGGATTTTTGTGTCGATGTTCATGAGTGAGATTGGCCTGTAATTCTCTTTCTTGGTTGAGTCTTTGTGTGGTTTTGGTATCAGAGTGACTGTAGCTTCATAAAAGGAATTTGGCAATGACTCTTCTGTTTCTATATTGTGAAATACATTAAGGAGTATGGGTATTAGGTCTTCTTGGAAGTTCTGGTAGAATTCCGCATTGAAATCATCTGGTCCTGGGCTTTTTTTCAAAGGGAGATTTTTGATAACTGTTTCTAATTCTTTGCGAGTAACAAGACTATTTAGATCATTCACCTGGTCATGGTTTAGCTTTGGTATATGGTACTTATTTTAAAAAAATGTTCATTACTTTTGTATTTTCCAGTTTTGTGGCATACAGGCTTTTGTAGTAAGATCTAATGATTCTCTGAATTTCCTCTGTGTCTGTGGTTATGTCCCCCTTTTCATTTCTGATCTTATTAATTTGCATATTCCCTCTCTGCTGTTTGATTAGTTTGGATAGGGGTTTATCAATCTTGTTGATTTTCTCCAGGAACCAGCTTTTTGTTTCATTGATTCTTTGGATTGTTTTCTCTGTTTCTATTTTGTTGATTTCTGCCCTCAGTTTGATAATTTCCATTCTTCTTCTCCTCCTAGGTGAGTCTGCTTCTTTTTTTTCGAGAGCTTTCAGGTGGGCTTTTAAGTCTCCAATGTGTGCTTTCTCTGTTTTCTTTATGTGCGCACTTAGTTCTATGAACTTTCCTCTCAGGACTGCTTTCATAGTGCCCCATAAGTTTGAGTAGGTTGTTTCTTTATTTTCATTGAATTCAAGGAAGATTTTCATTTCTTTCTTTATTTCTTCCTTGATCCAGGTATGGTTCAGTAGTTGACTGTTCTGTTTCCATGAGTTTGTAGGCTTCCTGGGGATAGCATTGTTGTTGAATTCTAACTTTAATCCATGGTGATCTGGTAAGATGC
Source organism: Microtus californicus (assembly GCA_028537955.1). Taxonomy (NCBI): domain Eukaryota; kingdom Metazoa; phylum Chordata; class Mammalia; order Rodentia; family Cricetidae; genus Microtus; species Microtus californicus. The sequence continues at coordinate 91,916,555 of JAQJZF010000005.1, forward strand.
AGGAGGTTATGAATATTTTTTTGTAACTCTGCAAGTTTGCTTTGTTACCGAGTCAATATTCGAGAAGGTTCCATAAGCTGCAGAGAAGGTATATTCTTTCCTATTTGGGTGGAATGCTCTATAGATGTCTGTTAAGTCCATTTGCTTCATTACCTCCATTAATTCTTTCATTTCTCTGTTAGGTTTCTGTCTGTTTGACCTGTCCATTGGTGAGAGAGGCATGTTGATGTCTCCTACTATTAGTGTGTGCGGTTTGATGGCAGACTTGAGTTTTAGTATTGTTTCTTTTACGTACGTGGGTGCTTTTATATTAGGGGCATAGATATTCAGGATTGAGACTTCATCCTGATGAATTGTTCCTGTTATGAGTATAAAATTTCCCTCTCTATCTTTTCTGATTGATTTAAGGTTGAAGTCAATTTTGTTAGAAATTAGTATGGCCACACCTGCTCTTTCTTGGGTCCATTTGCTTGAAAGCCTTTTCCCAGCCCTTTACTCTGAGTAGGTGCCTGTCTTTGTGGTTGAGGTGTGTTTCTTGTAAACAACAGAATGTTGGATCCTGTTTTTGTATCCAATCTCTTAGCCTGTGCCTTTTTATAGGTGAGTTGAGCCCATTGACATTAAGTGATATGAATGACCAGTGGTTGATAACTCTGGTCACTATTTTAGTAGTAGAGTTTGTGTGTTTCCCTTCTTTGACTTTTGCTGGTGTTTGAGTTATTGTGGGCATTGTTGGACTCCTTGGTTTGTGATTTTCCTTCTATTACTTTCTGTAAGGCTGGATTTGTGACTACGTATTGTTTAAATTTGTTTTTATCCTGGAAAATTTTGTTTTCTCCATTTATAGTGAAAAAAAGCTTGGCTGGGTATAGTAGTCTGGGCTTGCATCCATGGTCTCTTAGTTTTTGCAATACATCTATCCAGTACCTTCTGGCTTTCATGGTTTCCATAGAGAATTCAGGTTTACCTTTATAAGTAACTTGACCTTTTTCCTTTGCAGCTCTTAATATACTTTCTTTATTCTGTATGTCTTGTGTTTTGATTATTATATGGCAAGGAGATTTTTATTTGGTCCAGTGTATTTGGTGTTCTGTATGCTTCATGAACCTTCAAAGGAATATCTTTCTTTAGGTTGGGAAAGTTTTCTTCTATAATTTTATTAATTATATTTTCTGGAACGTTGAACTGTACTTTTTCTCCTTCTTCTATCCCAATTATTCTTAGGTTTGGTCTTTTTATTGTGTCCCAGATTTCCTGAATGTTTTGTGATGAGAATTTGTTGGTTTTGCTGTTTTTTTGATCAGTGTGTTTATTTTTTCTATGGTATCTTCAGTGTCTGCCATTCTTTCTTCTATCTCTTGTTGTTAGTACTTGTCTCTGTAGTTCCTATTCTTTTACCCAGATTTTCCATCTCCATCCTTCCCTCAGTTTGTGTTTTCTTCATTGCTTCCATTTCATTCTTCAAGTCTTGAACTGCTTCCCTTACCTGTTTGATTGCTTTTTCTTGTTTCTCTAGGTTTTCTTGGGTGTCTTTGAGTGATTTATTCATTTCCTCTACCTTTTTGTTTGTAATCTCTAATTGTTTATGGCAGTTTTTCACCTCCTGTTTGAGGTCTTCTATTATTTTCATGTAGTTCACTTTTGAGTCGATTTCTTCTAATTCTTCTGGAGTAGGGTGTACAATTCTTCTTATTTCGGGATCCCTGGATTCTGGTGATGTCATGTTGCCTTTCAGGTTGTTGGAGGAATTCTTGCATTGGCGCCTTCCCATCTCTTCCTTCAAGTGGAGCCAGGAGAGGCCTGGTGTCTTGGTCCAGTCTTTGCTGTGCTTGACTCTCTATCTCTTCAGTGTAGAAGCAGGAACCGTTTCCACCCAGATGAAACTCCTCAGCACCAAAACATGGATGCCTGGTAGTCCAATGACCCAAGGACAAAAGGGGGAACTTGGTGGGCAGGGTATGGACAAGTAGAACACAGGATGCCTGCCGTACAAGCTGAAGGTACATGTGCTCCATTTCTGGGGGTCCTTGATGCCTACCCTGTAGGTAGGCGCTTACCACTCTGGGTGGGTAGCCAGGTGTAGGTGATGTGGGAGTGTCATATGTCAATCTGTTGATTTCATTGGTTAAGTAATAAAGAAACTGCTTGGCTCTCTGATAGGGTAGAATTTAGGTAGGCGGAGAAAACAGAGCAGAATCCTGGGAGAAATAAGCTGAGTCAAGGAGTCGCCATGATTCTCCCATTTCAGGCAGACGCAGGTTAAGATCATTCCTGGTAAGTGCACCTCGTGGGCTACAAAGATTATTAGAAATGGGCTAGTCCAGGTGCAAGAGTTAGCCGAGAAAAAGGCTAGATATAGTGGGCCAGTGGTGTTTAAAAGAATACTGTTTTCGTGTAATTATTTCAGGGCATAAGCTAGAGCTAGCCATGTGGGCGACAGGGTGCCAGGGACACAGCCCCGCCGCTCTTGTTACAAAAGAGTGGTGCCCAGATGTGATGGGCTAAATCCACTTAAAAACCTGAGAGAGCTTAATTTTAAACAGAGAAAAAACAGAGTTTAACGCAGAGTTTTGCTTTTTGTTGGTGTTGTGCTGTAGAGAGATTTCCTGATTCGGCATCAGCAGCAGAAAAAAACCCTGCTTCATTTTAAAGCGCGGCTTCTTGGGTCTGTGCGGCCAGCATGAACTCTGGCTTTAAAGCATTTCAATGGATTTTATGTTTGTGTTCCCGCTTGGGAGGAGAGTGCTCTGAGTCCATGCTGATGGCTCAGCACTCCCAGCCTGCACCTGGGCAGACTGCAGAATCAGGCTTAGGCAGGTAGAAGGGGATGGTGGATTCCTACCAACATACATGCTTTCAGACTGCACAGTGCTCTGCGTGTCAGATTTTGCTGTGACTTGGATGAAAAGAGTTTCTGTGCTGCACGCTCAGTCTCAGAGTTAAACTGCTGACTGCAGTGCCAATGTGGACTTGCTGTATGCCTGGAACTGTGCTCAGCTCAAGGGTAACAAATGGATCTGAGGCAGGAGTGGCTGCTCCATGCTAAACTGTGCTGACCTCAGGCAGGAATTACCGTAATTACTATAATAACAGCGCAGTTAAGGTTTAGACTTGGCAGTAAACAGGCGGTACCATATTACCTGTACATGGTGCAACTTAAGTTTTTAAGCACTGCTTAACATTTTAAGAAATGTTACTGGATAGTAAAAAAATTACAGATTTACAGTAAAACAGATTCAGACAGACCACTAAATGGATCACAGTGTTGGATGAGTGTATGTAGGCTTGAGAGAGAAAAAAAAAATAGAGAAAGAATAAAGTTAATGCCTTAAAAAAGGTAAAGTCTTTAAAGAGACAGAGTACAGATAGTTATAGATTAAGAGAAATAAAGTGAAAATAAGCCATGTACAAATGGAAAATTCACAGAGAGTCTGGATTATGTACATTATGTTTTCTTTAAAATTTTTGACTGTGAAGGAGCTAAATACAGAGAGACATTTCACTACATGGGGTGCCAAACTAAACCAGAATGGATATAAGGGTATTACGATTTCAAAATTTGGGTCTAAGGATATGATGCTTTGGAGAGGGTCTTTTGTTTTCACAGAGGACCATACCATGTGGATTTCTTCTATCCCAATTTGGTATGATAGACCACGACCTCCCGAAAAGTTGCTGCGAACAACCTCAAAAAATTGCTTTGCTCAACTGCCAACTAAGATGACCCTGGCACACAGGTTATACCATGAAAGACCTAATTAACGATGCCCCCATTCAGCAGGAAGCACTTAGGAGAGAAAAAACTGCCCCCATGTTCCCAAAATATTGTTTTTAAATGTTCTTTTACATTTAAAGGGGGAAATGATGTAGGTATGAATAATTTGCATTGGTATGGATTTTAAAGTCAATTTTGTTATATGTATATGTATTTCTGATCTTGATTAAGGTATTGTGATTGTGTAGTTCATTTAAAAATGTACTGTGTAATTAAGAAATAAATGTTTTTTAATGGATAATCATCAATAATAGTAAAGCTTGTAGTCATTTTAGTTAGATTTTCTAGATATATAGAGATATATATCAGATAGGCATTCTTCATATCTCTCAAAGGCTGGAGAATATGGCATTTAAAATATTTTAATAACTTAGGACTTTTCATGACAATGAGACACGTCTGCTCCTGGCAGCACCAATCTATTTCGAGAGGAAGATGGGCATTGAAGAGAATCCTTATGGAGTTTGAAAGCCATTTGGGCAAGAAACTGCTCTTGCCTGGACTATTGCATAAACTGGACACAAAGAACCCACAGAGAGAGGACTGCTAAACTTGCCTAAAGGTGAGATGATCTTCCAGGGTTCCTGATTCATGAAAGAGTCTGCAAGACATTCTTCAGGACAAGCAGATAGTGACTGCCTTTGAAATTTCCTGCTTTGTGGAAATGTCTGCTGGAAACTATGGGCCTGTAGGCCAAAGATGGATGCCCCAACGATACAGAGGAACTTTGGGTGCCAGTCAAGTTAGCGAGATGTCTCTGTCATTTCTATAGTTTTCTTATTTCTTGTTCACTTAGGTAGTATTATATCCTTCTGGAGTCTTTGATGAAGTTGAAGAATAGATAGATAGTTATAGTTTTCCTTAGTTATGATAAAAGATAAAATAGATATAAATATTGTAACTGTAATTCTTACTGGATAACTGTTTTGTTATATGTAATTTTGCTATGATAAAGTTAAAGCCTTCTTTTTTTGTTTAAACAAAAAAGGGGAAGTGATGTGGGAGTGTCATATATCAATCTGTTGATTTCATTGGTTAAGTAATAAAGAAACTGCTTGGCTCTCTGATAGGGTAGAATTTAGGTAGGGGGAGAAAACAGAGCAAAATGCTGGGAGAAAGAAGCTGAGTCAAGGAGTCGCCATGATTCTCCCATTTCAGGCAGATGCAGGTTAATATCATTCCTGGTAAGCGCACCTCGTGGGCTACAAAGATTATTAGAAATAGGCTAGTCCAGGTGCGAGAGTTAGCCGAGAAAAAGGCTAGATATAATGGGCCTAGCGGTGTTTAAAAGAATATAGTTTTTGTGTAATTATTTCGGGGCATTAGCTAGAGCTAGCCATGTGGGCGGCAGGGTGCCAGGGACACAGTCCCACTGCTCTTGTTACAACATGTAGGAGCAGAAAACTCTTCTTCAGCAACGGACCTTGCTGAAAATGCAGACTTGGGGAGGGTGTCTGTGTAAGAAGACAGTCCTGCAGAAGTAGCTGGGGGAGGGGGTTTGTTCTCTCTTCTGGGACAATCCGCCCATGGATAGCATACACTCACCCATCCAGATGGAATTCCTCAGCACCTAAACAGGGCAGCCGGGTAGCTCAATACAAAATAAAGGTTCTTCAGTGAAAAGGAACACTGTTCTCACTTCTAACACTACTTTGACATATTGCAAACAACGGTGTCAATTTTCAAAGAAACACATATGTGTTTCTCACAAAAACATTTCATGAAATTCATACAATTTCCAAAGAATATGATTATCTTACAAAGTAAAGCTTCTACAGAGAAAAGGAACACAGCACTCAATTCTAACAATACTATGATATATCTTGAACAAAGGCTTCTCTTTTCAGAGAAACACTAGTGCGTTACTCACAAAAGCATTTCTTGAAATTCATACACTTTTCAAAGAAGGTGATTCTCTTTCAAAGTAAAGCTTCTACAGAGAATACGAACACTTCTCTCACTTCTAAAAATACTATGACAGATCTCGAACAAAGGCTTTCCTTTTCAGAGAAACACAAGTAAATTATTCAGAAAAGCATTTCATGAAATTCAAACACTTTACAAAGAACGTGATTATGTTTCAAAGTAAAGCTTCTACAGAAAAAAAGGAACGCTACTCTCAATTCTAACAATACATTGACATATCTCAAAGAATGACATCTCTTTTAAGAGAAACACATGTGTGTTTCTCACAAAAACATTTCATGAAATTCATACACTTTCCAAAGAACGTGACTATCTTTCAAAGTAAAACTTCTACAGTGAAAAGGAACACTCTGCTCACTTCTAACAATACTTTGACATATTGCAAACAACAGGTTCTATTTTGAAAGAAACACATGTGCGATTCTCACAAAAGCACTTCATGAAATTCATACACTTTCAAAGAACGTGATTATCTTTCAAGATAAAAGTTCTTCACTGAAAAGAAACACTGTTCTCACTTCTTAAATTCTTTGACATATTTCAAAGAACAGCTTCACTTTTCAAAAAAAATATTTGCGTTCTTCACAAAAGCATTTCATGAAATGCATACACTTTCCAAAGAATGTGATTATCTTTCAAGTAAAAGTTCTTCAGTGAAAAGGAACACAGCTCTCACTTTTTTTATAAATTTATTTATTTATTAAAGTTTTCTGTCTTTTCCCCTCCACCCAAATCCCTCCCCCTCCCCAAATCAAGTCCCCCTCCCTCTTCAGCCCAAAGAACAATCAGGGTTCGCTGCCCTGTGGGAAGTCCAAGGAACCCCCACCTCCATCCAGGTCTAGTAAGGTGAGCATCCAAACTGCCTAGGATCCCACAAAGCCAGTACGTGCAGTAGGATCAGAAACCCATTGCCATTGTTCTTGAGTTCTCAGTAATCCTCATTGTTTGCTATGTTCAGCGAATCCGCTTTTATCCCAAACTTTTTCACACCCAGGCCAGCTGGCCTTGGTGAGTTCCCAATAGAACATCCCTATTGTCTCAGTGTGTGGGTGCACACGTTGTGGTCATGAGTTTCTTGCTCGTGCTCTCTCACCTTCTGCTCCTGATTTGGACCTTGAGATTTCTGTTCTGTGCTCTAATGTGGGTCTCTGTCTCTGTCTCTGTCTCCTTTCATCACCTGATGAAAGTTAATATTCAGGAGGATGCCTATATGTTTTTCTTTTGGTTCTCCTTATTTAGATTCTTTAGAATCAATGCTCTCAATTCTAACAATACTTTGACATATCTCAAACCATGGCTTCACTTTCAGAGAATCACATGTGGTTTCTCACAAAAGCATTTCTTGAAATTCATACACTTTACAAAGAAGGTGATTATCTTTCAAAGTAAAGCTTTTACTGAGAAAAGGAACATACCTCTCACTTGAAACAATACTTTGAAATATCTCAAACAACGGCTTCTCTTTTGAGAGAAACACAAGTGCGTTTCTCAGAAAAGCATTTCAAGAAATTCATACACTATCCAAAGAACGTGATTATCTTTCAAAATAAAGGTTCTTCACTGAAAAGAAACACTGTTCTCACTTCTAACAATTCTTTGACATATCTCAAACAACAGCTTCACTTTTCAAAAAAAAGTGCATTTCTCACAAAAGCATTTCATGAAATTCATACACGTTACAAAGGTGATTATCTTTCAAAGTAAAGCTTCTACGTGAAAAGGAACATACCTCTCACTTCAAACAGTACTTTGAAATATCTCAAACAACATCTTCTAATTTCAGAGAAACACCTGTGTGTTTCTCACAAAAGCATTAAATTAATACACTTTCCAAAGAATGTGATTATATTTTGATGTAAAGCTTCTACAGAGAAAAGGAACTCTGCTCTCATTTCAAAAAATACAATGATATATATCAAACAATGGCTTCTCTTTTCAGAGAAACACATGTGTGTTTCTCAAAAAAGCATTTCATGGAATTCATACACTTTCCAAAGAACATGATCATCTTTCAAAGTGAAAAGGAACAATGTTCTCAATTCTAAAAATATTTTGACATATCTCAAACAATGGCTTATGTTTCAAAGAAATACATGTGCATTTCTCACAAAAGTATTTCATGAAATTCATACACTTTAAAAAGAATGTGATTATCTTTCTAAGTAAAGCTTCTACCAAAAAAGGACCACTGCTCTCACATCTAAAAATACTTTGACATATCTCAAACAATGACATCTCATTTTAGAGAAACACATGAATGTTTCTAACAAAAGCATTTCATGAAATTCATACACTTTCCAAAGAATGTGATTATCTTCCAGAGTAAAGCTTCCACAGAGAAAAAGAACACTGCACTCACTCAAACAGTACTTTAACTTAACGCAAACAACAGATTCTCTTTTCAGACAAGCACATATGTGTTTCTCACAAAAGCATTTCATGAAATTCATACACTTTCCAAAGAATGTGATTATCTTTCAAAGCACAGGTTCTAAGAAAAAAGGAACACTGCTTTCACTTCTAACAACTTTGACATATCTCAAACAACGGCTTCTCTTTTCAAAGAAACACATGTGCATTTCTCACAAAAACATTAAATGGAATTCATACACTCTCCAAAGAACATGATTATATTTCAAAGTAAAGCATCTACAGTGAAAAGGAACACTCTTCTCACTTCTAACAATAATTTGAGATATTGCAAAGAATGGCTCCTGTTTTCAAAGAAACACATGTGTGTATCTCACAAAAGCATTTCATGAAATTCATACACTTTCCAAAGAATGTGATTATCTTTCAAAATAAAGCTTCTACAGAGAAAAGAAACACTGTTCTCACTTCTAACAATACTTTGAAATATCACAAACTATGGCTTCTCTTTTCAGAGAAACATATGTGCATTTCTCACAAAAACATTTCATGAAATTGATACACTTTTCAAAGAACGTGAATACCTTTCAAACTAAAGCTTCTACTGAGAACAGGAACTCTGCTCTCATTTTAAGCAATACATTGACATATATATCAAACAACGTCTTCTCTTTTCAGAAACAAACGTGTGTTTCTCAAAAAAGCATTTCTTGGAATTCATACACTGTCCAAAGAACGTGATTATCTATCAAAGTAAAGCATCTACAGTGAAAAGGAACACTTCTCTCACTTCTAACAATACTTTTACATTTCTGAATCAATTGTTTCACGTTTCATAGAAACACATGTGTGTTTCTCACAAAAGCATTTCATGAAATTCATACTCTTTCCAAAGAACGTGATTATCTTTCAAAGTAAAGCTTCTACAGTGAAAAGGAACATTCTTCTCACTTCTAAAAATACTTGGACATGTTGCAAACAATGGCTTCTCTTTTCATAGAAACACATGTGCTATTCTCAAAAACAATTTCATGAAATTCATACACTTTCAATAGAATGTGATTATCGTTCAAAGTAAAGCTACTACATTGAAAAGAACACTTGTCTCACTTCTATCAATACATTTATTTCTGAAACAACTGCTTCACTTTTCAGAGAAACACATGTGCATTCTCACAAAGGGATTTCATGAAATTCATACACTTTCCAAAGAATGTGATAATCATTCAAAATAAAGGTTCTTCAGTGAAAAGGAACACTGTTCTCACTTCTAACAATACTTTGACATAACTCAAAGAACAGCTTCACATTTCAAAAAAACACATGTGTGTTTCACACAAAAGCATTACTTGAAATTTATACATTTTCTAAAGAATGAGATTATCTTTCAAAAAAAGCTTCTACAGAGAAAGGAACACTCCTCTCTCTTCTAACAGTACTGTTACATTTCCGAAACAACTGCTTAAATTTTCAAAGAAACACATGTGCGTTTCTCACAAAAGCATTTCATGAAATTCATACACTTTCAAAAGAACGTGATTATCTTTCAAAGTAAAGGATCTTCAGTGAAAAGTCACACTGTTCTCATTTCTAACAATACTTTGACATATCTCAAACTAAGGCTTCTCATTTCAAAGAAACACATATGCATTTCTCACAAAAGCATTTCATGAAATTCATTCAATTTCAAAAATGTGATTATCTTTCAAAGTAAAGCGAATACAGAGAAAAGGAACACTGCTCGCAATTATTATCAGTACTTTGACATATCAAAAATATCTTCTTCTCTTTTCAGAAAAACACATATGTGTTTCTAACAAAAGCATTTCTTGAATTTCATATACTTTCCAAAGAACATGATTATCTTGCAAAGTACAGCTTCAACCGAAATAAGGAACATTGCTCTTACTTCTAACAATACTTTGAAATATCTCAAACAAACGTTTATCTTTTAAGAGAAACACATGTACGTTTCCAACAAAATCATTTCAGGAAATTCATACAATTTCAAAAGAACGTGATTATCTTTCAAAGTAAAGCTTCTACAGAGAAAAGAACACTGCTCACACTTCTAATATTACTTTTACATTTCCAAACCAACTGCTTCAGGTTTCAAATAAACACACGTGAGTTTTCACAAAAGCATTTCGTGACATTCATACAATTTCCAAAGAACGTTATTATCTTTCAAAGTAAAGCTTCTACAGTAGATAGAACACTTCTCTCACTTCTAACAATACATTTCACATTTTGGAAAAGACTGCATCTCTTTTCAGAGAAACACCTGTGTGTTTCTCACAAAAGCATTTCTTGAAATTCGTACACTTTCAAAAGAACCTGATTATCTTTTAATGTAAAGCTTCTACAGTGAAAAACCACACTGTTCTCACTTATAACAATACTTTTATATTGAGCAAAAATGGCTTGTCTTTTGAAAGAAATACATGTGCGTTTCTCACAGAAGCATTTCATGAAATTCATACACTTTCAAAATAACATGAATATCTTTCAAAGTAAAGCTTCTACAGAGAACACAAACACTGTTCTTACATTTAACAATACTTTGACATATCCATAAAAATAGCTCTTCTTTTCAGAGAAACACATGTGCATTTCTCACAAAAATATTTCATGAATTTTATACACTTTCTAAAGAATGTGCTCATATTTCAAAGTAAAGCTTCTACAGTGAAAAGGAATACTGTTATCACTTCAAACAATACTATGACATATCTCGAAAAAAATGCGTCTCTTTTCAGAGAAACACTAGTGGGTTATTCACAAAAGCATTTAATGAAATTCATACACTTTAAAAGAACATGATTATCTTTCAAAGTAAAGCATCTACAGAAAAATGAAACACTGCTCTCACTTCTAACAATATTTTGATATATCTCAAATAAAGGCATCTCTTTTTAGAGAAACACATGTGTGTTTCTCACAAAAGCATTTCCTGAAGTTCAACCACTTTCCAAAGAATGTGATTATCTTTCAAAGTAAAGCTTCTACAGTGAAAGGGAACACTCGTCTCACTTCTAATAATACTTTGACATATTGAAAACAATGATTTCTCTTTTCAAAGAAACAGATGTGCGTTTATCACAAAACCATTTCATGAAATTCATACACTTTCAAAAGAACATGATTATCTTTCAAAGTAAAGCTTCTACAGTGAAAAAGTACACTGTTCTCACTTATAACAATACTTTTAATATAGCAAAAGTGACTTGTCTTTTCAAGGACATACATGTGCGTTTCTCACAAAAGCATTTCATGAAATTCATTCAGTTTCAAAAGAACATAAATATCTTTCAAAATAAAGCTTCAACAGAGAACAAAAACACTGTTCATACATTTAACAGTACTTTGACATATCCCTAACAACGGCTCTTCATTTCAGAGAAACAAATGTGCGTTTCTCACAAAAGCATTTCAAGAAATTCATACACTTTCAAAGAACGTGATTTTCTTTCAAAGTAAAGGTTCTACAGTGAAAAGGAACACTGTTATCACTTCAAGCAATACTTTGACATATAGCAAGCAATGTCTTCTCTTTTTGAGAAACACATGTGCGTTTCTCACATATGCATTTCATGAAATTAATACAGTTTTCAAAGGACATGTTTATCTTTCAAAGTAAAGATTCTACAGTGAAAGGGAACACTCTTCTCACTTCTAATAATACTTTGACATATTCCAAACATGATTTCACTTTTCATAGAAACAGATGTGTGTTTCTCACAAAAGCCTTTCATGAAATTCATACATTTTTCAAATAACGTGATTATCTTTCAAAGTAAAGCATCTACAGAGAAAAAACACTTCTCTCACTTCTAACAATACTTTTACTTCTGAAACAACTGCTTCATTTTTCAGAGAAATACATGTGCGTTCTCACAAAGGGATTTAATGAAATTCATATTCTTTGAAAAGAATGTGATTATCTCTCAAAATAAAGCTTCTACAGTTAAAGCTTCCCTCATTTCTAACAATACTTTGACATTTCCCAAAAAAATATTTCTCATTTCAAAGAAACAAATGTGCGTTTGTCAAAAAAGCATTTCATGAAATTCATACACTTTCAAACGAACATGATTATCTTTCAAAATAAAGCTTCTACAGAGAAATGTAACACTGCTCTAACTTCTAACAATACTTTGACATATCTCAAACATCGGTTTCTCTTTCAGAGAAACGCATGCGCGTTTCTCACAAAAGCATTTCATAAAATTCATATTCTTTACAAGGAACGTGATTATCTTTCAAATAAAGCTCCACAGAGAAATGTAACACTGCTCTAACTTCTAACAATGCTTTGACATATCTCAAACAATGGCTTCTCTTTCAGAGAAACACATGTGTGTTACTCACAAAAGAATTTCAAGAAATTCATATACTTTCCAAAGAACATGATTATCTTTCAAATTAAAGTGTCTTCAATAAAAGTGAACACTGTTCTCACTGCTAACAATACATTGATATATCCCAAACAATGGCTTCTCTTTCAGAAAAACACCTGTGTGTTTCTTACAAAGCATTTCAAGAAATTCATAAATATTCCAAAGAATGTGATTATCTTTCAAAGTAAAGTTTCTACAGTGAAATAGACCACTCTTCTCACATGTAACAATACTGTAGATATCCCAATCAATGGCTTCTCTTTTCAGAGAAACACATGTGAGTTTCTCACAAAAGCATTTCATGACATTCATACAATTTACAAAGAATGTGATTATCTTTCAAAGTAGTGCTTCTACCGAGAAATGTAACACTGCTCTCACTTCTAACAATACTTTGATATATCCCAAGCAATGGCTTCTATTATCAAAGAAACACATGTGTGTTTCTCACAAAAGCATTTAAGAAAAATCATACACTTTATAAAGAACTTGATCTTTCAAAGTAAAGCTTATACAGAGGAAAGAAACACTGTTCTTACTTCTAATAATACTTTGACATATCTCAAACAATGGCTTCTTTTTTAGGGAAACACATGTGTGTTTCTCACAAAAACATTTCAAGAAATTCATACACTTTCAAAGAACGAGATTTTCTTTCAAAGTAGAGCTTCTACAGTGGAAAGGAACACTGTTATCACTTCAAACAATACTATGACATATCTCGAAAAAAGACTTCTCTGTTCAGAGAAACACATGTGCGTTTCTCACATATGCATTTCATAAAATTAATACACTTTCAAAAGAACGTGATTATCTTTCAAAGTAAAGCTTCTACAAATAAGAGCAACACTGTTCTGACTTCTACCAATACTTTGATATAGCAAAAATGGCTTCTCTTTTCAAGGAAACACATGTGTGTTTCTCTCAAAAGCATTTCATGAAATTAATACATTCTCAAAGAACGTGATTATTTTTCAAAGTAAAGCTTCTATAGAGAAAAACAAACACTCTTCTCACTTTACCAGTACCTTGACATATCCCAAACAAGGACTCTTCTTTTCAGAAATACACGTGTGTTTCTCACAAAAGCATTTCATGAAATTCATACACTTGCAAAAGAATGTGATTATCTTTCTAAATTAAGCTTCTACAGAGAAGAAGAACACTGTTCTCACTTCTAAGAATACTTTGACATATCCCAAACAAGGGTCATGTGGGAGTGTCATATATCAATCTGTTGATTTCATTGGTTAAGTATTAAAGAAAACTGCTTGTCTCTCTAATAGGGTAGAATTTAGGTAGGCGGAGTAGACAGAACAGAATTCTGGGAGAAAGAAAGCCGAGTAAGGAGTCGCCATGATTCTCTGATTCGAGAGAGACGCAGGTTAAGATCATTCCTGGTAAGCCAGCTTATGGGCTACAAAGATTATTAAAATGGGCTAGTCCAGGTGTGAGAGTTAGCCGAGAAAAAGGCTAGATATAATGGGCCAAGCAGTGTTTAAAAGAATACAGTTTCCTTGTAATTATTTCAGGGGTAAAGCTAGCCGGGTGGTGGGAAACAGCCCCGCCACTCGTCTTACAACAGAGTGGCACCCGACATGATGGACTAAATCCACTTAAAAAACCTGAAAAGGCTTAAAAATAAGGGAGAGAGAGTTTAACACAGATTTTTGCTGTTTGTTGGTGGTCTACTGTAGAGAGATTTCCTGATTTGGCAACAGCAGCAGAAAAAAAGCTGTGTCATTTTAAAGTGTGGCTTCTTGGGACTGTGCGGCCAGTGCAAACTCTGGCTTTAAAGCATTTCAATGGATTTTATGGGACTGGATGTTTCTGTTCCAGATTGGGATCAGAAGGAGAGTGCTCTGAGACTGTGCCAATGGCTCAGCACTCGCTGCCTTCACCTGAGCAGATGGCATAATGAGGCTTAGGCAGGCAGAAGAGCATGGCAGATTCCTGCCGCCATTAATGTTTTCAGACTGCACAGTGCTCTGCGTGTCAGATTTTGTTGTAACTTGGATGAAAAGAGTTTCTGTGCTGCATGCTCAGTCTCAGAGTTAAACTGCTGACTGCGGTGCCAATGTAGACTTGCTGTGTGCCTGGAACTGTGCTCGGCTCAGGGGCACCAAATGGATCTGAGGCAGGAGAGGCTGCTCCTTGCTGAACTGTGCTGGCCTCAGGCAGGAACTGCCATAATTACCATAATAACAGCGCAGCTAAGGTTTAGACTTGGCAGTAAACATGAAGTACCTTATTACCAGTACATGGTGCAACCTAAGGTTTTAAGAACTGCTTAACATTTTAAAAAATGCTCCTGGATAGTAAAAAAAAGTTACAGATTCACAATAAAACAGATTCAGACATAAAAGACCACACTGTTGGATGAATGTACGTAGGCTTGAGAGAGAGAGAAGGAAAAGAATATAAAGAATAAAGATAATGTCTTTAAAAAAGGGTAAAGTCTTTATAGAGACAGAGTACAGTTAGTTATAGATTAAAAGAAATAAAGAAAAATAAGCCACATAAAAATGGAAAATTCACAGAGAGTCTGGATTATGTACATTGTGTTTTCTTTAAAATTTTTGACTGTGAAGGAGCTAAGTACAGAGAGACATTTCATTACATGGGCTGCCAAGCTAAACCAGAATGGATATAAGGGTATTACGATTTCAAAATTTGGGTCTAAGGATATGATGCTTTGGAGTGGGTCTTCTTTTGTTTTCACAGAGGACCAGACCTTGTAGATTTCTTCTATCCCAATTTGGTATGATAGACCATGACCTCCTGAAAAGTTGCTGCGAACATCCTCAGAAAATTGCTTTGCTCAACTGCCAACTAAGATGACCCTGGCACATAGGTTATACCATGAAAGACCTAATTAACAATGCTCCCATTCAGCAGGAAGCAGTTTGGAGAGAAAAAACTGTGCCCATATTCCCAAATATGGTTTATAAACGTTCTTTAACATTTAAAGGGGGATATGTATAGATATGAATAATTTGCATTAATATACTTTATTGATAGAGATTTAAGGTCAATTTTGTTATATGTATATGCATATTTCTGCTATTGATTAAGATATTGTGATTGTGTAGTTCATTAAAAAATGTAATGTTTAATTAAGAAATATAGGTTAATGGATAATCATCAGTAATAGTCAAACTTGTAATCATGTTAGTTAGATTTTCTAGATATATAGAGATATATTTCAGATAGGCATTCTTCATATCTCTCAAAGGCTGCAGAATATGACATTTAAAATATTTTAATAACTTAGGGCTTTTCATGACAATGAGACATGTCTGCTCCTGGCAGCACCAATCTACTTCGAGAGGAAGATGGGCATTGAAGAGGATCCTTATGGAGTTTGAAAGCCATTTGGGCAAGAAACTGCTCTTGCCTGGACTGTTGCATGAACTGGACACAAAGATCCCGCAGATAGAGGACTACTGAACTTGCCTAAAGTTGAGATGGTCTTTTGGGGTTCCTGATTCATGAAAGAGTCTGCAAGACATTTTTCAGGACAAGCAGATAGTGACTGCCTTTGAAATTTCCTGCTTTGTGGAAATGTGTGCTGGAAACTATGGGCCTGTAGGCCGAAGATGGATGCCCCAATCGTACAAAAGAACTTTGGGTGACTGTCTGGGCAGTGAGATGTCTCTGTCATTGCTAGGGTTTGGAGGTAATATTATATCCTTCTGGAGTCTTTGATGGAGATGAAGAATGGTTAGTTATAGTTATAGTTTTCCATTGTTATGATAAAAGATAAAATAGATATAAATATTGTAACTGTAATTCTTGCTTTATAACTGTTTTGCTATATGTAATTGTATAATGTTAAAATGAAAGCCTTTTTTTGTTTAATCAGAAAAGGAGGAAGTGATGTGGGAGTGTCATATATCAATCTGTTGATTTCATTGGTTAAGTAATAAAGAAAACTGCTTGGCTCTCTGATAGAGTAGAATTTAGGTAGGCAGAGTAGACAGAACAGAATTCTGTGAGAAAGAAAGCTGAGTAAGAAGTCGCCATGATTCTCCAATTTGAGGGAGACACAGGTTAAGATCATTCCTGGTAAGCCAGCTCATGGGCTACAAAGATTATTAGAAATCAGCTAGTACAGGTGCGAGAGTTAGCCGAGAAAAAGGCCAAATATAATGGGCCAAGTGGTGTTTAAAAGAATACAGTTTCCGTGTAATTATTTCAGGGGTAAAGCTAGCCAGGTGGCGGGAAACAGCCCCGCAGCTCGTGTTACAACACAAGGGGTCTCCTTGTCAGAGAAAGACATGTGCATTTATCACAAAAGCATTTCATGAAATCAAACACTTTCAAAAGAACGTGATTATCTTTCAATGTAAGCTTCAAAAGAGAACAGGAACACTGTTTTCACTTCTAACAATACTTTAACATATATAGCAAAAACAGCTTCTCTTTTCAAGGAAACACATGTGCATTTCTCACGAAAGCATTTCATGAAATTCATACACTTTCAAAAGAACGTGATTATCTTTCAAAGTAAAGCTTCTACAGAGAACAGGAACACTGCTCTCACTTTAAACAATACTTTTCACAATCCTGAAAAGACTACTTCTCTTTTCAGAGAAATACCTGTGTGTTTCTCACAAAAGCATTTCAAGAAATTCATACACTTCCAAAAGTACATGATTACCTTTTAAAGTAAAGGTTCTACAGTGAAAAGGAACACTGTTCTCACTTCTAGCAATATTTGATATATACCAAATACAACTTTCTTTTCAAGGAAACACATGTGTGTTTCTCACTAAAGCATATCTTGAAATTCATACACTTCCATAGAACATGATTATCTTTCAAAGTAAAGCATCTACAGTGAAAAGAATCACTAATCTCACTTCTAACAATACTTTGACTTATAGCAAAAACGGCTTCTTTGTTCAAGGAAACACATGTGAGTTTCTCACTAAAGTATTTCATTAAATTAATACATTTTCAAAGGCACGTGATTAACATTCAAAGTAAAGCTTCTACAGTGAAAAAACACTTCTCTCTCTTCTAACAATATTTTTCACATTCCTGAAAAGATTGCTTCTTTTTTCAGAGAAACACCTGTGTGTTACTCACAAAAGTATTTCAAGAAATTCATACACTTTCCAAAGTACATGATTATCTTTTAAAGTAAAGGTTCTACAGTGAAAAAGAACACTGTTCTCACTTCTAGCAATACTTTGACATATACCAAAAACTGTTTTCTTTTCAAGGAAACAAATGTGCGTTTCTCACGAAAGCATTTCTTGCAATTAATACCTTTGCAAAGAACATGATTATCTTTCAAAGTAAACCTTCTAAAGAAAAAAAAACACTTCCCTCACTTCTCACAAAACTATTCACATTCCTGAAAAGACTGCTTCTGTTTTCAAAGACACACGTGTCTGTTTCTGACAAAAGCATTTCAAGAAATTCATACACTTTGTAAATACATGATTATCTTTCAAAGTAAAGGTTCTACAGGGAAAAGGAACACTGTTCTCTCTTCTAAAAATACTTTTGACATATAGCAAACACTTCCTTTTCAAAGAAACACAAGTGTCTTTCACACAAAAGCATTTGTGAAATTCATATACTTTCCAAAGAACGTTATTATCTTTCAAAGTAAAACTTATACAGAGAACAGGAACACTGTTTTCACTTTTAACAATACTTTCACACATCCAAAATAAGGGCTCTTCTTTTCAGAGAAACACATGTTCGTTTTTCACAAAAGCATTTCTTGAAATTCATACACTTCCAAAGAACATGATTATCTTTAAAGTAAAGCTTCTACGGTGAAAAGTATCACTGTTCTCACTTCTAACAATACTTTGACTTATAGCAAAAATGGCTTCTTTGTTCAAGGAAACACTTGTGAGTTTCTCACAAAAGTATTTTATTAAATTAATACTTTTTCAAAGGAACGTGATTATTTTCAAAGTAAAGCTTCTACAGAGAACAGGAACACTTCTCTCACTTTTAACAATACTTTGATATATCCCAATAAAGGCTCTACTTTTCAGAGAAACACATGTGCATTTTTCACAAAAGCATTTCATGAAATCATACAATTTCAAAAGACGTGATTATCTTTCAAATAAAGGTTCTACAGTGAATAGGAACACTGTTCTCACTTCTAATGATACTTTGAAATATAGCCAACATCGCTTCTCTTTTCAAAGAAACACATGTGTATTACTCACAAAAGCATTCCATGAAATTAATACACTTTCAAAAGAACATGATTATCTTACAAAGTAAAGCTTCTACAGTGAACAGGAACACTGCTCTCACTTTTAACAATACTTTGATATATTCCAAATTAAGGCTTTTCTTTTCATGGAACTCAAGTGCGTTTCTCACAAAAGCATTGCATGAAATTCATACAGTTTCAAAAGAACGTGATTATCTAACAAAGTAATGCTTCTACAGAGAAATGAACACTGTTCTCACTTCTAATAATACTTTGACATATCCATGCAATGGTTCTCTTTTTCAGAGAAACAAGTGCGTTACTTAGAAAAGAATTTCATGAAATTCATACACTTTCAAATAACTTGATTATATTTCAAAATAAAGCTTCTACAGAGAAAAACACTTCTCTCACTTCTAACAATACTTTTCACATTCCCGAAAAGACCACTTCTTTTTTCAGAGAAACACCTTTGTGTTTCTCACAAAAGAATTTCAAGAAATTCATACACTTCCAAAGAACATGACTATCTTTCAAAGTAAAGCTTCTCTAGTGAAAATGATCACTGTTCTCACTTCTAACAATACTTTGTTTTATACCAAAAACGTCTTCTTTGTTCAAGGAAACACATGAGCGTTTCTCACAAAAGCATTTCATGAAATTATTACACTTTCAAAAGAATATGATTATCTTTCAAAGTAAAGGTTTTACAAGAAAAGGAACACTGAGCTTCTTCTAACAATATTTTGACATATAGGAAATTCAAGGAAACACATGTGAGTTTCTCATAAAAGCATTTCATGAAATTCATACACTTTTAAACGAAAATGATTGTCTCTCAAATAAACCTTCTACAGAGATCAGGAACACTGCTCTCACTTTTAAAAATACTTTGATATATCCCAAACCAAGGCTCTTCTTTTCAGAGAAATGCATGTGCGTTTCTTACAAAAGCATTTCAGGAAATACATACTTTCCATAGAATATGATTTTCTTTCAAATAAAGCTTCTACAGAGAACAGGAACACTGCTCTCACTTTTAACAATACTTGGATATATCCCAAACAAGGGCTACACTTTTCAGGGAAACACATGTGTTTTTCACAAAAGCATTTCATGAAATTCATACACTTCAAAATAATGTGATTATCTTTCAAAATGAAGCTTCTACAGAGAAGAGGAAGACTGATCTCACTTCTAACAATACTTTGACATATCCCATAAAATGGGTCCACTTTTCCGAGAAAAACATGTGCATTTCTCACAAAAGCATTTCATTAAATGATACACTTTCAAAAGAACGTGATTATCGTTCAAAGTAAAGCTTCTACAGAGAACAGTAACACTGTTCTCACTTCTAACAATACTTTGACATATATAGTAAAAACGGCTTCTCTTTTCAAGGAAACACATGTGCGTTTCTCAAAAAAGCATTTCATGAAATTCATACACTTTCAAAGAACATGATTATCTTTCAAAAGAAAGCTTCTACAGAGAACAGGAACACTGCTCTCACTTTAAACAATACTTTTCACAATCCTGAAAAGACTGTTTCTCTTTTAAGAGAAACATCTGTGTGTTTCTCACAAAAGCATTTCAAGAAATTCATACACTTTCCAAAGTACATGATTATCTTTCAAAGTAAAGGTTCTACAGTGAAAAGGATCACTGTTCTCACTTATAACAATACTTTGACATATAGCAAACAATGCTTCTCTTTTCAAAGAAACACATGTGTGTCTCTCACAAATGCATTTCTTGAAATTCATACACTTTCAAAGAACATGATTATCTTTCAAAGTAAAGCTTCTACAGTAAAAAGGAACACTGTTCTAACTTTTAACAATAGTTTGATATATCGCAAAAATGGCTACTCTTTTCAAGGAAACACATTGTGTTTCTCACAAAAGCATTTCATGAAATCATACACTTTCAAAAGAACGTGATTATCTTTCAAAGTAAAGCATCTACAGTGAAAGGAACACTGTTCTCACTTTTAACAATACGTTGACATATAGCAAAATGGATTCTATTTTCCTGGAAAAAGATGTGCGTTTCTCACAAAATCATTTCATGAAATTAATACACTTTCAAAAGAAAGTGATTATCTTTCAAAGAATAGTTTCTGCAGTGAAAAGGAACACTTTTATCCCTTCTAAGAATACTTTGACATATAGAAAAAATGGCTTCACTTTTCATGAAAACACATGTGCATTTCTCACAAAAGCATTCCATGAAATTCATACACTTTCGAAAGAACACAGTTATCTTTCAAAGTAAATCTTCTACAGAGAACAGGAACACTTCTCTGACTTTTAACAATACTTTGATATAGCCCAACAAAGTCTCTTCTTTTCAGAGCAACGCATGAACTTTTTGCACAAAAGCATTTAATGAAATTCATACAGTTTCAAAAGAACATGATTATCTAACAAAGTAATGCTTCTACAGAGAATATGAACACTGTTCTCACTTCTAAGAATTCTTTGACATATCCCAAACAATGGTTCTCCTTTTCAGAGAAAGACATGTGCATTTCTCACAAAAGCATTTCAGGAAATCATACACTTTCAAAAGATCGTGATTATCTTTCAATATAAAGCTTCTAAAAGACCAGGAACACTGTTCCCACTTCTACTAATACTTTGACATGTCCATATAATGGCTCTCCTTTTCAGAGAAACAAGTGAGTTTCTGACAAAAAAAATTCATGAAATTGATACACTTTGAAAGAACGTGATTATATTTCAAAGTAAAGTTTCTACAGAGAAAAAAAAAACACTTCTCTCACTTCTAACAATACTTTTCAAATTCCCAAAAGACTGCTTCTTTTTTCAGAGAAACACCTGCTTGTTTCTCACAAAAGCATTTCAAGAAATCCATACACTTTCCAAAGAACATGATTATCTTTCAAATTAAAGCTTTTACAGTGAAAAAGTACACTGTTCTCACTTCTAGCAAAAGTTTGACATATACCAAATACGACTTTCTTTTCAAGGAAACACATGTGCGTTTCTCACTAAAGCATATCTTGAAATTCATACACTTCCAAAGAACATGATTATCTTTCAAAGGAAAGCGTCTACAGTGAAAAGGATCACTGTTCTCACTTCTAACAATACTTTGACTTAAAGCAAACACGGCTTCTTTGTTCAAGGAAACACATGTGTGTTTCTCACAAAAGCATTTCATGAAATTAATACACTTTCAAAAGAATATGATTATATTTCAAAGTAAAGCTTCTACATGAAAAGGAACACTGTGCTCTCTTCTAACAATACTTTGAAATATACCAAAAATGGCTTCTCTTTAAGGAAACACATGTGTGTTTCTCAAAAAATCATTTCTTGGAATTCATACACTTGCCAAAGAACGTTATTATCTTTCTAAGTAAAGCTTCTACAGAAACAGGAACACTGTTCTCACTTTTAACAATACTTTTACATATCCCAAACAACGGCTCTTCTTTTCAGAGAAACACATGTGCATTTCTCAAAAAAGCATTTCTTGAAATTCATACACTTACAAAGACATGATTATTTTTCAAAGTAAAGCTTCTACAGTGAAAGGAATCACTGTTCTCTCTTCCAACAATACTTTTACATATCTCAAACAACGGCTCTTCTTTTCAGAGAAACACATGTGATATTCTCAGAAAAGCATTTCATAAAGTTCATACACTTTCAAAAGAAAATGTTTATCTTTCAAATAAAGCTTCTACAGTGAAAAGGAACACTACTCTCACTTTTAACAACATTGATATATCCCAAACCAAGGCTCTTCTTTTCAGAGAAACACATATGCATTTCTCAAAAAAGCATTTCATAAAATTCATACACTTTCCATAGAATGTGATTTTCTTTCAAATAAAAGTTCTACAGAGAACAGGAACACTGCTCTCACTTTTAACAATACTTTGATATATCCCAAACAAAGGCTCTTCTTTTCAGAGAAACTCATGTGCATTTCTCACAAATGCATTTCTTGAAATTCATACACTTCCAAAGAACATGATTATCTTTCAAAGTATAGCTTCTACAGAGAACTGGAACACTGCTCTCACTTTTAACAATACTTTGATATATCCCAAACCAAGGCTCTCCTTTTCCAAGAAACGAATGTGTGCTTCTCACAAAAGCATTTCATGAAATCATACAATTTCAAATGACTTCATTATCTTTCAAAGTAAAGGTTCTATAGTGAAAAGGAACACTGTTCTCACTTCTAACGATACTTTGACATATAGCCAACAATGCTTCTCTTTTCAAAGAAACACATGTGTATTACTCACAAAAGCATTCCATGAAATTCATACACTTTTAAAAGAACATGATTATCTTACAAAGTAAAGCTTCTACGGAGAACAGGAACACTGCTCTCACTTTTAACAATACTTTGATATATCCCATACCAAGGCTTTTCTTTTCATGAAACTCATGTGCGTTTCTCACAAAAGCATTTCATGAAATTCATACACTTTCCAAAGAACGTCATTATCTTTCAAAGTAAAGCTTCTACAAAGAACAGGAACACTGCTCTCACTTTTACCAATACCTTGACATATCCCCAACAAGGGCTCCTCTTTTCAGAGAAACACATGTGTGTTTCTCACCAAAGCATTTCATGAAATTCATACACTTTCAAAAGAAAGTGATTATCTTTCAAAATGAAGCATCTACAGAGAAGAGGAAGACTGTTCTCACTTCTACTAATACATTGACATATCCCTCCAATGGCTATCCTTTTCAGAGAAAAAAGTGCGTTTCTCACAATAGCATTTCATGAAATTCATTCACTTTTAAAAGAAAATGATTATGTTACAATGTAAAGCTTCAACATAGAAAAAAACACTTCTCTCACTTTTAACAATACTTTTAACATTCCCGAAAAGATTGCTTCTCTTTACAGAGAAAATCTGTGTGTTTCTCACAAAAGCATTTCAAGAAATTCATACATTTTCCAA
Organism: Microtus californicus; assembly: GCA_028537955.1. Lineage (NCBI taxonomy): Eukaryota > Metazoa > Chordata > Mammalia > Rodentia > Cricetidae > Microtus > Microtus californicus. The sequence continues at coordinate 91,940,182 of JAQJZF010000005.1, forward strand.
AGTACATGATTATCTTTCAAATAAAGGTTCTACAATGAAAAGGAACACTGTTCTCACTTCTAACAATACTTTGACATATAGCAAACAATGCTTCCCTTTTCAAAGCAACACATATGCGTTTTTCACAAAAGCATTTCATAAAATTCATACACTTTCAAAAGAACGTGATTATCTTTCAAAGTAAAGGATCTTCAGTGAAAAGTCACACTGTTCTCATTTCTAACAATACTTTGACATATTGATACCATGGCTCTTCTTTTCAGAGAATCAAGTGCGTTTCTCATAAAAGCATATTATGATATTTATACACTTTAAAATGAACGTGATTATATTTCAAAGTAAAGTTTCAACAGAGAAAAAACCACTTCTCTCACTTCTAACATTACTTTTCACTCTCCCGAAAAGACTTCTTCTCTTTTCAGAGAAACACCTATGTGTTTCTCACAAAAGCATTTCAAGAAATTCTTACACTTTTCAAAGTACATGACTATCTTTCAAATAAAGGTTCTACAGTGAAAAGTAATACTGTTCTCACTTCTAACAATACTTTGACATGTAGCAAATATCACTTCTCTTTGCAAAGAAACACATGTTTGTTTCTCACAAAAGCATTTCTTGAAATTCATACACTTCCAAAATATGTAGTAATAGGAGCGGTGGGGCTCAGTCCCCAGCACCCTTGCTGCTTAGCTAGCTTATGCCCGAAATAACAACACACACTGTATTCATTTCAACACTCCTTGGCCCATTTCTATCTGGCCTCTTCTAGGCTAATTCTCACATATTTCTTTAGCCCATTTCTAATCATCTGTGTTGCACCCCAAAGTGCGCTTACCGGGAAGATTCTAGCCTGCATCCTTCTACCCGGGAGCTGGGAGCATGGTGTCTCTGCTCCAGAGCAGAGCTGTCGAGTCTGAGCTCACTTCCTCTTCCTCCCAGCATTCTGCTCTGTTTTCTCCGCCTACCGAAATTTTAACCTATGAGGGCCAGCCAAGCAGTTTCTTTATTGCTTAACCAATGAAATCAACAGATTTATATATGACACTCCCACATCAGTTCCTTTTTTTCTGTTTAAACAAAAAAAGGAAGGCTTTAACTTTAGCATAGCAAAAAATTTATCAAGCAAGAATTACAGTTACCGAAAACAACTTAACTATTTATCTTCTTCAACAGCATCAAAGACTCCAGAAGGATATAATATCACCTAAGTAAACAAGACTTTTAAAATACCATATCCTATAATCTTTGAAAAATATGAAGAATGCCTATCTAAAATATATTTATGTACTTCTAGAAAATCTTAACTAACATGACTACAAACTTGACTATTATGATTATCTATTAACTACCTATATACATTACATTTTTAAGTGAACTACACAATCACAATACCTTAATCAAGATCAGGAATACATATACATATAACAAAATTGACCTTAAAATCCAGACGAATGCAAATTATTCATACCTATATCATTTTCCCCTTTAAATGTAAAAGAACATTTATAAACAATATTTTGGTAACATGGGCGCAGTTTTTTCTCTCCAAACTGCTTCCTGCTGAATAGGGGCGCTATTAATCAGATCATTTAGGGTGTAACCTGTGTGCCAGGTTTATCTCAGTTGGCAGTTGAGTGAAGTAATTTTTTGAGGATGTTCACAGCAACTTTTCGGAAGGTCGTGGTCTATCATACCAAATTGGGATAGAAGAAATCCACACGGTATGGTCCTCTGTGAAAATAAAAGAAGAACCTCTCCAAAGCATCATATCCTTAGACCCAAATTTTGAAATCGTAATACCTTTATATCCATTCTGGTTTAGCTTGGCAGCCCATGCAATGAATTGTCTTTCTGTATTAGCTTCTTCACAGTCAAAAATTTAAAAAAAAAACACAATGTGCATAATCCAGACTCTTTGTGAATTTTTCATTTTTATGTGGCTTATTTTTAATTTATTTCTCTTAATCTATAACTAACTTTACTCTGTCTCTTTAAAGACTTTACCTTTTTTTAAAAGACCATTAAATTTATTCTCTATATTCTTTTTCTTCTCTCTCTCAAGCCTATGTACATTCATCCAACAGTGTGGTCTTTTATGTCTGAATCTGTTTTATTGTGAATCTGTAACATATTTTTACTATCCAGGAGCATTTTTTAAAATGTTAAGCAGTTCTTAAAACCTTAAGTTACACCATGTACAGGTAATACGGTACTGCCTATTTACTGCCAAGTCTAAACCTTAACTGCACTGTTATTATGGTAATTATGGTAGTTCCTGCCTGAGGTCAGCACAATTCAGCATGGAACAGCCGCTCCTGCCTCAGATCCATTTGGTGCCCCTGAGCCAAGCACAGTTCCAGGCACACAGCAAGTCCACATTGGCACCGCAGTCAGCAATTTAACTCTGAGACTGAGCGTGCAGCGCAGAAACTCTTTTCATCCAAGTTACAGCAAAATCTGACACGCAGAGCACTGTGCAGTCTGAAAACATTAATGGTGGCAAGAATCTGCCATGCTCATCCACCTCCCTAAGCCTGATTCTGCCTTCTTCCCAGGTGCAGGTGGGGAGTGGGGAGCCAGCCCTCTCCTTCCGATCCCAAGTGGGAACAGAAACATCCAGTCCCATAAAATCCATTGAAATGCTTTAAAGCCAGAGTTCATGCTGGCAGCACAGCCCCAAGAAGCCACGCTTTAAAATGATGCAGCGTTTTTTCTGCTGCTGATGCCAAATCAGGAAATCTCTCTACAGCACACCACTAACAAAGAGCATAACTCTGCGTTAAACTCTGTTTTTTCTGTTTAAAATTAACCTCTCAAAGGTTTTACTTGGAGTTCATTACCACATTAGGCACCACTCTGTAGTAATAGAGTGGCAGGACTCCATCCCCAGGACCCCGGCCGCCTAGCTCCCTTATGCCCGAAATAACAACACATAAACTGTATTCATTTAAACACTGCTTGGCCCATTTCTATCTAGCCTCTTCTAGGCTAATTCTCACATATGTCTTTAGCCCATTTCTAATCATCTGTTTTGCACACCAAGGTGCGCTTAACTGGAAGATTCTAGCCTGTGTCCTTCTACTTGGGAGCTGGGAGCATGGTGTCTCTGCTCCAGAGCAGAACTTTTGGATCTGAGCTCACTTCCTCTTCCACCCAGCATTCTGCTCTGCTTTCACTGATTACATAAATTTTAACCTATGAAGTTCAGCCAAGCAGTTTCTTTATTGCTTAATCAATGAAATCAACAGATTGATATATGACACTCCAACATCAAAAGAACATGATTATCTTTCAAAGTAAAGCATCTACAGAGAAAAGGAACACTGTTCTCACTTCTAACAATACTTTGACAAATAGAAAAAATGGCTTCTCTTTTCGAGGAAACACATGTGTGTTTCTCACAAGAGCATTACATGAAATTAATACACTTTAAATAGAACATGGTTATCTTTCAAAATAAAGCTTCTACAGTGAGAAGAAACACTGTGCTCTCTTCTAAAAATACTTTGAAAGATAGCAAAAACGGCTGCTCTTTTAAAGGAAAAACATATGTGTTTCTCACAAAAGCATTTCATGAAATTAATACACTTTCAATAGAACATGAATATCTTTCAAGTAAAGCTTCTACAGTGAAAAATAACACTGTTCTCATTGTAACAATACTTTTACAAAGAGCAAAAATGGCTTCTCTTTTCAAGGAAACACATGTGTATTTCTCAAAAAAGCATTTCATGAAATTCATACATTTTCAAAAGAACGTGATTATCTTTAAAAATGAAGCTTCTACAGAGAAGACGAACACTGTTCTCACTTCTAAAAATACTTTGAAAAATCACAAACAACGGCTCTCCTTTTCAGAGAAACACATGTGCTTTTCTCAAAAAAGCATTTCACGAAATTCATACACTTTCAAAAGAACGTGATTATCTTTCAAAATGAAGCTTCTACAGAGAAGACGAACACTGTTCTCACTTCTAACGATACTTTGAAATATCCCAAACAATGGCTCTCCTTTTCAGAGAAACACATGTGCATTTCTCACAAAAGCATTTCATGAAATTATACATTTTCAAAAGAACGTGATTATCTTTCAAAGTAAAGCTTCTACAGAGAACAGAAACACTGTTCTCACTTTTAACAATACCTTTACATATCCCGAAAAAGGGCTCTTCTTCTCAGAGAAACACATGTGCGTTTCTCACAAAAGCATTACTTGAAATTCATACACTTCCAAAGAACAGGATTATCTTTCAATGTAAAGCTTCAACAGAGAACAGAAACACTGCTCTCACTTTTAACAATACTTTGATATATCCCAAACCAAGGCAATTCATTTCAGAGAAACGCTTGTGTGTTTCTCACAAAAGAATTTCATGAAATTCATACAATTTCCAATATCTTGGGGTAACTCTGACCAAGGATGTGAAAGACCTATTTGACAATAACTTCAAGGCTTTGAAGAAAGAAATTGAAGAGGACACCAGAAAATGGAAAGATCTCCCTTGCTCCTGGATTGGGAGGATCAACATAGTAAAAATGGCAATTTTACCAAAAGCAATCTATAGATTCAATGCAATCCCCATCAAAATCCCATCAAAATTCTTCTCAGATCTGGAGAAGACAATAATCAACTTTATATGGAAAAACAAAAAACCCAGGATAGCCAAAACAATCTTATACAACAAAGGATCGTCTGGAGGCATTACCATCCCGGACTTCAAACTCTACTACAGAGCTACAGTATTGAAAACAGCTTGGTATTGGCATAAAAACAGAGAAGTCGACCAATGGAATCGAATAGAAGACCCTGACATTTACCCACAAACCTATGAACACCTGATTTTCGATAAAGGAGCTAAAAGTATACAATGGAAAAAAGAGAGCATCTTCAACAAATTGTGCTGGCAAAACTGGATGTCAACATGTAGAAGAATGAAAATAGATCCATATCTATCACCATGCACAAAACTCAAGTCCAAATGGATTAAAGACCTCAAAATCAGTCCGAATACACTGAACCTGTTAGAAGAGAAAGTGGGAGGTACTCTACAACACATGGGCACAGGAGACCACTTCCTACGTATAACCCCAACAGCACAGACATTAAGGACCTCATTAAATAAATGGGACCTCCTGAGACTGAGAAGCTTCTGTAAAGCAAAGGACACTGTCACTAAGACACAAAGGCACCCCACTGACTGGGAGAAGATCTTCACCAACCCCGCAACTGACAAAGGTCTGATCTCCAAAATATATAAAGTTCTCAAGAAACTAGACCGTAAAAGACTAATCAACCCAATTATAAAATGGGGCACTGAGCTGAACAGAGAATTCTCAACAGAAGAAGTTCAAATGGCCAAAAGACACTTAAGGTCATGCTCAACTTCCTTAGCGATCAGGGAAATGCAAATCAAGACAACTTTAAGATACCATCTTACACCTGTCAGAATGGCTAAAATAAAAAACACCAATGACAGTCTTTGCTGGAGAGGTTGTGGAGAAAGGGGTACCCTCATCCATTGCTGGTGGGAATGCAAACTTGTACAACCACTTTGGAAATCAGTGTTTCAGTTTCTCAGGAAATTCGGGATCAACTTACCCCTGGACCCAGCAATACCACTCTTGGGAATATACCCAAGGGAGGCCTTATCATACAACAAAAATATATGCTCTACTATGTTCATAGCAGCATTGTTTGTATTAGCCAGAACCTGGAAACAACCTAGATGCCCTTCAATGGAAGAATGCATGAAGAAAGTATGGAATATATACATATTAGAGTACTACTCAGCAGTAAAAAACAAGGGCTTCTTGAATTTTGCAGGCAAATGGATGGAAATAGAAAACACTATCCTGAGTGAGGTAAGCCAGACCCAAAAAGAGGAGCATGGGATGTACTCACTTATATTTGGTTTCTAGCCATAAACAAAGGACATTGAACCTATAGTTAGGGATCCTAGAGAAGCTAAATAAGGAGAACCCAAAGAAAACATATAGGCATCCTCCTGAATATTAACCTTCATCAGGCGATGAAAGGAGACAGAAACAGAGACCCACATTGGAGCACTGGACAGAAATCTCAAGGTCCAAATCAGAAACAGAAGGAGAGAGAGCACGAGCAAGGAACTCAGGACCTCAAGGGGTGCACCCACACACTGAGACAATGGGGATGTTCTATTGGGATCTCACCAAGGCCAGCTGGCCTGGGTCTGAAAAAGCATGGGATAAAACTGGACTCGCTGAACATAGCGGACAATGAGGACTACTGAGCACTCAAGAACAATGGCAATGGGTTTCTAATCCTACTGCACGTACTGGCTTTGTGGGAGCCTAGGCAGTTTGGATGCTCACCTTACTAGACCTGGACGGAGGTGAGGGTTCCTTGGAATTCCCACAGGGCAGGGAACCCTGATTGCTCTGCGGGCTGAGGAGGGAAGGGTCTTGATTGGAGGAGGGGGAGGGAAATGGGAGGCAGTGGCGGGGAAGAGACTGAAATCTTTAATTAAAAAATAAATAAATTAATTAAAAAAAAAGAAATTCATCCTCTTTTCAAAGTACATGGTTATCTTTCAAAGTAAAGCTTCTAAAATAAAAAGGAACACTGTTCTCACTTCTAACAATACGTTGACATATAGCAAACAACACTTCTCTTTTCAAAGAAACACATGTGCGTTTCTCACAAAAGCATTTCTTGAAATTCATACACTTTCAAAAGAATGTTATTATCTTTCAAAGTAAATCTTCTACAGAGAACAGGAACACTGCTCTCACTTTTAACAATACTTTGATGAATCACAAACCAAGGCTATTCTTTTCAGAGAAATGCATGTGTTTTTCTCATAAAAGCATTTCATGAAATTCATACACTTTCCAAAGAACAAGAAAATCTTTCAAAGTAAAGCTTCTCCAGAGAAAAGGAACACTGTTCACACTTTTACCAATACCTTGATATATCCAAAACAAGGACTCTTCTTTTCAGAAAAACACATGTGTGTTTCTCATAAAAGCATATCCTAAAATTCATACACTGCCAAAGAATATGATTATATTCCATAGTAAAGCTTCTACAATGAAAAGGACACTGTTCTCACTTCTAACACTACTTTGACCTATAGCAAAAATGGCTTCTCTTTTCGAAAAACAAATGTGCGTTTCTCACAAAAGCATTTTATGAAATTCATACACTTTCAAAAGAATGTTATTATCTTTCAAAATAAAGATTCTACAGAGAACAGGAACACTATTCTCATTTTAACAGTAATTTTACATATCCCGAACAAGGGCCATTCTTTTCACAGAAACACAAGTGCGTTTCTCACAAAAGCATTTCTTGAAATTCATACACTTACAAAGAACATGATTATCTTTCAATGTAAAGCTTCTCCAGAAAAAAAACACTTCTCTCACTTTTCACAAAACTTTTCACATTCCCGAAAAGACTGCTTTTCTTTTCAGAGAAACACCTGTGTGTTTCTCAAAAATGCATTTCAATAAATCCATACACTTTCAAAACTACATGAATATCTTTCAAAATTAAACTTCTACAGAGAAGAGGAACACTGTTCTCACTTCTAACAATACTTTGATATATCCCAAACAACGGCTCTTCATTTCTGAGAAACACATGTGCATTTCTCACAAAAGCATTTCATGAAATCATAAACTTTCAAAAGAACGTGATTATCTTTCAAAGTAAAGCTTCTACAGAGAAAAGGAACACTGTTCTCACTTCTACTAAAACTTTGACATATCCAAACAATGGCTCTCCATTTCAGAGAAACAAGTGTGTTTCTCATAAAAGCATTTCATGAAATTCATACACTTTCAAAAGAATGTGATTATATTTCAAAGTAAAGCTTCTACAGAGAAAAAAAACACTTCTCTCAAATCAAACAACACATTTCACATTCACCAAAATACTGCTTCTATTTTCAAAGAAACACCTGTGTGTTTCTCAAAGAAGCATATCAAGAAATTCATATACTTCACAATGTACATGATTATCTTTCAAAGTAAAAGTTCTACAGTGAAAAGCAACACTGTTCTCACTTCTAACAAGACTTTGACATATAGCAAACAACAATTCTCTTTAAAAAAAAAAGCAAGTTCATTTCTCTCAAAAGCATTTCATGACTTTCATACAATTTCAAAGGAAATGATTATCTTTCAATGTAAAGTTTCTACAGTGTAAAGGAACACAGTTCTCTCTTCTATCAATCCTTTGACATATAGGAGAAGCGTTGTTTGCTATATGTCAAAGTATTGTTAGAAGTGAGAACAATGTTCATTTTCACTGTAGAACCTTTACTTTGAATGATAACCATGTTCTTTGGAAAGTGTATGAATTTCTTTAAATGCCTTTGTGAGAAACACACATGTGTTTCTCTAAAAATATAACAAGCCTTTTTGCGAATGTGAAAAGTTTTGTTAGATTTGAGAGAAGTGTTTTTTTCTATAGAATCTTTACTTTGAAAGACAATCATGTTCTTTGGATGTGTAATAATTTCAAAATATGCTTTTGTGAGAAACGCACATGTGTTTCTCTGAAAAGAAGTGCCTTTTTTCGGGATATTTAAAATTACTGGTAAAATTGAGAATATTGTTCCTGTCCTCTGTACAAGCTTTACTTTGAAAGATAATAACAATCTTTTGAAAGTGTATGTATTTCAATACATGCTTTTGTGAGAAACTCACTTGTTTCTCTGAAAAGGAGAGGCATTTTATCAATATGTCAAAGTACTGTTAAAAGTGAGAGCATTGTTGCTGTTCTCTGTAGAAGCTTCATTTTTAAAGATAATCAAGTTCTTTTGAAAGTGTATGAATTTCTTGAAATGCTTTTGTGAGAAAAGCACATGTGTTTTTTGATAAGAGAAGACATTTTTGCCATAGGTCAATGTATTGTCAGAAGAGAGAACAGTGTTCCTTTTCACTGTAGAAACTTTACTTTGAAAGATAATCAAGTTCTTTTGAAAATGTATGAATTTAAAGAAATGCTTTCGTGAGAAACGCATATGTGTTTCCTTGAAAGAGAAGCTGCTTTTGCTATATGTCAATGTTTTGTTAGAAGTGAGAACAGTGTCCTTTTCATTGTAGAAGCTTTATTTTGAAAGATAATCTTGTTCTTTGGAAGTGTATGAATTTCAAGATATGCTTGTGAGAAACACACATTTTTTTTAAAGAGAAGCATTTTCTGCTATACGTCAAAGTCTTGATAGAAGTGAGAACAGTGTTACTTTTCACTGTAGAACTTTTCTTTTGAAAAGTAATCATGTAGTTTGTGAAGTGTATGAATTTCTTGAAATGTTTTTTTGATAAACACACAGGTGTTTCTCTAAAATTAGAAGCAGTCTTTTGGCGACTGTGAAAAGTATTGTTAGATTTGAGAGAAGTGTTTTTTTCTCTGTAGAAGCTTCACTTTGAAATATAATCACATACTTTTGAAAGTGTATGAATTTCATGAAATGCTTTTGTGAGAAACACACTTGTTTCTCTGAAAAGGAGAGATATTGTATCGATATGTCAATGTATTAGTAGAAGTGAGAACAGTGTTCCTCTTCTCTGTAGAGGCTTAATTTTGAAAGATAATCATGTGCTTTTGAAAGTGTATGAATTTTATGAAATTCTTTTATGAGAAGCACACATGTATTTTCTGAAAAGAAGAGTCCTTGTTTGGCATATGTCAAGGTATTGGTAAAAGTGCAAACAATGTTCCTTTTCTCTGTAGAAGCTTTACTTTGAAGGATTATCTTGTTCTTTGGAAAGTGTATGAATTTCATGAAATGCTATTGTGAGAAACACACATGTTTCTCTGAGAAAAAGAGTCTTGCTTCGGGATTTATCAAAGTATTGTTACGAGCCAGAGCAGTGTTCCTGTTCTCTATAGAAGCTTTACTTTGAAAGATAATCGTTTTATTTTGAAAATGTATGAATTTCATGAAATGCTTTTATGAGAAAAACACATGTGTTTCTCTGAAAAGAAGAGCCTTTTTTGGGATATATCAAAGTATTGTTAAAAGCGAGAGTAGTTGCCGCGGACAGAGACGCGGCGCGCAGTCGCGGCAGACAGAGGCGCAGCGTGCAGTCATGGCGGACAGAGGCGCGGCAATCCATAATAGGCTTTGGGGGACCGACGCGGCGGCAGACACAAGTGGCAGGGACCGGCGGGGAACGGCGCAGTGGCAGACATAAGCAGCGGTGACCGGCGCGGTGCGGCGTGGTGGCAGACACAAGCGGCGGGGAACGGCAGGGACCAGCATGGCAGCAGACACAAGTGGCACGGCGGCAGACACAAGATGGGCACGCATTAACAAGAGCAGATCGCCCACTACAATTGAATCAAAGAGGTAGGCCTTTTGATGGCTAGGTCACTGGCAAACAGGGAGCCTGGTCTTGTTCCTGAAAATGCTTCGGAGGGGTGAGAGGGTTCCTGGCCTGCGGCAGGATCCAGGAACCAGAGCGAAGGCATCGTGTAACTGGAACCCTTGGCCAATAGGGAAACCTGATCTGGTTTTAAAAGTCCCATTAGATAGGATCAATAGGAAGAGATGGGCAGGTGCCAAGGCAAGAATTCACCCAATAATCTGAAAAACAACATGACAACACCAGAAACCAATGAGATTACAACAGAAATATTTGAACACCCTAACACAGAAGAAGTGGAAAAAATTGACTTTATGAAAGCAATAGAGTCCCTTATACAACATGTAAAAAACGCTCTTATAGAAATGGATGAGAAGTATAACAAAAAGTTTGAAAAAATGAGTAAATACCTGCATGATACTCTGGGAAATCAGGAAAAAAATGATCAAACAGGTAATGGAAACAGTTCAAGAATTAAAAACTGAAATGAAGGCAAGGAAGAAAACACAAACTGAGGACCAGCTGGTTATGGAAAATCTAGGTCAACGAGCAGAGTCTACAGAAACAAGCATAATCAATGATTACAAGAGATAGAAGAAAGAATCTCAGATTCTGAGGACACCATAGAGAAAATAAACGCACTGATCAAAGAAAACAGCAAAGCCAATAAATCCTCAACACAAAACATTCAGGAAATATGGGACACAATAAAAAGACCAAACCTAAGAATAATAGGAATAGAAGAAGGAGAAGAGTCACAGCTCAAAGGCCCAGAAAATATTTTAACAAAATTATGGAAGAAAACTTTCCCAACATATAGAAAGATATTCATTTAAATATTCAAGAAGCATACAGAACACCAAACAGACTGGATCAAAGAAAAATATCTCCTTGCCATATAACAATCAAAACACAAAATATACAGGTTAAAGAAAGAATATTAAGAGCTGCAAAGGAAAAAGGCCAAGTAACTTATAAAGGTAAATCGATCAGAATTACACCTGACTTCTCTATGGAAACCATGAAAGCCAGAAGGTCCTGGATAGAAGTAGTACAGAAGCTAAGAGACCATGGATGTAAACCCAAACTACTATACCCAGCCAAGCTATCATTCACTATTGATGGAGAAAACAAGACATTCCAGGATAAGAACAAATTTAAACCATACGTAGCCACAAATCCAGCCCTACAGAAAGTAATAGAAGGAAAATCGCAACCCAAGGAATCCAACAATGCCAACACTGCCTACAATAACTCAGGCATCTAGCGATCCTTCAACAGCACATCTCAAAGAAGGGAGACCCACAAACTCTACTACCAAAAACAAGAAGAATAACCAGAATAAACAACCACTGGTCATTAATATCACTTAATATTAATGGACTAAATTCACCTATAAAAAGGCACAGGGTAAGAGATTGGATACGAAAACAGGATCCAACAGTTTGCTGTTTTCAAGAAACACATCTCAACCATAAAGACAGACATCTACTCAGAGTAAAGGGTTGGGAAAAGGTTTTCCAAGCAAACGGTCCTAAGAAAAAAGCAGGTGTGGCCATACTAATTTCTAACAAAACTGACTTCAAACTAAAATCAATCAGAAGAGATCGAGATGGACACTTTATACTCATAACAGGAACAATGCATAAGGATGAAGTCTCAATCCTGAATATCTATACCCCTAATATAAAAGCACCCACTTATGTAAAAGAAATATTACCAGAGCTCAAGGCAGACATTAAAGCACACACACTAGTAGTAGGAGACTTCAACACAACTCTCTCTCCAAGGGACAGGTCAATCAGACAAAAACCTAATAGAGAATTAAGAGAATTATTGGAGGTAATGAAGCAAATGTACTTAACAGACATCTATAGAACATTCCACCCAAATAGGAAAGACTATACCTTCTTCTCTGCAGCTCATGGAACCTTCTCGAAAATTGACCACATACTCGGAAACAAAGGAAACCTCCACAGAGACAAAAAAATATCAGTGTTCGCATGTGTCTTATCTGATCACCACGGATTAAAGTTAGAAGGCAACAGCAATACTACCCACAGAAAGCCAACAAACTCATGGAAACTGAACAGTCAAATACTGAACCACACCTGGGTCAAGGAAGAAATTAAAAAAGAAATTAAAGTCTTCCTTAAAGAGACAACTTACTCAAACCTATGGGACATGATGAAAGCAGTGCTAAGAGGAAAGTTCATAGCACTAAGTGTCCACTTAAAGAAAATGGAGAATGCATACATTGTGGACTTAACAACACACCTGAAAGCTCTAGAAAAAAAAGAAGCAGATGCACCTAGGAGAAGTAGAAGACTGGAAATAATAAAACTGAGGTCTGAAATCAACAAAATAGAAACACAGAAAACAGTCCAAAGAATCAATGAAACAAAAAGCTGGTTCTTGGAGAAAATCAACAAGATCAACAAACCGCTATCCAAACTAATTAAACGACATAGAGAGAACACGCAAATAAATAAGATCAGAAATGAAAAGAGGGACATAACCAAAGAAACAGAGGAAATCCAGAGAATCATTAGATCTTACTACAAAAACCTGTATTCCACAAAACTGGAAAATACAAAAGAAATGGACATTTTTTTAAATAAGTACCATATCCCAAAGCTGAACCACGACCAGGTGAATGATCTAAATAGACCTGTTACTCGCGAAGAATTAGAAACAGTTATCAAAAAATCTTCCTTCGAAAAAAAGCCCAGGACCTGATGGCTTCAATGCAGAATTCTACCAGAACTTCCAAGAAGAACTAATACCTATACTCCTTAATGTATTTCACAATATAGAAACAGAAGAGTCATTGCCAAATTCCTTTTATGAAGCTACAGTTACCCTGATACCAAAACCACACAAAGACCCAACCAAGAAAGAGAATTACAGGCCTATCTCACTCATGAATATCGATGCAAATATTCTCAATAAAATACTGGCAAACTGAATCCATGAACACATTAGAAAAATTATCCATTATGATCAAGTAGGCTTCATCCCAGAGATGCAGGGCTGGTTCAACATATGCAAATCTATCAAAGTAATCCATCATATAAATAAACTGAAAGGAAACAACCATATGATCATTTCATTAGATGCTGCAAAAGCATTCAACAAAATTCAACACCCCTTTATGATAAAGGTCTTGGAGAGATTAGGAATAGAAGGGTCCTACCTAAATATAATAAAAGCTATTTACAGCAAGCCGACAGCTAACATTAAATTAAATGGAGAAAACCTCAAAGCCATCCCACTAAAATCAGGAACACGACAAGGATGTCCACTCTCTCCATACCTCTTCAATATAGTGCTTGAATTTCTAGCAATAGCAATAAGACAACATAAGGTGATCAAGGGGATTCGTATTGGAAAGGAAGAAGTTAAGCTTTCGTTATTTGCAGATGATATGATAGTATACATAAGCGACCCCAAAAATTCTACCAAAGAACTCCTACAGCTGATTTACACATTTAGTAATGTGGCAGGATACAAGATCAACTCCAAAAAATCAGTTGCCTTCCTATACACTAAGGATAAGGAAGCAGAGAGGGAAGTCAGAGAAGCATCACCTTTCACAATAGTCACAAATAGCATAAAATATCTTGGGGTTACTCTGACCAAGGAAGTGAAAGATCTATTTGACAATAACTACAAGTCTCTGAAGAAAGAAATTGAAGAGGACACCAAAAAATGGAAGGACCTCCCTTGCTCTTGGATTGGGAGGATCAACATAGTAAAAATGGCAATTCTACCAAAAGCAATCTATAGATTCAATGCAATCCTCATCAAAATTCTTCACAGATCTGAAGAAGACAGTAATCAAATATATATGGAAAAACAAAAAACCCAGGATAGCCAAAAAATCTTATACAATAAAGGATTGTCTGGAGGCATTACCATCCCTGACTTCAAACTCTATTACAGAGCTACAGTTTTGAAAACAGCCTGGTATTGGCATAAAAACAGAGAAGTTGACCAATGGAATCGAATAGAAGACCCTGACTTTAACCCACAAACTTATGAACACCTGATTTTCGATAAAGGAGCTAAAAGTATACAATGGAAAAAAGAGAGCATCTTCAACAAATTGTGCTGGCAAAACTGGATGTCAACCTGTAGAAGAATAAAATTAGATCCATTTCTATCACCATGCACAAAACTCAAGTCCAAATGGATTAAAGACCTCAATATCAGTCCGAACACACTGAACCTGATAGAAGAGAATGTGGGAAGTACTCTCCAACACACGGGCACAGGAGACCACTTCCTACATATAACACCTGCAGCACAGACATTAAGGGCCTCATTGAATAAATGGGACCTCCTGAGACTGAGAAGCTTCTGTAAAGCAAAGGACACTGTAACTAAGACAGAAAGGCAACCCACTTACTGGGAGAAGATCTTCACCAACCCCGCAACTGACAAAGGTCTGATCTCCAAAATATATAAAGAACTCAAGAAACTAGACCGTAAAAGGCTAATGAACCCAATTATAAAATGGGGCACTGAGCTGAACAGAGAATTCTCAACAGAAGAAGTTCAAATGGCCAAAAGACACTTAAGGTCATGCTCAACTTCCTTAGCGATCAGGGAAATGCAAATCAAGAAAACTTTAAGATACCATCTTACACCTGTCAGAATGGCTAAAATAAGAAACACCAATGATAGCCTTTGCTGGAGAGGTTGTGGAGAAAGGGGTACACTCATCCATTACTGGTGGGAATGCAAACTTGTGCAACCATTCTGGAAAGCACTGTGGAGGTTTCTCAGGAAATTCGGAATCAACCTACTCCTGGACTCAGCAATACCACTCTTGAGAATATACCCAAGAGAGGCCCTATCATACAACAAAAGTATATGCTCAATTATGTTCATAGCAGCATTGTTTGTAATAGCCAGAACCTGGAAACAACCTAGATGCCTTTCAATGGAAGAATGGATGAAGAAAGTATGGAATATATACATATTAGAGTATTACTCAGCAGTAAAAAACAAGGACTTCTTGAATTTGGCATACAAATGGATGGAAATAGAAAACACTATCCTGAGTGAGGTAAGCCAGACCCAAAAAGAGGAACATGGGATGTACTCACTCATATTTGGTTTCTTGCCATAAATAAAGAACATTGAACTTATAATTCGTGATCCTAGAGAAGCTAAATAAGAAGTCGAATCCAAAGACAAACATATAGGCATCCTCCTGAATATTAACCTTCATCAGGTGATGAAAGGAGTCAGAGACACACATTGGGGCACTGGACAGAAACCTCAAGGTCCAAATCAGGAGCAGAAGGAGAGGGAGCACGAGCAAAGAACTCAGGACCATGAGGGTGCTCCCATACACTGAGACATAGGGGATGTTCTATCAGGATCTCACCAAGGCCAGTTGGCCTGGGTCTGAAAAAGCATGGGATAAATAGGGACTAGCTGATCATAGCGGACAATGACAAATACTGAGAAGTCAAGAACAATGGCAGTGGGTTTTTGACCCTACTGCACGTACTGGCTTTGGGGGAGCCTAGGGAGTTTGAATGCTCACCTTACTAGACCTGGATAGAGGTGGGTGGCCCTTGGGCTTCCCACAGGTCAGGGAACCCTGATTGCTGTTCAAGCAAATAAGCGAGAGGGACTTGATGGGGGAGGGGGAGGGAAATGGGAGGCGGTGGCTGGGAGGAGGCAGAAATCCTTAATAAATAAATAAATTTTAAAAAATGAGAGCAGTATTCCTGTTCCCTTAGAAGCTTTACTTTGAAAGATAATGATTTTCTTTTGAAAGTGTATGAATTTCATGAAATGCTTTTGTGAGAAACGGACATGTGTTTTATTGAAAATTGAAGCCGTTTTTCCTATATGTCAAAGTTTGTTACAAGTGAGAACAGTGTTCCTTTTCACAGTAGAAACTTTACTTTGAAAGATAACCAAGTTCTTTTGAAAGTGTATGAATTTCATGAAATGATTTTGTGAGAAACATACTTGTTTCTCAAAAAAGGAGAGCCATTCTTTGGGTATGTCAAAGTTTAGTAGAAGTGAGAACAGTGTTCCTTTTCTCTGTAGAAGCTTTACTTTGAAAGATAATCACGTTCTTTTGAAAGTGTATGATTTCATGAAATGCTTTTGTGAGAAATGCACGTGTTTCTCTGAAAAGGAGAGCCATTGTTTGGGATATGTCAAAGTATTGTTAGAAGTGAGAACAGTGTTCGTCTTCTCTGTAGAACTTCATTTTGAAAGATAATCTTGTAGTATGGAAAGTGTATGAATTTCATGAAATGCTTTTTTGAGAAACACACAGGTCTTTCTCTGAATAGAGAAGCAGTCTTTTCGGGAATGTGAAAAGTTTTGTGAGAAGTGAGAGAAGTGTTTTTTTTTTCAGTAGAAGATTTACATTGAAAGATAATCATATTCTTTGTAAGTGTATGAATTTCAAGAAATGCTTTTGTGAGAAACACACATGTGTTTCTCTGAAAAGGAGAGCCCTTGTTCGGGATATGTAAAATTACTGTTAAATGTGAGAATAATGTTCCTGTTCTCAGTAGACGCTTTACGTTGAAAGATAATAATGTTCTTTTGAACCTGTATGAATTACAAGAAATGCTTTTGTGAGAAACGCACATGTGTTTCTTTGAAAAGAGAAGTGTTGCTTGCTATATGTCAAAATATTGTTAGAAGTCAGACAAGTGTTCTTTTTCACAGTCGAAGCTTTACTTTGAAAGATAATCATCTACTTTGGAAAGTGTATGAATTTCATGAAATGCTTTGTGAGAAACGCACTTGTTTCTCTGAAAAGGAGAGATATTGTATGTATATGTCAATGTATTAGTAGAAGTGAGAACAGTGTTCCTCTTCTCTGTAGAAGCTTAATTTTGAAAATAATCATGTTTTTTGGAAAGTGTATGAATTTCTTGAAATGCCTTTGTGAGAAACACATGCATTTCTCTGAAAAGAAGAGCCCTGGTATGGGATATGTAAAAGTATTGTTGAAAGTGAGAACAGTGTTGCTGTTCTCAGTAGAAGCTTCATTTTGAAAGATAATCAAGTTCTTTTGAAAGTGTATGAATTTCATGAAATGCTTTTGTAAGGAACGCACATGTGTTTTTTTGAAATGAGAAGCCATTTTTGCTATAGGTCAAAGTATTGTTGGAAGAGAGAACAGTGGTCCTTTTCACTGTAGAAATTTACTTTGAAAGATAATCAAGTTCTTTTGAATGTGTATGAATTTCAAGAAATGCTTTTGTGAGAAACGCATATGTGTTTCTCTGAAAAGAAGAGCCTTTGTTCAGGATATGTAAAATTCCGGTTAAAAGTGAGAATAGTGTTCCTGTCCTCTGTAGAAGCTTTACTTTGAAAGATAATAACGTTCTTTTGAAAGTGCATGTATTTCAAGAAATGCTTTTGTGTGAAACACACGTGTTTCTTTAAAAAGAAAAGCAGTTTTTGCTATTTGTCAAAGTATTGTTAGAAGTGAGAACAGAGTTCCTTTTCATGTGAGTTTCCCACAAAAGCATTTCATGAAATTAATAAACTTTCAAAAGAACGTGATTATCTTTCAAAGTACAGATTCTACAGTGAATCAGAACACTGTCATCACTTCTAACAATTCTTTGACATGTAGAAAAAATCTTCTCTTTTGAAAAAAACACATGTGCATTTTTCCCCAAAAGAATTTCATGAAATTCATACACATTCAAAAGAACTTCATTATCTTTGAAAGTAATGTTTCTCCAGGGAAAAAAAATACTGTTCTCTCTTCTAACAATACTTTGACCTATAGCAAAAATGGCTTCTGTTTTCAAAAAACACATGTGCGTTTCTCACAAAAGCATTTCAAGAAATTCCTACACTTTCATAAGAACGTGATTATCTTTCAAAGTAAAGCCTCTACAGCGCACAGGAACACTTTTCTTACTTCTAACAATAAATTGACATTTCCCAAACAACGACTTTACTTTTCTGAGTAATACATGTGCGTTTCTCTCAAATGCATTTCATGAAATTCATACACTTTCAAAAGAACGTGATTATCTTTCAAAGTAAAACTTCTAAACAGAAGCAGAACACTGTTCTCAATTCTAACAATACTTTGCTATATCCCAAACAAAGAATTTTCTTTTCCAAAAAAAAACATCTTTGATTCTTCCAAAAGCATTTCTTGAAATTCATACACTTTCAAAAGAACGTGATTATCTTTCAAAGTAAAACTTCTAAACAGAAGCAGAACACTGTTCTCAATTCTAACAATACTTTGCTATATCCCAAACAAAGAATTTTCTTTTCCAAAAAAAAACATCTTTGATTCTTCCAAAAGCATTTCTTGAAATTCATACATATTCAAAAAACACATGATTATCTTTCAAAGTAGAGCTTCAACAGAGAACAAGAACACTGTTCTTACAACTAACTATACTTTAACATATTACAAAAAAATCATCTTCTCTTTTTAGAGAAACACATGTGCGTTTCTCACAAAGGAATTTCACAAAATACATACACTTTCAAAGAACGTGATTATCTTTCAATAAAAGTTTCTAAAGAAAGCAGGTACACTGATCTCACATTGAACAATAATTTGACATTTCCCAAGCAACGACTTCTCTTTTCAGAAAAACACATGTGCTTTCTTATAAAAGCATTTCATCAAATTCATACACTTTAAAAACAACATGAATATCTTTAAAGTAAAGCCTCTACAGAGCACAGGAACACTGTTCTCCCTCGTAACAATACCAACCATTTCCCAAACAACGACCATAATTTTCTAAGTAACACATGTGTGTTTCTCGCAAAAGCATTTCATGAAATTCATACACTTTCAAAAGAATGTGATTATCTTTCAAAGTAAATCATCTAAACATAAGAAAAACACTGTTCTCAATTCTAATTATACTTTGCTATATCCCAAACAAAATATATACTTTTCACAAAACACATCTGTGATTCTTAAAGAAGCATTTCAAGAAATTCATACACTTTAAAAAGAACTTGATTATCTTTCAAAGTAGAGCTTCAACAGAGAACAGGAACACTGTTCCCTCAACTAAATATACTTTTATATATTACAAACAACATCTTCTCTTTTCAGAGAAACACATGGTCGTTTCTCACAAAAGCATTTCATGAAATTCATACACTTTCATAAGAACGTGACTATCTTTCAAAATAAAGCTTCTACACAGAAGAGGAACACTCTTCTCAATTCCAACAATATTGATATATCCCAAACAAAAAATATTTTCACAGAAACACATCACCATTTCTTACAAAAGCATTTCATGAAAATTCATACACTTTCAATAAAACGTGATTATCTTTCAAAGTAAAGCTATTACAAAAAAGAAGAACACTGTTCTCAATTCTAACAATAATTTGATATATCTCACACAACGAATCTTCTTTTCACAGAAACAAATCTGCGTTTCTTAAAAAAGCATTTCATGAAATTCATACACTTTCAAATGAACATGAATGTCTTTCAATGTAAAGCTTCTACAGAGCACAGGAACACTGTTCTCACTTGTAACAATGCCAAACATTTCCCAAGCAACGACCTTACTTTTCTGAGTAACATATGTGTGTTTCTCGTAAAAGCATTTCATGAAATTCATCCACTTTCAAAAGAACGTGATTATTTTTCAAAATAAAGCTTCTAAAGAGAACATGAATACTGGTCTCACTTCTAACAATACTTTGATATATTCCAAACAATTAATCTTCTTTTCACAGAAACACATCAGCTTTTCTTACAAAAGCATTTAATGAAATTCATACACTTTCAAAAGAATGTGAATATCTTTCAAAATAAAGCTTCTGCAGAGCACAAGAACACTGTTCTCACTTGTAACTATTCTGTAACATTTCCCAAACAACGACCTTACTTTTCTGAGTAACACATGTGCGATTCACACAAAAGCATTTCATGAAATTCATCCACTTTCAAAGGAACGTGATTATCTTTCAAATTAAAGCTTCTACAGAGAACAGGAACACTGGTCTCACTTCTAATAATACTTTGATATATCCCATACAACGAATCTACTTTTCAGAGACATACATGTGAGTTTCTCACAAAAGCATTTCATGAAATACGTATACTTTCAAAGATCGTGATTATCTTTCAAAGTAAAGCTTCTACACAGAAGAGGAACACTGTTCTCAATTCTAACAATACATTGATATATCCCAAACAAAGAATCTTCTTTTCACAGTAACATATCTGTGTTTCTCACAAAAGCTTTCATGAAATAAATACACTTTCAAAAGAACGTCATTATCTTTCAAAGTAAAGCTTCTCAGGGGAAGAGGAAAACTGTTTTCAATTCTAACAATACTTTGATATATTCCACACAATGAATCTTCTTTTCACAGAAAAACGTGATTATCGTTCAAAGTTAAGCTTCTACAGAGATCAGGAACGAAGTTCACATAAATAACTATACTTTGATATAATACAAACAACATCGTCTCTTTTCGAAGAAACGCAAGTGCATTCCTCACAAAATCATTTCAACAAATTCATACTCTTTCAAACGAACATGATTATCTTTCAAAGTAAAGCTTCTAAGGAGAAGAGGAACACTGTTCTCACGTCTAAAAATGCTTTGATACATCCCACACAATGAATCTTGTTTTCACAGTAACATATCTGTGTTTCTCACAAAAGCATTTCATGAAACACCTACACTTTCAAAAGAACGTGATTATCTTAAAGTAAAGCTTCTCAGGGGAAGAGGAACACTGTTCGCTAAACTAACAATACTCTGATATATCCCACACAATGAATCTTGTTTTCCCAGTAACATATCTGTGTTTCCCACAAAAGCATTTCATGAAATATATATACTTACAAAAGAACGTCATTATCTTTCAAAGTTAAGCTTCTACAGAGATCAGGAACGCTGTTCACACAAATAACTATATTTTGATATATTACAAACAACATCGTCTCTTTTCGAAGAAACACAAGGGTGTTCCTTACAAAATCATTTCAACAAATTCATACTCTTTCAAACGAACATGATTATCTTTCAAAGTAAAGCTTCTACACAGAACAGGAACACTGTTCTCAATTCTAAAAGTACTTTGATACATCCCACACAACGAATCTTGTTTTCACAGTAACATATTTGCGTTTCTCAGAAAAGCATTTCATAAAATACCTACACTTTAAAAAGTCGTGATTATCTTTCAAAGTAAAGCTTCTAAGGAAAAGAGGAACACTGTTCTCAATTCTCACAATACTTTCATACATCCCACACAACGAATATTCTTTTCACAGTAACATATCTGTGTTTCTCACAAAAGCTTTCATGAAATAAATAACTTTCAAAAGAACGTGATTATCTTTCAAAGTAAAGCTTCTAAGGGGAAGAGGAACAGTGTTCTAAAGTCTAACAATACTTTGATACATCCCACACAAAGAACCTTCTTTTCACAGTAACATATCTGTGTTTCTCAAAAAAGCTTTCATGAAATAAATACACTTTCAAAAGAACGTCATTATCTTTCAACGTAAATCTTCGAAGGGGTAGAGGAACACTGTTCTCAAGTCTATCAATACTTTGATATATCCCACACAACGAATCTTGTTTTCGCAGTAACATATCTGTGTTTCTCGCAAAGCATTCATGAAATAAATACACTTTCAAAAGAACGTCATTATCTTTCAAAAAATGCTCCTTCAGCGGACAGGAACACTGGTCTCACTTCTAAAAATACTTTGACATTACCCAAATAAAGACTTTACATTTCTGAGTAATACATGTGTGTTTCTCAAAAATGCATTTCATGAAATCCATACACTTTCAAAAGAACATGATTATCTTTGAAAGTAAAGCTTCTACAGAGAAGAGGAACACTCTTCAGGCAAGTAAGTATACTTTGGCATATTACAAACAAGAACTCTCTTTTTTCAAAGAAACACAAGTGCATTCCTCAAAAAGCATTTCATCAAATTCATCCACTTTCAAAAGAACTCAACTATCTTTCCAAGTAAAGCGTCTACAGAGAAAAGGCACACTTGTCTCACTTCTATCAATACTTTGACATAGAGAAAACCAGGGCTTAACTTTTCAAGAAACAAATGTGCGTTTCTCAGAAAAGCCATTCATAAAATACATACACTTTCAAAATGAAAGTGATTATCTTTCAAAATATAGCTTCTAAAGGAAAGATGAACACAGTTCTCAATTCTAAAAATACTTTGATATATCCCACATAACGAATCTTCTTTTCACAGAAACACATCTGCGTTTCTTACAAAAGCATTTCATGAAATTCATACACTTTCATAAGAATGTGATTATATTTCAAAGTAAAGCTTCAACAGAGCACAGGAACACTGTTCTCACTTCTAACAATACTTTAACTTTTCCCAAACTAAGACCTTACTTTTCTGAGTAACACATGTGCGTTTCTCGCAAAAGCATTTCATGAAATTCATACACTTTCATATGAACGAGATTATCTTTCAAAATGAAGCTTCTACAGAGAACAGGTACACTGTTCTCACATCTAAAAATAATTTGACATTTCCCAAACAATGACTTCTCTTTTCAGAGAAAAAGATGTGCGTTTCTCACAAAAGCATTTCATCAAATTCATACTCTTTCAAAGGAACGTTATTATCTTTAAATTAAAGCTTCTACAGAGAACAGGAACACTGGTCTCACTTCTACCAATACTTTGATATAACCCAAACAACGAATCTTCTTTTCAGAGAAACACATGTGAATTTCTCACAAAAGCATTTCATGAAATACATACACTTTCAAAAGAACGTGATAATCTTTAAAATTAAAGCTTCTATACAGAAGAGGAACACTTTTATCAATTCTAACAATACTTTGATATATCCCAAACAACGAATCTTCTTTTCAGAGAAACAAATGTGAGTTTCTCACAAAAGCATTTCATGAAATACATACACTTTCTAAAGAACGTGAATACCTTTCAAAATAAAGCTTCTACAGAGAACAGGAACACTGTTCAACAAGTAAGTATACTTTGACATATTACAAAAAACACCTTTCTTTTCAGATAAACATATGTGCGTTTCTCAAAAGAAGTTCATCAAATTCATCCACTTTCAAAAGAACTTGACTATCTTTCCAAGTAAAGCGTCTACAGAGAAAAGAATCACTTGTCTCACTTCTCACAATACTTTGACATAGAGAAAATCATGACTTATCTTTTCAAGAAACAAATGTGCGTTTCTCACCAAAGCAATTCATGAAATTCATACACTTTCAAAAGAACGTGATTATCTTTCAAAGTAATGCTTCTACAGAGAACATCTAACAATAATTTGACATTTGCCAAACAACGACTTTACTTTTCAGAATAACACAGGTTTGTTTCTCACTAAACCATTTCTTGAAATTCACACAATTCCAAAGAACGTGATTTTCTTTCAAAGTAAAGCTATTTCATAAAAGAGGAACACTATTCTCTATTCTAACCATACTTCAATACATCCCACACAACGAATCTTCTTTTCACAGGAACACATCTGCATTACTTACAAAAGAATTTCATGAAATTCATACCCTTTCAAAAGAAAGTGATTATCTTTCAAAGTAAAGCTTCTACAGAGAACAGAAACACTGGTCTCACTGGTAAAAATACCAAATATTTCCCAAACAACGACCTTACTTTTCTGAGTAACACATGTGTGTATATCACATAAGCATTTCATGAAATTCATACACTTTCAACAGAATGTGATTATCTCAAAATAAAGCTTCTACAGAGAACAGGAATACTGGTCTCACTTCTAACAATACTTTGATATATTCCAAACAACAAATCTTCTTTTCAGAGAAACACATGTGAGTTTGTCACAAAAGCATTTCATGAGATATATACACATTCAAAAGAACGTGATTATCTTTGAAAGTAAAGATTCAACACAGAAGAGGAAAACTGTTCTCAATTCTAAAAATACTTTGATGTATCCTACACGACTCTTCTTTTCACAGAAACACATCTTTGTTTCTTACAAAAGCATTTCCTGAAATTCATACACTTCCAAAAGAACATGAATATCTTTCAAAGAAAAGCTTCTACAGAGCACAGGAACACTGTTCTCACTTGTAACTATAACAAACATTTCCCAAACAACGACCTTACTTCTCTGAGTAACACATGTGTGTTTCTCGAAAAGCATTTCATGAAATACATACACTTTCAAAAGAACGTGAATATCTTTCAAAGTAAAGCATCTACATAGAAGAAGAACACTGTTCTCATTATAACAATACTTTGATATATCCTAAAGAAACAATATTCTTTTTTTTAAATATTTATTTAATATGTATACAATATTGTGTCTGTATGCCTGAAGGCCAGAAGAGGGCGCCAGACCTCTTTATAGATGGTTGTGAGCCACCATGTGGTTGCTGGAAATTGAACTCAGGACCTTTGGAAGAGCAGTCAATGCTCTTAACCACTGAGCCATCTTTCCAGCACAAGAACCAATGTTCTTTTCACAGAAACACTTCTGCATTTCTTACAAAAGCATTTCATGAAAATCATACACTTTCAAATGAACGTGAATATCTTTCAAAGTAAAGCTTCAACAGAGAACAGGAACACTGTTCCCACAACTACCTATACTTTTACATATTACAAACAACATCTTCTCTTTTCAGAGAAACACATGTGCGTTTCTCACAAAAGCATTTAAGAAATTCATACACTTTTATAAGAACGTGATTATCTTTCAAAATAAAGCTTCTACAGAGAACAGGTAAACGGGTCTCACAACTAACAATAATTTGACATTTCATAAACAACGACTTCTCTTTTCAGAAAAACAAATATGCTTTCTCACAAAAGCATTTCATCAAATTCATACTCTTTCAAAGAATGTGATTATCTTTCAAAGTAAGACTATTACACAAAAGAGGAACACTATTCTCAA
Source organism: Microtus californicus (assembly GCA_028537955.1). Taxonomy (NCBI): domain Eukaryota; kingdom Metazoa; phylum Chordata; class Mammalia; order Rodentia; family Cricetidae; genus Microtus; species Microtus californicus. The sequence continues at coordinate 91,965,476 of JAQJZF010000005.1, forward strand.
ATCTAACAATACTTTGATATTTGAAACAACGAATCTTAGTTTCACAGAATCACATCTGCGTTCCTTAGAAAAGCATTTCATGAAATTATTACACTTTCAAAAGAACGTTAATATCTTTCAAAGTAAAGTTTCTACAGAGCACAGGAACACTGTTCTCACTTGTAACAATACTTTGACATTTGCTAAACAACGACCTTACTTTTCTGAGTAACACATGTGCGTTTCTAGCAAAAGCATTTCATGAAATTCATACACTTTCAAATTAACGTTATTATTATTTCAAATTAAAGCTTCTACAGAGAACAGGTACACTGGTCTCACATCTAACAATAATTTGACCTTTCCCAAACTACGACTTCTCTTTTCAGAGACACATGTGCTTTCTCACAAAAGCATTTCATCAAATTCATACACTTTCAAAAGAACGTGATTATATTTCAATATAAAGTTTCTACAGAGAACAGGTACACTGGTCTCACATCTAACAACAATTTGACATTTCCCAAACAACGACTTCTCTTTTCAGAGAAACACATGTGCTTTCAACAAAAGCATTTCATCATATTCATACACTTTAAAAAGAACGTGATTATGTTTCAAAGTAAAGCTTCTCCAGAGAACAGGAACACTGTTCACACAACTTAGTATACATTGACATATTACAAACAACATCTGCTCTTATCAAAGAAACACATGTGTGTTGATCACAAAAGCATTTCATCAAATTTACCCACTTCAAATGAATATAATTATCTTCCCAAGTAATGCGTCTACAGAGAAAAGGAACACTTGTCTCACTTCTAACAATACTTTCACATAGAGATAACCATGGCTTAACTTTTAAAGAAAAAATATGCATTTCTCAAAAATAATTTAACGAAATATATACACATTAAAAGAATGTGAATATCTTTCAAAGTAAAGCTTCTACAGAGAAAAGGTACACTGGATTCACATCTAACAATGAATTGATATTTACCAAATAATGACTTCTCTTTTGAGAAAAACACATGTGCTTTCTCACAAAAGCATTTCATCAAATTCACACATTTTCACAGAACTTGATTATCTTTCAAAGTAAAGCTTCTACAGAGAAGAGGAACACTGGTCTCACTTCTAACAATACTTTAATATATCCCAAACAACGAATCTTCTTTTCAGAGAAACACATGTGAGTACCTCACAATAGCTTTCATGAAATATATATGCACTTTCAAAAGATTGTCATTATCTTTCAGAGTAAAGCTTCTAAGGGGAAGAGGAACACTGTTCTCAATTCTAACAATACTTTGATATATCCCAAACAAAGAATCTTCTTTTCACAGTAACATATCTGTGTTTCTCACAAAAGCTTTCATGAAATAAATACACTTTCAAAAGAACGTCATTATCTTTCAAAGTAAAGCTTCTCAGGGGAAGAGGAAAACTGTTTTCAATTCTAACAATACTTTGATATATTCCACACAATGAATCTTCTTTTCACAGAAAAACGTGATTATCTTTCAAAGTTAAGCTTCTACAGAGATCAGAAACGATGTTCACACAAATAATTATACTTTGATATAATACAAAAAACATCGTCTCTTTTCGAAGAAACGCAAGTGCGTTCCTCACAAAATCATTTCAACAAATTCATACTCTTTCAAACGAACATGATTATCTTTCAAAGTAAAGCTTCTAAGGGGAAGAAGAACACTGTTCTCATGTCTAAAAATACTTTGATAAATCCCTCACAACGAATCTTGTTTTCACAGTAACATATCTGTGTTTCTCACAAAAGCATTTCATGAAACACCTACACTTTCAAAAGAACGTGATTATCTTAAAGTAAAGCTTCTCAGGGGAAGAGGAAAACTGTTCGCTAGTCTAACAATACTTTGATATATCCCACACAACGAATCTTGTTTTCCAAGTAACATATTTGTGTTTCTCAAAAAAGCATTTCATGAAATATATATACTTTCAAAAGTACGTCATTTTCATTCAAAGTAAAGCTTCTAAGAGGAAGAGGAACACTGTTCTCACATCTAGCAATACTTTGATACATCCCAAAAAACGAATCTTGTTTTCACAGAAACACGTCTGTGTTTCTTAAAAAAGCATTTCATGAAATTCATACACTTTCAAAAGAACGTCATTATCTTTCAAAGTACAGCTTCTAAGGGGAAGAGGAACACCGTTCTCACATCTAACAATACTTTGATACATTCCCAACAACGAATCTTGTTTTCAAGAAACACGTCTGTGTTTCTCAAAAAAGCATTTCATGAAATTCATACACTTTCAATAGAACGAATTATCTTTCAAAGTTAAGCTTATACAGAGATCAGGAATACTGTTCACACAAATAACTACACTTTGATATATTATAAACAACATCGTCACTTTTCGAAGAAACGCAAGTGCGTTCCTCACAAAATCATTTCAACAAATTCATACTCTTTCAAACGAACATTATTATCCTTCAAAGAAAAGCTTCTACACAGAACAGGAAAACTGTTCTCAATTCTATCAATACTGTGATATATTCCAAACAAAGAATTTTCTTTTCACAGTAACATATCTGTGTTTCTCAAAAAAGCTTTCATGAAATAAATACACTTTCAAAAGAACGTGATTATCTTTCAAAGTAAAGCTTCTAAGGGGAAGAGGAACATTGTTCTCAATTCTAACAATACTTTCATACATCCCACACAATGAATCTTCTAATCACAGTAACAAATCTGTGTTTCTCACAAAAGCTTTCATGAAATATATATGCACTTTCAAAAGAATGTCATTATCTTTCAGAGTAAAGCTTGTAAGGGGAAGAGGAACACTGTTCTCAATTCTAACAATACTTTCATACATCCCACACAACGAATCTTCTTTTCACAGTAACAAATCTGTGTTTCTCACAAAAGCTTTCATGTATTAAATACACTTTCAAAAGAACGTCATTATCTTTCAGAGTTAAGCTTCTAATGGGAAAAGGAACACTGTTCTCAAGTCTAACAATACTTTGATACATCACACACAGCGAGTCTTCTTTTCACAGTAACATATCTGTGTTTCTCACAAAAGCTTTCATGAAATAAATACACTTTCAAAAGAACGTCATTATCTTTCATAGTAAAGCTTCTAAGGGGAAGAGGAACACTGTTCTCAATTCTTACAATACTATGAAATATTCCACACAACGAATCTTCTTTTCACAGAAAAACATCTGCGTTTCTCACAAAAGCATTTCATAAAATACCTACACTTTCAAACGAACGTGATAATCTTTCAAAATATCTCTCAGGGGAAGAGGAACACTGTTTTCTAGTCTAAAAATACTCTGATATATTCCCACACAACAAATCTTGTTTACAGAGTAACATATCTCTGGTTCTCACAAAAGCATTTCATGAAATATATACGCTTTCAAAAGAACGTCATTATCTTTCAAAGTAAAGCTTCTAGGGCAAGAGGAACACTGTTCTCACATCTAAAAATACTTTGATACATCTCAAACAACGAATCTTGTTTTCACAGAACACGTCTGTGTTTCTCACAAAAGCATTTCATGAAATTCATACACTTTCAAAAGAACGTCATTATCTTTCAAAGTACAGCTTCTAAGGGGAAGAGGAACACCGTTCTCACATCTAACAATACTTTGATACATTCCCAACAACGAATCTTGTTTTCAAGAAACACGTCTGTGTTTCTCAAAAAAGCATTTCATGAAATTCATACACTTTCAATAGAACGAATTATCTTTCAAAGTTAAGCTTATACAGAGATCAGGAATACTGTTCACACAAATAACTACACTTTGATATATTATAAACAACATCGTCACTTTTCGAAGAAACGCAAGTGCGTTCCTCACAAAATCATTTCAACAAATTCATACTCTTTCAAACGAACATTATTATCCTTCAAAGAAAAGCTTCTACACAGAACAGGAAAACTGTTCTCAATTCTATCAATACTGTGATATATTCCAAACAAAGAATTTTCTTTTCACAGTAACATATCTGTGTTTCTCAAAAAAGCTTTCATGAAATAAATACACTTTCAAAAGAACGTGATTATCTTTCAAAGTAAAGCTTCTAAGGGGAAGAGGAACATTGTTCTCAATTCTAACAATACTTTCATACATCCCACACAATGAATCTTCTAATCACAGTAACAAATCTGTGTTTCTCACAAAAGCTTTCATGAAATATATATGCACTTTCAAAAGAATGTCATTATCTTTCAGAGTAAAGCTTGTAAGGGGAAGAGGAACACTGTTCTCAATTCTAACAATACTTTCATACATCCCACACAACGAATCTTCTTTTCACAGTAACAAATCTGTGTTTCTCACAAAAGCTTTCATGTATTAAATACACTTTCAAAAGAACGTCATTATCTTTCAGAGTTAAGCTTCTAATGGGAAAAGGAACACTGTTCTCAAGTCTAACAATACTTTGATACATCACACACAGCGAGTCTTCTTTTCACAGTAACATATCTGTGTTTCTCACAAAAGCTTTCATGAAATAAATACACTTTCAAAAGAACGTCATTATCTTTCATAGTAAAGCTTCTAAGGGGAAGAGGAACACTGTTCTCAATTCTTACAATACTATGAAATATTCCACACAACGAATCTTCTTTTCACAGAAAAACATCTGCGTTTCTCACAAAATCATTTCATAAAATACCTACACTTTCAAACGAACGTGATAATCTTTCAAAATAAATCTCTCAGGGGAAGAGGAACACTGTTTTCTAGTCTAAAAATACTCTGATATATTCCCACACAACAAATCTTGTTTACAGAGTAACATATCTCTGGTTCTCACAAAAGCATTTCATGAAATATATACGCTTTCAAAAGAACGTCATTATCTTTCAAAGTAAAGCTTCTAGGGCAAGAGGAACACTGTTCTCACATCTAAAAATACTTTGATACATCTCAAACAACGAATCTTGTTTTCACAGAACACGTCTGTGTTTCTCACAAAAGCATTTCATGAAATTCATACACTTTCAATTGAACGTGATTATCGTTCAAAGTTACGCTTCTACAGAGATCAGGACCGCTGTTCACACAAATAACTATACTTTGATATATTAAAAACAACATCTTCTCTTTTCAAAGAAACGCAAGTGCGTTCCTCACAAAATCATTTCAACAAATTCATACTCTTTCAAACGAACATGGTTATCCTTCAAAGAAAAGCTTCTACACAGAACAGGAAAACTGTTCTCAATTCTATCAATACTGTGATATATTCCAAACAAAGAATCTTCTTTTCACAGTAACATATCTGTGTTTCTCAAAAAAGCTTTCATGAAATAAATACACTTTCAAAAGAACGTGATAATCTTTCAAAGTAAAGCTTCTAAGGGTAGAGGAACATTGTTCTCAATTCTAACAATACTTTCATACATCCCACACAATGAATCTTCTAATCACAGTAACAAATCTGTGTTTCTCAGAAAAGCTTTCATGAAATATATATGCACTTTGAAAAGAATGTCATTATCTTTCAGATTAAAGCTTGTAAGGGGAAGAGGAACACTGTTCTCAATTCTAACAATACTTTCATACATCCCACACAACGAATCTTCTTTTCACAGTAACAAATCTGTGTTTCTCACAAAAACTTTCATGTATTAAATACACTTTCAAAAGAACGTCATTATCTTTCAAAGTTAAGCTTCTAATGGGAAAAGGAACACTGTTCTCAAGTCTAACAATACTTTGATACAGTACACACAGCGAATCTTCTTTTCACAGTAACATATCTGTGTTTCTCACAAAAGCTTTCATGAAATAAATACACTTTCAAAAGAACGTCATTATCTTTCATAGTAAAGCTTCTAAGGGGAAGAGGAACACTGTTCTCAATTCTAACAATACTGTGACATATTCCACACAACGATTCTTCTTTTCACAGAAAAACATCTGCGTTTCACACAAAATCATTTTATAAAATACCTACACTTTCAAACGAACGTGATAATCTTTCAAAGTAAATCTCTCAGGGGAAGAGGAACACTGTTCTCTAGTCTAAAAATACTCTGATATATTCCCACACAACAAATCTTGTTTACAGAGTAACATATCTGTGGTTCTCACAAAAGCATTTCATGAAATATATACGCTTTCAAAAGAACGTCATTATCTTTCAAAGTAAAGCTTCTAGGGCAAGAGGAACACTGTTCTCACATCTAAAAATACTTTGATACATCTCAAACAACGAATCTTGTTTTCACAGAACACGTCTGTGTTTCTCACAAAAGCATTTCATGAAATTAATACACTTTCAATTGAACGTGATTATCGTTCAAAGTTACGCTTCTACAGAGACCAGGACCGCTGTTCACACAAATAACTATACTTTGATATATTACAAACAACATCCTCTCTTTTCAAAGAAATGCAAGTGCGTTCCTCACAAAATCCTTTCAACAAATTCATACTCTTTCAAACGAACATGATTATCTTTCAAAGTAAAACTTCTACACACAACAGGAACACTGTTCTCAATTCTAACAATATTTGATATATCTCAAACAAAGAATCTTCTATTCACAGTAACAAATCTTTGTTTCTCCCAAAAGCTTTCATGAAAAAAATCCACTTTCAAAAGAACGTGATTATGTTTCTAAGTAAAGCTTCTAAGGGGAAGAGGAACACTGTTCTCAATTCTCACAATACTTTCATACATCCCACACAACGAATATTCTTTTCACAGTAACATATCTGTATTTCTCACAAAAGCTTGCATGAAATATAAACACTTTCAAAAGAACGTGATTATCTTTCAAAGTAAAGATACTAAGGGGAAGAGGAACAGTGTTCTCAAGTCTACCAATACTTTGATACATCCCATACAAGAAATCTTCTTTTCACAGTAACATTTCTGTATTTCTCACAAAAGCTTTCATGAAATAAATACACTTTCAAAAGAATGTCATTTTCTCTCAAAGTAAAGCTTCTCAGGGGGAAGAAGAACACTGTTCTCAAGTCTAACAATACTTTGATATATCCCAAACAACGAATCTTCTTTTCACAGAAACACATCTGCGTTTCTCACAAAAGCATTTCATAAAACACCTACACTTTCAAAAGAACGTGATTATCTTACAAAGTAAAGCTTCTAAGGGGAAGTGGAACATTGATATCAATTCTAACAATACTTTCATACATCCCAAACAACGAATCTTGTTTTCACAGAAACATGTATGTGTTTCTCAAAAAAGCATTTCATGAAATTAATACACTTTCAATAGAACGTGATTATCGTTCAAAGTTAAGCTTCTACAGAGATCAGGAACGCTGTTCACACAAATAACTATACTTTGAAATATTACAAACAACATCGTCTCTTTTCGAAGAAACGCAAGTGCGTTTTTCACAAATTCATTTCAACAAATTCATACTCTTTCAAACGAACATGATTGTCTTTCAAAGTAAAGCTTCTGCACAGAACAGGAACCCTGTTCTCAATTCTAACAATACTTTGATATATCCCAAACAAAGAATCTTCTTCTCAGAGTAACATATCTGTGTTTCTCACAAAAGCTTTCATGATCTATATATGGACTTTTAAAAGAACGTCATTATCTTTCAGAGTAAAGCTTGTAAGGGGAAGAGGAACACTGTTCTCAAGTCTAACAATAGTTTGATACATCACACACAGCGAAACTTCTTTTCACAGTAACATATCTGTTTTTCTCACAAAAGCATTTCATGAAATACCTACACTTTCAAAAAAACGTGATTATCTTACAAAGTTAAGCTTTTACAGAGAACAGGAACGCTGTTCACACAAATAACTATACTTTGATATATTACAAACAACATCGTCTCTCTTCGATGAAACGCAAGTGCGTTCCTCACAAAATCATTTCAGCAAATTCATACTCTTTCAAACGAACATGATTATCTTTCAAAGTAAAGCTTCTACACAGAACAGGAACACTGTTCTCAATTCTAACAATACTTTGATATATCCCAAACAAAGATTATTCTTTTCATATTAACATATCTGTGTTTCTCACAAAAGCATTCATGAAATAAATACACTATCAATTGAACGTGATTATCTTTCAAATTAAAGCTTCTAAGGGCAAGAGCAAAATTGTTCTCAATTCTAACAATACTTTCATTCATCCCACACAACGAATCTTCTTTTCACAGTAACATATCTGTGTTTCTCACAAAAGCTTTCATGAAATGAATACACTTTCAAAAGAACGTCATTATCTTTCAATTTAAAGCTTCTCAGGGGAAGAGGAACACTGTTCTCAAGTCTAACAATACTTTGATATATCTCACACCACGAATATTGTTTTCCCAGTAACAAATCAGTGTTTCTCACAAAAGCTTTCATGAAATAAATACACTTTCAAAAGAACGCGATTATCTTTCAAAGTAAAGGTTCTAAGGGGAAGAGGAACATTGTTCTCAATTTTCACAATACTTTCATACATTCCACACAACGAATCTTCTTTTCACAGTAACATATCTGTGTTTCTCACAAAAGCTTTCATGAAATAATTTCACTTTCAAAAGAACGTCATTATCTTTCAAAGTAAAGCTTCTAAGGGGACGAGGAACATTGTTCTCAATTCTAACAATACTTTGATATATCCCACACAACGAATCTTCTTTTCACAGAAACACATCTGCGTTTCTCACAAAAGCATTTCATAAAACACCTACACTTTCAAAAGAACGTGATTATCTTTCAAAGTTAAGTTTCAAAAGGGAAGAAGAACTCTGTTCTCAAGTATAACAATACTTTGATACATCACACACAGCGAATCTTCTTTTCACAGTTACATATCTGTGTTTCTCACAAAAGCATTTCATGTAATACCTACACTTTCAAAGAACGTGATTATCATTCAAACTAAAGCTTCTAAGGGGAAGAAGAACACTGTTCTCAAGTCTAACAATTTTGAAATATCTCAGACAAAGAATCTTCTTTTCACAGTAACAAATCTGTGTTTCTCACAAAAGCCTTCATGAAAAAAATACCCTTTCAAAAGAAAGTGATTATCTTTCAAAGTAAAGCTTCTAAGGGGAGAGGAACACTGTTCTCAATTCTCACAATACTTTCATTCATTTCACAAAACGAATCTTCTTTTCACAGTAACATATCTGTGTTTCTCACAAAAGCTTTCATTAAATGAATACACTTTCAAAAGAACGTCATTATCTTTCAAAGTAAAGCTTCTAAGGGGAAGAGGAACACTATTCTCAAGTCTAAAAATACTTTGATATATCTCACACCACGAATATTGTTTTCCCAGTAACATATCAGTGTTTCTCACAAAAGCATTCATGAAATAAATACAATTTCAATAAGGTTCTAAGGGGAAGAGGAACATTGTTGTCAATTCTAAAAATACTTTCATACATCCCACACAACGAATCTTCTTTTCATAGAAACATATCTGTGTTCCTCACAAAAGCTTTCATGAAATATATGCACTTTCAAAAGAACGTCATTATCTTTCAGTGTAAAGCTCCTAAGGGGAAGAGGAATGCTGTTCTCAATTCTAATAATACTTTGATATATCCCAAACAAAGAATTTTCACAGTAACATATCTGTGTTTCTCACAAAAGCTTTCATGAAATAAATACACTTTCAAAAGAACGTGATTATCTTTCAAAGTAAAGCTTCTAAGGGGAAGAGGAACACTGTTCTCAATTCTAACAAAACTTCGATATATCCCACACAACGAATCTTCGTTTCACCGAAACACATCTGCGATTCTCACAAAAGCATTTCATAAAATACCTACACTTTCAAAAGAACGTGATTATCTTTCAAAGTTAAGCTTCTCAGGGGAAGAGGAACACTTTTATCTAGTCTAACAATACTTTGATACATCCCACACAAAGAAACTTCTTTTCACAGTAACATATCTGTGTTTCTCAAAAAAGCATTTTAATGAAATTCATACACTTTCAATAGAACGTGATTATCGTTCAAAGTTAAGCTTCTACAGAGATCAGGAAAGCTTTTCACACAAATAACTCTACTTTGATATATTACAAACAACATCGTCTCTTTTCGAAGAAACGCAATTGCATTCCTGACAAAATCATTTCAACAAATTCATACTCTATCAAATGAACATGATTATCTTTCAAAGTAAAGCTTCTAAGGGAAGAGGAACACTGTTCTCAATTCAAACACTACTTTGATATATCCCAAACAAAGATTCTTCTTTTCACAGAAACATATCTGTGTTTCTCAGAAAAGCTTTTATGAAATAAATACACTATCAATTGAAAGTGATTATCTTTCAAATTAAAGCTTCTAAGGGGAAGAGCAAAATTGTTCTCAATTCTAACAATACTTTCATTCATCCCACACAACGAATCTTCTTTTAACAGTAACATATCTGTGTTTCTCACAAAAGCTTTAATGAAATTAATACACTTTCAAAAGAACGTCATTATCTTTCAAATTAAAGCTTCTCAGGGGAAGAGGAACACTGTTCTCAAGTCTAACAATACTTTGATATATCTCACACCACGGATATTGTTTTCCCAGTAACATATCAGTGTTTCTCACAAAAGCATTCATGAAATAAATACACTTTCAAAAGAACGCGATTATCTTTCAAAGTAAAGGTTCTAAGGGGAAGAGGAACATTGTTCTCAATTTTCACAATACTTTCATACATTCCACACAACGAATCTTCTTTTCCCAGTAACATATCAGTGTTTCTCACAAAAGCATTCATGAAATAAATACACTTTCAAAAAGGTTCTAAGGGGAAGAGGAACATTGTACTCAATTTTAACAATACTTTAATACATCAAACACAATGAATCTTCTTTCCACAGTAACATATCTGTGTTTCTCACAAAAGCTTTCATGAAATATATGCACTTTCAAAAGAACGTCATTATCTTTCAAAGTAAAGCTCCTAAGGGGAAGAGGAACTCTGTTCTCAATTCTAACAATACTTTGATATATCCCAAACAAAGAATTTTCACAGTAACATATCTGTGTTTCTCACAAAAGCTTTCATGAAATAAATACACTTTCAAAAGAACGTCATTATCTTTCAAAGTAAAGCTTCTAAGGGGACGAGGAACACTGTTCTCAATTCTAACAATACTTTGATATATCCCACACAACGAATCTTCTTTTCACAGAAACACATCTACGTTTCTCACAAAAGCATTTCATAAAACACCTACACTTTCAAAAGAACGTGATTGTCTTTCAAAGTTAAGCTTCTAAGGGGAAGAGGAACACTGTTCTCAAGTATAACAATACTTTGATACATCACACACAGCGAATCTTCTTTTCACAGTTACGTATCTGTGTTTCTCACAAAAGCATTTCATGTAATACCTACACTTTCAAAAGAACGTGATTATCTTTCAAACTTAAGCTTCTAAGGGGAAGAAAAACACTGTTCTCAAGTCTAACAATATTTGATATATCTCAGAAAAAGAATCTTCTTTTCACAGTAACAAATCTGTGTTTCTCACAAAAGCCTTCATGAAAAAAATACCCTTTCAAAAGAAAGTGATTATCTTTCAATGTAAAGCTTCTAAGGGGAAGAGGAACACTGTTCTCAATTCTCACAATACTTTCATTCATCCCACAAAACGAATCTTCTTTTCACAGTAACATATCTGTGTTTCTCATAAAAGATTTCATGAAATATATACACTTTCAAAAGAACGTGATTATCTTTCAAAATATAGCTTCTAAGTGGAAGAGGAACACTGTTCTCAAGTATAAAAATACTTTGATACATCCCACAAAACGAATCTTCTTTTCACAGTAACATATCTGTGTTTCTCACAAAAGCTTCCATTAAATGAATACACGTTCAAAAGAACGTCATTATCTTTCAAAGTAAAGCTCCTAAGGGGAAGAGGAACGCTGTTCTCAATTCTAATAATACTTTGATATATCCCAAACAAAGAATTTTCACAGTAACATATCTGTGTTTCTCACAAAAGCATTTCATAAAATACCTACACTTTCAAAAGAACGTGATTGTCTTTCAATGTTAAGCTTCTCAGGGGAAGAGAAACACTTTTCTCTAGTCTAACAATACTTTGATACATCCCACACAAGGAAACTTCTTTTCACAGTAACATATCTGTGTTTCTCAAAAAAGCATTTTAATGAAATTCATACACTTTCAATAGAACGTGATTATCGTTCAAAGTTATGCTTCTACAGAGATCAGGAAAGCTTTTCACACAAATACCTATACTTTGATATATTACAAACAAAATTTTCTCTTTTCGAAGAAACGCAATTGCATTCCTGACAAAATCATTTCAAAAAATTCATAATCTTTCAAACGAACATGATTATCTTTCAAAGTAAAGCATCTAAGGGAAGAGGAACACTGTTCTCAATTGAAACACTACTTTCATATATACCAAACAAAGATTCTTCTTTTCACAGTAACATATCTGTGTTTCTCAGAAAAGCTTTTATGAAATAAATACACTTTCAAATGAACGTGATTATCTTTCAAAGTAAAGGTTCTAAGGGAAGAGGAACACTGTTCTCAATTCTAACAATACTTTCATTCATCCCACACAACGAATCTTCTTTTCACAGTAACATATCTGTGTTTTTCACAAAAGCTTTCATGAAATGAATACACTTTCAAAAGAACGTCATTATCTTTCAAAGTAAAGCTTTTCAGGTGAAGAGGAACACTGTTCTCAAGTCTAACAATATTTTGATATATCTCACACCACGAATATTGTTTTCCCAGTAACATATCAGTGTTTCTCAAAAGCATTCATGAAATAAATACACTTTCAAAAAGGTTCTAAGGGGAAGAGGAACATTGTACTCAATTTTAACAATACTTTAATACATCAAACACAACGAATCTTCTTTTCACAGTAACATATCTGTGTTTCTCACAAAAGCTTTCATGAAATATATGCACTTTCAAAAGAACGTCATTATCTTTCAAAGTAAAGCTCCTAAGGGGAAGAGGAACTCTGTTCTCAATTCTAACAATACTTTGATATATCCCAAACAAAGAATTTTCACAGTAACATATCTGTGTTTCTCACAAAAGCTTTCATGAAATAAATACACTTTCAAAAGAACGTCATTACCTTTCAAAGTAAAGCTTCTAAGGGGACGAGGAACACTGTTCTCAATTCTAAAAATACTTTGATATATCCCACACAACGAATCTTCTTTTCACAGAAACACATCTGCGTTTCTCACAAAAGCATTTCATAAAACACCTACACTTTCAAAAGAACGTGATTATCTTTCAAAGTTAAGCTTCTAAAGGGAAGAGGAACACTGTTCTCAAGTATAACAATACTTTGATACATCACACACAGCGAATCTTCTTTTCACAGTTACGTATCTGTGTTTCTCACAAAAGCATTTCATGTAATACCTACACTTTCAAAAGAACGTGATTATCTTTCAAACTTAAGCTTCTAAGGGGAAGAAGAACACTGTTCTCAAGTCTAACAATATTTGATATATCTCAGACAAAGAATCTTCTTTTCACAGTAACAAATCTGTGTTTCTCACAAAAGCCTTCATGAAAAAAATACCCTTTCAAAAGAAAGTGATTATCTTTCAAAGTAGAGCTTCTAAGAGGAAGAGGAACACTGCTCTCAATTCTCACAATACTTTCATTCATCCCACAAAATGAATCTCCTTTTCACAGTAACATATCTGTGTTTCTCATAAAAGATTTCATGAAATATATACACTTTCAAAAGAACATGATTATCTTGCAAAATATAGCTTCTAAGTGGAAGAGGAACACTGTTCTCAAGTCAAAAAATACTTTGATACATGCCACAAAACGAATCTTCTTTTCACAGTAACATATCTGTGTTTCTCACAAAAGCTTTCATTAAATGAATACACTTTCAAAAGAACGTCATTATCTTTCAAATTAAAGCTCCTAAGGGGAAGAGGAACGCTGTTCTCAATTCTAATAATACTTTGATATATCCCAAACAAAGAATTTTCACAGTAACATATCTGTGTTTCTCACAAAAGCTTTCATGAAATAAATACACTTTCAAAAGAACATCATTATCTTTCAAAGTAAAGCTTCTAAGGGGAAGAGGAACACTGTTCTCAATTCTAACAAAACTTCGATATATCCCACACAACGAATCTTCTTTTCACCGAAACACATCTGCGTTTCTCACAAAAGCATTTCATAAAATACGAACACTTTCAAAAGAACTTGATTATCTTTCAAAGTTAAGCTTCTCAGGGGAAGAGGAACACTTTTCTCTAGTCTAACAATACTTTGATACATCCCACACAAGGAAACTTCTTTTCACAGTAACATATCTGTGTTTCTCACAAAAGCATTTTAATGAAATTCATACACTTTCAATAGAACGTGATTATCGTTCAAAGTTAAGCTTCTACAGAGATCAGGAAAGCTTTTCACACAAATAACTATACTTTGATATATTACAAGCAACATCGTCTCTTTTCGAAGAAACGCAATTGCATTCCTGACAAAATCATTTCAACAAATTCATACTCTTTCAAACGAACATGATTATCTTTCAAAGTAAAGCTTCTACACAGAACAGGAACACTGTTCTCAAGTCTAACAATACTTTGATATACCTCACACCACGAATATTGTTTTCCCAGTAACATATCAGTGTTTCTCAATAAAGCATTCATGAAATAAATACACTTTCAAAAGAACGTGATTATCTTCAAAGTAAAGGTTCTAAGGGGAAGAGGAACATTGTTCTCAATTCTAACAATACTTTCATACATCCCACACAACGAATCTTCTTTTCACGGTAACATATCTGTCATTCTCACAAAAGCTAACATGAAATATATGCACTTTCAAAAGAACGTCATTATCTTTCAGAGTAAAGCTCCTAATGGAAAGAGGAACACTGTACTCAATTCTAACAATACTTTGATATATCCCAAACAAAGAATCTTCTTTTCACAGTAACATATCTGTGTTTCTCACAAAAGCTTTCATGAAATAAATACACTTTCAAAAGAACGTCATTATCTTTCAAAGTAAAGCTTCTAAGGGGACGAGGAACACTGTTCTCAATTCTAACAATACTTTGACATATCCCACACAACGAATCTTCTTTTCACAGAAACACATCTGCGTATCTCACAAAAGTATTTCATAAAACACCTACACTTTCAAAAGAACGTGATTATCTTTCAAAGTAAAGCTTCTAAGGGGAAGAGGAACAGTGTTATAAAGTATAACAATACTTTGATACATCACACACAGCGAATCTTCTTTTCACAGTTAAATATCTGTGTTTCTCACAAAAGCATTTCATGAAATACCTACACTTTCAAAAGAACGTGATTATCGTTCAAAGTTAAGCTTCAACAGAGATCAGGAACGCTTTTCACACAAATAACTATACTTTGATATATTACAAACAACATCGTCTTTTTTCGAAGAAACGCAAGTGCATTCCTGACAAAATAATTTCAACAAATTCATACTCTTTCAAACGAACATGATTATCTTGCAAAGTAAAGATTCTAAACAGAACAGGAAAACTGTTCTCGATTCTAACAATACTTTGATATATCCCAAAAAATGTATCTTCTTTTCAGAGTAACAAATCTGTGTTTCTCACAAAAGCCTTCATGAAAAAAATACCCTTTCAAAAGAAAGTGATTATCTTTCAAAGTAAAGCTTCTAAGAGGAAGAGGAACACTGCTCTCAATTCTCACAATACTTTCATTCATCCCACAAAATGAATCTCCTTTTCACAGTAACATATCTGTGTTTCTCATAAAAGATTTCATGAAATATATACACTTTCAAAAGAACATGATTATCTTGCAAAATATAGCTTCTAAGTGGAAGAGGAACACTGTTCTCAAGTCTAAAAATACTTTGATACATGCCACAAAACGAATCTTCTTTTCACAGTAACATATCTGTGTTTCTCACAAAAGCTTTCATTAAATGAATACACTTTCAAAAGAACGTCATTATCTTTCAAATTAAAGCTCCTAAGGAGAAGAGGAACGCTGTTCTCAATTCTAATAATACTTTGATATATCCCAAACAAAGAATTTTCACAGTAACATATCTGTGTTTCTCACAAAAGCTTTCATGAAATAAATACACTTTCAAAAGAACATCATTATCTTTCAAAGTAAAGCTTCTAAGGGGAAGAGGAACACTGTTCTCAATTCTAACAAAACTTCGATATATCCCACACAACGAATCTTCTTTTCACCGAAACACATCTGCGTTTCTCACAAAAGCATTTCATAAAATACGAACACTTTCAAAAGAACTTATCTTTCAAAGTTAAGCTTCTCAGGGGAAGAGGAACACTTTTCTCTAGTCTAACAATACTTTGATACATCCCACACAAGGAAACTTCTTTTCACAGTAACATATCTGTGTTTCTCAAAAAAGCATTTTAATGAAATTCATACACTTTCAATAGAACGTGATTATCGTTCAAAGTTAAGCTTCTACAGAGATCAGGAAAGCTTTTCACACAAATAACTATACTTTGATATATTACAAGCAACATCGTCTCTTTTCGAAGAAACGCAATTGCATTCCTGACAAAATCATTTCAACAAATTCATACTCTTTCAAACGAACATGATTATCTTTCAAAGTAAAGCTTCTACACAGAACAGGAACACTGTTCTCAAGTCTAACAATACTTTGATATACCTCACACCACGAATATTGTTTTCCCAGTAACATATCAGTGTTTCTCAATAAAGCATTCATGAAATAAATACACTTTCAAAAGAACGTGATTATCTTTAAAGTAAAGGTTCTAAGGGGAAGAGGAACATTGTTCTCAATTCTAACAATACTTTCATACATCCCACACAACGAATCTTCTTTTCACGGTAACATATCTGTCATTCTCACAAAAGCTAACATGAAATATATGCACTTTCAAAAGAACGTCATTATCTTTCAGAGTAAAGCTCCTAATGGAAAGAGGAACACTGTTCTCAATTCTAACAATACTTTGATATATCCCAAACAAAGAATCTTCTTTTCACAGTAACATATCTGTGTTTCTCACAAAAGCTTTCATGAAATAAATACACTTTCAAAAGAACGTCATTATCTTTCAAAGTAAAGCTTCTAAGGGGACGAGGAACACTGTTCTCAATTCTAACAATACTTTGACATATCCCACACA
This sequence comes from Microtus californicus, assembly GCA_028537955.1. Classification (NCBI taxonomy): domain Eukaryota; kingdom Metazoa; phylum Chordata; class Mammalia; order Rodentia; family Cricetidae; genus Microtus; species Microtus californicus. The sequence goes on from JAQJZF010000005.1 coordinate 91,982,653, forward strand.
ACGAATCTTCTTTTCACAGAAACACATCTGCGTATCTCACAAAAGTATTTCATAAAACACCTACACTTTCAAAAGAACGTGATTATCTTTCAAAGTAAAGCTTCTAAGGGGAAGAGGAACAGTGTTATAAAGTATAACAATACTTTGATACATCACACACAGCGAATCTTCTTTTCACAGTTAAATATCTGTGTTTCTCACAAAAGCATTTCATGAAATACCTACACTTTCAAAAGAACGTGATTATCGTTCAAAGTTAAGCTTCAACAGAGATCAGGAACGCTTTTCACACAAATAACTATACTTTGATATATTACAAACAACATCGTCTTTTTTCGAAGAAACGCAAGTGCATTCCTGACAAAATCATTTCAACAAATTCATACTCTTTCAAACGAACATGATTATCTTGCAAAGTAAAGATTCTAAACAGAACAGGAAAACTGTTCTCGATTCTAACAATACTTTGATATATCCCAAAAAATGTATCTTCTTTTCAGAGTAACAAATCTGTGTTTTTCACAAAATCTTTCATGAAAAAAATACACTTTCAAAAAAAAGTGATTATCTCTCAAAGTTAAGCTTCTAAGGCAAAGAGGAACACTGTTCTAAATTCTCACAATACTTTCATTCATCCCACAAAACGAATCTTCTTTTCACAGTAACATATCTGTGTTTCTCATAAAAGATTTCATGAAATATATACACTTTCAAAAGAACGTGATTATCTTTCAAAGTAAAGTTACTAAGGGGAAGAGGAACGCTGTTCTCAATTCTAATAATACTTTGATATATCCCAAACAAAGAATTTTCACAGTAACATATCTGTGTTTCTCACAAAAGTTTCATGAAATAAATACACTTTCAAAAGAACGTCATTATCTTTCAAAGTAAAGCTTCTAAGGGGAAGAGGAACACTGTTCTCAATTCTAACAAAACTTCGATATATCCCACACAACGAATCTTCTTTTCACCGAAACACATCTGCGTTTTTCACAAAAGCATTTCATAAAATACCTATACTTTCAAAAGAACGTGATTATCTTTCAAAGATAAGCTTCTCAGGGGAAGAGGAACACTTTTCTCTAGTCTAACAATACTTTGATACATCCCACACAAGGAAACTTCTTTTCACAGTAACATATCTGTGTTTCTCAAAAAAGCATTTTAATGAAATTCATACACTTTCAATAGAACGTGATTATCGTTCAAAGTTAAGCTTCTACAGAGATCAGGAAAGCTTTTCACACAAATAACTATACTTTGATATATTACAAACAACATCGTGTCTTTTCGAAGAAATGCAATTGCATTCCTGACAAAATCATTTCAACAAATTCATACCCTTTCAAACGAACATGATTATCTTTCAAAGTAAAGCTTCTAAGGGAAGAGGAACACTGTTCTCAATTGAAACACTACTTTGATATATACCAAACAAAGATTCTTCTTTTCACAGTAACATATCTGTGTTTCTCAGAAAAGCTTTAATGAAATAAATAACACTTTCAAATGAACGTGATTATCTTTCAAAGTAAAGCTTCTAAGGGAAGAGGAACACTGTTCTCAATTCTAACAATACTTTGATATATCCCAAACAAAAATGCTTCTTTTCACAGTAACATAACTGTGTTTCTCACATAAGAATTCATGAAATAAATACACTATCAATTGAACGTGATTATCTTTCAAATTAAAGCTTCTAAGTGGAAGAGCAAAATTGTTCTCAATTCTAACAATACTTTTCATCCCACACAACGAATCTTCTTTTCACAGTAACATATCTGTGTTTCTCACAAAAGCTTTCATGAAATGAATACACTTTCAAAAGAACGTCATTATTTTTCAAAGTAAAGCTTCTCAGGGGAAGAGGAACACTGTTCTCAAGTCTAACAATACTTTGATATATCTCACACCACGAATATTGTTTTCCCAGTAACATATCAGTGTTTCTCCCAAAAGCATTCATGAAATAAATACACTTTCAAAAAGGTTCTAAGGGGAAGAGGAACATTGTACTCAATTTTAACAATACTTTCATACATTCCACAAAACGAATCTTCTTTTCACAGTAACATATCTGTGTTTCTCACAAAAGCTTTCATGAAATATATGCACTTTCAAAAGAACGTCATTATCTTTCAAAGTAAAGCTTCTAAGGGGAAGAGGAACACTGTTCTCAATTCTAACAAAACTTCGATATATCCCACACAACGAATCTTCTTTTCACCGAAACACATCTGCGTTTCTCACAAAAGCATTTCATAAAATACCTACACTTTCAAAAGAACGTGATTATCTTTCAAAGTTAAGCTTCTCAGGGGAAGAGGAACACTTTTCTTAGTCTAAAAATACCTTTATATTTCCCACACAAGGAAACTTCTATTCACAGTAACATATCTGTGTTTCTCAAAAAAGCATTTTTTAAATTCATACACTTTCAATAGAACGTGATTATCGTTCAAAGTTAAGCTTCTACAGAGATCAGGAGCGCTTTTCACACAAATACCTATACTTTGATATATTACAAACAACATCGTCTCTTTTCGAAGAAATGCAAGTGCATTCCTGACAAAATCATTTCAACAAATTCATACTCTTTCAAACGAACATGATTATCTTTCAAAGTAAAGCTTCTACACAGAATAGGAACACTGTTCTCAAGTCTAACAATACTTTGATATACCTCACACCACGAATATTGTTTTCCCAGTAACATATCAGTGTTTCTCAATAAAGCATTCATGAAATAAATACACTTTCAAAAGAACGTGATTATCTTTAAAGTAAAGGTTCTAAGGGGAAGAGGAACATTGTTCTCAATTCTAACAATACTTTCATACATCCCACACAACGAATCTTCTTTTCACGGTAACATATCTGTCTTTCTCACAAAAGCTAACATGAAATATATGCACTTTCAAAAGAACGTCATTATCTTTCAGAGTAAAGCTCCTAATGGAAAGAGGAACACTGTTCTCAATACTAACAATACTTTGATATATCCCAAACAAAGAATCTTCTTTTCACAGTAACATATCTGTGTTTCTCACAAAAGCTTTCATGAAATAAATACACTTTCAAAAGAACGTCATTATCTTTCAAAGTAAAGCTTCTAAGGGGACGAGGAACACTGTTCTCAATTCTAACAATACTTTGACATATCCCACACAACGAATCTTCTTTTAACAGAAACACGTCTGCGTATCTCACAAAAGTATTTCATAAAACACCTACACTTTCAAAAGAACGTGATTATCTTTCAAAGTTAAGCTTCTAAGGGGAAGAGTAACACTGTTCTCAAGTATAACAATACTTTGATACATCACACACAGCGAATATTCTTTTCACAGTTAAATATCTGTGTTTCTCACAAAAGCATTTCATGAAATACCTACACTTTCAAAAGAACGTGATTATCGTTCAAAGTTAAGCTTCAACAGAGATCAGGAACGCTTTTCACACATATAACTATACTTTGATATATTACAAACAACATCGTCTTTTTTCTAAGAAACGCAAGTGCATTCCTGACAAAATCATTTCAACAAATTCATACTCTTTCAAACGAACATGATTATCTTGGAAAGTAAAGATTCTAAACAGAACAGGAACACTGTTCTCAATTCTAACAATACTTTGATATATCCCAAAAAAAGTATCTTCTTTTCAGAGTAACAAATCTGTGTTTTTCACAAAATCTTTCATGAAAAAAATACACTTTCAAAAAAACGTGATTATCTTTCAAAGTTAAGCTTCTAAGGCGAAGAGGAACACTGATCTCAATTCTCACAATACTTTCATACATCCCACACAACGAATCTTGTTTTCACTGTAACATATCTGTGTTTCTCACAAACGCATTTCATGAAATACCTACACTTTCAAAAGAACGTGATTATCTTTCAAAGTAAAGCTTCTCAGGGGAAGAGGAAAACTGTTCGCTAAACTAACAATACTTTGATATATCCCGCACAACGAATCTTGCTTTCTAATAACACATCTGTGTTTCTCACAGTAGCATTTCATGAAATATATATACTTTCGAAAGGACGTCATTATCTTTCAAAGTAAAGCTTCTAAGAGGAAGAGGAACACTCTTCTCACATCTAAAATACTTTGATACATCCCAAACAACGAATCTTGTTTTCACAGAAATACGTCTGTGTTTCTCAAAAAAGCATTTCATGAAATTCATACAATTTCAATAGAACGTGATTATCTTTCAAAGTTAAGCTTCTATAGAGATGAGGAACGATGTTCACACATATAACTATATTTTGATATATTACAAACAACATCGTCTCGTTTCGAAGAAACGCAAGTGCATTCCTCACAAAATCATTTCAACAAATTCATACTTTTTCATACAAACATGAGTATCTTTCAAAGTAAAGCTTCTACACAGAACAGGAACACTGTTCTCAATTCTAACAATACTTTGATATATCCCAAACAAAGAATCTTCTTTTCACCCTAACATATCTGTGTTTCTCACAAAAGCTTTCATGAAATAAATACACTTTCAAAAGAACGTGATTATCTTTCAAAGTAAAGCTTCTAAGGGGAAGAGGAACACTGTTCTCACATCTAACAATACTTTGATATATCCAACACAACTGATCTTGTTTTTCCAGTAACATATCTGTGTTTCTCACAAAAGCATTTAATGAAATATATACAGTTTCAAAAGAACGTCATTATCTTACAAAGTAAATCTTCTAAGGGGAAGAGGAACACTGTTCTCATTTCAAACAATACTTTGATATTCCACACAACGAATCTTCTTTTCACAGATAAACATCTGCATTTTTCACAAAAGCATTTCATAAAATACATACACTTTCAAACGAACGTGATTATCTTTCAAAGTTAAGCTTCTAAGGGGAAGAGGAACACTGTTCTCAAGTCTAACAATACATTGATACATCACATACAGCAAATCTTCTATTCACAGTAACATATTTGTATTTCTCACAAAAGCATTTCATGAAATACCTACACTTTCAAAAGAACATGATTATCTTTCAAAGGAAAGCTTCTCAGGGGAAGAGGAACACTGATCTCAATTCTCACAATACTTTCATACATCCCACACAATGAAACTTGTTTTCACTGTAACATATCTGTGTTTCTCACAAACGCATTTCATGAAATACCTACACTTTCAAAAGAACGTGATAATCTTTCAAAGTAAAGCTTCTAAGGGGAAGAGGAACACTGTTCTCAATTATAAAAATTCTTTAATACATCCCAAACAACGAATCTTGTTTTCACAGAAATACGTCTGTGTTTCTCACAAAAGCATTTCATAAAATTCATAAACTTTCAATAGAACGTGAATATCTTTCAAAGTTAAGCTTTTACAGAGAACAAGAACGCTGTTCACACAAATAACTATACTTTGATATATTACAAAGAATATCGTCTCTTTTCGAAGAATCGCAAGTACGTACCTCACAAAATCATTTCAACAAATTCATACTCTTTCAAACGAACACGATTATCTTTCAAAGTAAAGATTTTACTCAGAAGAGGAACACTGTTCTCAATTCTAAAAATACTTTGATATATCCCAAACAAAGTATCTTCTTTTCACAGAAACAAATCAGTGTTTCTCACCAAAGCTTTCATGAAAAGAATACACTTTCAAAAGAACGTGATATCTTTCCAAGTAAAGCTTGTAAGGGGAAGAAGAACACTGTTCTCAATTCTCAAAATACTTTCATACATCCCACACTGAATCTTTTTTCCCAGTTACCTATCTGTGTTTCTCACAAAAGCTTTCATGAAATAAATACACTTTCAAAAGAACGTGATTATCTTTCAAAGTAAAGCTTCTAAGGGGAAGAGGAACAGTGTTATAAAGTCTAACAATACTTTGATACATCCCACACAAGGAATCTTCTTTTCACAAAAACATATCTGTGTTTCTCACAAAAGCTTTCATGAAATAAATACACTTTCTAAAGAACGTAATTATCTTTCAAAATAAAGCTTCTCAGGGGAAGAGGAACACTGTTCTCAAGTCTATCAATACTTTGATATATCCCACACAACGAATCTTCTTTTCACAGAAACACATCTGCGTTTCTCACAAAAGCATTTCATAAAATACCTACACTTTCAAAAGAACGTGATTATCTTTCAAAGTTAAGCTTCTCAGGGGAAGAGGAACACTTTTCTCTAGTCTAACAATACTTTGATTCATCCCACACAAGGAAACTCCTTTTCACAGAAACATATCTGTGTTTCTCAAAAAAGCATTTTAATGAAATTCATACACTTTCAATAGAACGTGATTATCGTTCAAAGTTAAGCTTCTACAGAGATCAGGAACTATACTTTGATATATTAAATCAACATCGTCTCTTTTTGAAGAAACGCAAGTGCATTCCTGACGAAATCATTTCAACAAATTCATACTCTTTCAAACAAACATGATTATCTTTCGAAGTAAAGCTTCTACACAGAACAGGAACACTGTTCTCAATTCTAACAATACTTTGATATATCCCAAACAAAGATTCTTCTTTTCACAGTAACATATCTGTGTTTCTCACAAAAGCATTCATGAAATAAATACACTATCAAATGAACGTGATTATCTTTCAAATTATAGCTTCTAAGGGGAAGAGCAAAATTGTTCTCAATTCTAACAATACTTTCATTCATCCCACACAACGAATCTTCTTTTCACAGTAACATATCTGTGTTTCTCACAAAAGCTTTTATGAAATGAATACACTTTCAAAAGAACGCCATTATCTTTCAAAGTAAAGGTTCTAAGGGGAAGAGGAACATTGTTCTCAATTTTCATAATACTTTCATACATCCAACACAACGAATCTTCTTTTCACAGAAACATATCTGTGTTTCTCACAAAAGCTAACAAGAAATATATGCACTTTCAAAAGAACGTCATTATCTTTCAGAGTAAAGCTCCTAATGGGAAGAGGAACACTCTTCTCAATTCTAACAATACTTTGATATATCCCAAACAAAGAATTTTCACAGTAACATAGCTGTGTTTCTCACAAAAGCTTTCATGAAATAAATACACTTTCAAAACAATGTCATTATCTTTCAAAGTAAAGCTTCTAAGGGGACGAGGAACACTGTTCTCAATTCTAAAAATACTTTGATATATCCCACACAACGAATCTTCTTTTCACAGAAACACATCTGCGTTTCTCACAAAAACATTTCATAAAACACCTACACTTTCAAAAGAACGTGATTATCTTTCAAAGTTAAGCTTCTAAGGGGAAGAGGAACACTGCTCTCAAGTATAACAATACTTGATACATCACACACAGCGAATCTTCTTTTCACAGTTACATATCTGTGTTTCTCACAAAAGCTTTCATGAAATAAATACACTTTCAAAACAACGTGATTATCTTTCAGAGTAAAGCTTCTAAGGGGAAGAGGAACACTGTTCTCAATTCTAAAAATACTTTGATACATCCCAAACAACGAATCTTGTTTTCACAGAAACAGGTCTGTGTTTCTCACAAAAGCATTTCATGACATTCATACACTTTCAAAAGAACGTGATTATCGTTCAAAGTTAAGCTTCGACAGAGAAAAGGAACGCTGTTCACACAAATAACTATACTTTGATATATTACAAACAACATTGTCTCTTTTCGAAGAAATGCAAGTACGTTCCTCACAAAATCATTTCAACAAATAAATATGCTTTCAAACAAACATGATTATCTTTCAAAGTAAAGCTTCTCAGGGGAAGAGGAACACTGTTCTCAATTCTAGCAATACTTTGATATATCCCAAAAAAAGATTCTTCTTTTCACAGTAACATATCTGTGTTTCTCACAAACGATTTCATGAAAAAAATACACTTTCAAAAGAACGTGATTATCTTTCAGAGTAAAGCTTCTAAGAGGAAGAGGAACACTGTTCTCAATTCTCAAAATACTTTCATACATCCCACACCACGAATCTTCTTTTCACATTAACATATCTGTGTTTCTCACAAAAGCTTTCATGATATAAATACACTTTCAAAAGAATGTCATTATCTTTCAAAGTAAAGCTTCTCAGGGGGAGAAACACTGTTCTCAACTCTAACAATACTTTGATATATCCGCACAACGAATCTTGTTTTCCCAGTAACATATCTGTGTTTCTTACAAAAGCTTTCATGAAATAAATACACTTTCAAAAGAACGTGATTATCTTTCAGAGTATAGCTTCTAAGAGGAAGAGGAACACTGTTCTCAATTCTAAAAATATTTTGATACATCCCAAACAACGAATCTTGTTTTCACAGAAACATGTCTGTGTTTCTAACAAAAGCATTTCATAAAATTCATACACTTTCAATAGAACGTGATTATCTTTCAAAGTTAAGCTTTTACAGAGAACAGGAATGCTGTTCACACAAATAACTATACTTTGATATATTACAAACAACATCGTCTCTTTTCGAAGAAACGCAAGTACGTACCTCACAAAATCATTTCAACAAATTCATACTCTTTCAAACGAACATGATTATCTTTCAAAGTAAAGCTTCTACACAGAACAGGAACACTGTTCTCAATTCTAAAAATACTTTGATATATCCCAAAGAAAGTGTCTTCTTTTCACAATAAACAAATCTGTGTTTCTCACCAAAGCTTTCATGAAATTAATTCACTTTCAAAAGAACGTGATTATCTTTCAAAGTAAAGCTTCTCAGGGGAAGAGGAACACTGTTCTCAATTCTCAAAATACTTTCATGCATCCCACACCACGAATCTTCTTTTCACAGTAACATATCTGTGTTTCTCAAAAAAGCTTTCATGAAATAAATGCACTTTCAAAAGAACGTCATTATCTTTCAAAGTAAAGCTTCTAAGGGGAATAGGAACAGTGTTATAAAGTCTAACAATACTTTGATACATCCCACACAAGGAATCTTCTTTTCACAGTAACATATCTGTGTTTCTCACAAAAGCTTTCATGAAATATATGCACTTTCAAAAGAAGGTCATTATCTTTCAAAGTAAAGCTCCTAAGGGGAAGAGGAACTCTGTTCTCAATTCTAACAATACTTTGATATATCCGCACAACGAATCTTGTTTTCCCAGTAACATATCTGTGTTTCTCACAAAAGCTTTCATGAAATAAATACACTTTCACAAGAACGTGATTATTTTTCAAAGTAAAGCTTCGAAGGGGAAGAGGAACATTGTTCTCAATTCTAACGATACTTTCATACATCCCAAACAACGAATCTTGTTTTCACTGAAACACGTCTGTGTTTCTCACAAAAGCATTTCATGTAATTCATACACTTTCAATAGAACCTGATTATTTTCAAATATAAGCTTCAAAGGGGAAGAGGAACACTGTTCTCAAGTCTAAAAATACTTTGATACATCCCACACAACGAATCTTCTTTTCACAGTAAAATATCTGTGTTTCTCACAAAAGCATTTCATGAAATACCTACACTTTCAAAAGAACATGATTATCTTTCAAAGTTAAACTTTTAAAGGGAAGAGGAACACTGTTCTCAAGTCTAAAAATACTTTGACACATCACACACAACGAATCTTGTTTTCACAGTAAAATATCTCGGTTTCTCACAAAAGCATTTCATGAAATTCATTCACTTTGAATAGAACGTGATTATCTTTCAAAGTTAAGCTTCTACAGACATCAGGAACGCTGTTCACACAAATAACTATACTTTGATATATTACAAACAACATCGTTTCTTTTTAAAGAAACGCAAGTGCGTTCCTCACAAAATCATTTCAACAAATTCATACGCTTTCAAACGAACATGATTATCTTTCAAAGTAAAGCTTCTACACAGAACAGGAACATTGTTCTCAATTCTAACAATACTTTCATACATCCAAAAAAAAAATTCTTCTTTTCACAGTAACATATCTGTGTTTCACAAAAGCTTTAATGAAATTAATACACTTTCAAAAGAAGGTGATTATCTTTCAAAGTAAAGCTTCAAAGGGGAAGAGGAACACTGTTCTCAATTCTCAAAATACTTTCATACATCCCACACCACGAATCTTATTTTCACAGTAAAATATCTTTGTTTCTCACAAAAGCTTTCATGAAATAAATACACTTTCAATGTAAAGTCTTTGTTTGGGAAATGTCAAAGTATTGTTAGAAGTGAAAACAGTATTCCTGTCCGCTGTAGAAGCTTTACTTTGAAAGATAATCACATTCTTATGAAAGTGTATGAATTTCATGAAATGCTTTTGTAAGAAACGCAGATGTGTTTATGTGAAAAGAAGATTCGTTATGTGGGATATATCAAAGTATTTTTAGAATTGAGAACTGTGTTTCTCTTTCCTTTAGAAGCTTTATTTTGAAAGATAATCACTTTCATTTTGAAAGTTTATGTATTTTATGAATGGCTTTTGTGAGAAACGCACATTTCTTTCTTGAAAAGTTTAGCCCTGGTTTTCTCTATGTCAAAGTATAAATAGAAGTGAGACAAGTGTGCCTTTTCTCTGTAGACGCTTTACTTGGAAAGATAGTCAAGTTCTTTTGAAAGTGGATGAATTTGATGAACTTCTTTTGTGAGAAACGCACATATGTTTATCTGAAAAGAAAGGTGTTTTTTGTAATATGTCAAAGTATACTTACTTGCTTGAACAGTGTTCCTGTTCTCTGTAGAAGCTTTATTTTGAAAGGTAATCACGTTCTTTAGAAAGTGTATGTATTTCATGAAATGCTTTTGTGAGAAACTCACATTTGTTTCTCTGTAAAGAAGATTCGTTGTTTGGGATATATCAAAGTATTGTTAGAATTGATAACAGTGTTCCTCTTCTGGATAGAAGCTTTACTTTGAAAGATAATCACGTTTTTTTGAAAGTGTATGTATTTCATGAAATGCTTTTGTGAGAAACTAACATGTATTTCTCTGAAAAGAAGATTCGTTGTTTGGGATATATCAAAGTATTTTTAGAAGTGAGCCCAGTGTTCCTGTTCTCTGTAGAAGCTTTAAATTGAAAGATAATCACGTTCCCTTGAAAGTGTATGAATTTGATGAAATGCTTTTGTGAGAAACGCACATCTGTTTCTCTGAAAAGAGAAGTCATTGTTTGGGAAATGTCAAATCATTTTTAGGTGTGAGAACAGTGTACCTGTTCTCTTAGAAGCTTCATTTTGAAAGATAATCACGTTCATATGAAAGTGTATGAATTTCCTGAAATGCTTTTCGAGAAATGCACATGTGTTACTCAGAAAAGTAAGGTCGTAGTTTGGAAAATGTTTGGTATTGTTACAAGTGAGAACAGTGTTCCTGTGCTCTGTCGAAGCTTTACTTTGAAAGATATTCATGTTCTTTTGAAAGTGTATGAATTTAATGAAATGCTTTTTTAAGAAACGCTGATGTGTTTCTGTGAAAATAGGATTCATGATTTGGGAAATATCAAAGTACTGTTAGAATTGAGAGCAGTGGGTTAGGGTTAGGGTTGGGTTAGGGTTATGGTTAGGTTAGGGTTATGGTTGGGTTGGGTTAGGGTTAGGGTTTGGGTTATGGTTAGGGTTAGGGTTAGTGTTAGGGTTAGGTTTAGTGTTGAGGTTAGGGCAGGGTTAGGGTTTAGGGTTAGGGTTAGGGTTAGGGTTAGGGCAGGGGTAGGGTTTAGGGTTAGGGTTAGGGTTAGGTTTAGGGTTTAGGGTTAGGGTTAGTGTTAGGGTTAGGTTTTGGATTAGGGCTTAGGTTTAGTTTTAAGGTTTAGGGTTTAGGGTTAGGGTTAGAGTTAGTGATTAGGGATAGGATCAAAAAAAAGAAAAAAAAAAGTATTGAGAGCAGTGTTCCTCTTCTGTCTAGAAGCTTTACATTGAAAGATTATCACGTTCATATGAAAGTGTGTGAATTTCATGAAATACTTCTGTGAGAAACGCACATTTGTTTCTCTGAAAAGAGACGATGTTGTTTGTAATATGTCAAAGTATACTTAGTTGTATTAATACTGTTCCTGTTTCTGTTGAAGCTCTGCTTTGAAAGATAATCAAGTTCTTTTGAAAATGTATGAATTTCAAGAAATGTTTTTTACGAATCGAGGATGTGTTTTTGTGAAAGAAAATTCTTTGTATGGGATATAGCAAAGTATTGTTAGAATTGAGAATGTGTTCCTCTTCTGTTTAGAAGCTTTACCTTGAAATTTAATCACGTTCTTTTGAAAGTGTATGAATTTCATGAAATGCAGTTAGGAGAAACGCACATGTATTACTCAGAAATGTAAAGTCTTTGTTTGGGAAATGTCAAAGTATTTTTAGAAGTGAAAACAGTGTTCCTGTCCGCTGTAGAAGCTTTACT